>WAAB01025961.1:0-92160 GCA_013389865.1 Piaya cayana
CTAATGTCCAACCTAAATCTCCTGAGAGAAAACAGCAGATTTCAGGTGCTAATGTCTTAGCATTTCCACTGAGGAAAACAACCACATTCCTGTTGGAAATGAAGATACCCTCCTGGTAAAAGTACAGTGTGGTCTATTTGTCCTGGGACTGCTATTTTCTCACTCAGTTTCACTCACTGTCTGAGTTTATAGAACTCTGTTTTTAAAACTTGTCACTATTTTTATCTTTGTAACCATATTCCCTAGGAATTTTCTGCTCAGTAAGTTCCACTTTTTTTTTTCCCATAAACACCTATGTAAGATGTCATGGGTATGGAATTAAGTTAGATTTCCATTTTATTTTACCTTGCCCATTTTTCTGCTTATGAAGGTCTGCTACTATTCCTGTCTCAGAATTCTTAGACATACTAAAGTTTTGGCTTGGGTGGATTTCATCCATCTGACTATCAACTGTGTTTCTCTTCAGACACGAACATCAACACAGTTTCTTCTGATCAGGTCAGAATTAGACAGCTTCCATATTTCTGCTGTGCTACTGACGCTGAAAGAAGAAAAGAGATCAAGGAGTGGCTTATGGAACTGGGGCAAAAGGAAGATGTGCAATCCAAATCATTATGTAAGAAGGGAAAATTCCTATTGCTATTAGTGCTATAATTATAATTTTCTACAACCATTCCAGCTATCAGCATAGATATTTGACACAATTAGCCAGTGTGAAATCAATGTAAGGTGACAGGCTAACTCATACTAAGCATGAACATATCCATGACTTCCCAGTCAGCTTTAAACAATGCAGGAATTTACTGTCAAAACACTGGAGAACCTGCTTTTGCTTAGAGACAAGGAGAAAATGCATTTCTACAAGGAAATGGGTGAGTCAACTCAGCATTTTCATAGATTTATTCATAGTGTGTGAAGACAGAAGGGGCTATTAGACAGTTTAGTCTGACCTCATGTAAATCATAGGTCATAAAGTTTCATTCAGTTTCCCCTTTATCAAGCCCAATGGTTTTATGTTTTTCTAAAACACTTTTCTTGCCCAGCTATGAGGTATTTACTTGAAGATATGCAGAGATAGAAAAGCCATCATTCCTCTTAAGGAAGGTGCTTTATTTTTAATAGGAATTTTGCTCGTCTTATGTTTTGAGCCATTCAGTTCCTGTTATGCCTTTCTCTGTTATATTAAATTACCTATTAGTATCTACTATTTCCTTCCCAGTTCTAGACTCTGTGATCAAGATCTTTGAACTCTCTCTTTATTAAAGTGAATAAATCAGGCTCTTCAAATGTCTCACTGTGAGGCATCTTCTAAGGACTTATAATATTTTTTTAATTCCAGTTCTTCCTCTCTAATTTTTTTAACTTTCTAAAGTGTGGAATTAAGGATCAATTTCCTGTTAACCTCACTAGAACTGTATACCAGGTTCTCACTTGACTACTTTTAATTACTTTTCCCATCATTCATCCTTGAATTATAAGCAGCCCTTTCTTCCTTCATACCACCTACAAACTCGTATGCAACCACATACCCACTTTATATTCACAGCTTTAAAATACGTATATCTGTCCTCTGATTCTACCTTCAATCTTCATCTTCCATGTCTCCAACCATCTAACGTTGCACTCAATCGTATTAAAGTCACAATTTTTTTGGAGAAGTTCTCTCTCATTCAGTATGTTTATGAGCCCAACCTGCACCTACCTGATAGGTTCCAAGAGCAAAAGCAAAATGATGGTTGTTATAAATAAAGCTTCACAAGGTCACACATCAGCTGCTGCAAGCAATAAATATTTTCAGTATAGTGGCAAAACAAAATGTATTAAAGAATTCATAAATTATATTTTTACAGAAACAACCGTGTTGGCTTTGCTTGGCAAGGTCTTGGTAGTGGGCAGGGCTACAGGGGTGGCTTCTGTGAGAAGCTGCTACAAGCTCCCCCTCTGTCTATTACAATGAATGCCAGAGGACTCCAAAACTGTCTCTGGCCAAGGCTGAGCTCAGCAGTAAAGGTGGTAGTGCCTCTGTGAGAGCATATTTAAGAAGGAGAGAGGGGGTGGAGAAACAGCAGCTGGAAGAGAGGGTTGAGGAAATGTTAGAGAAACAACTCTGCAGACAATAAGGTCAGTGAAGAAGGCGGGGAGGAGGTGATTCAGGAACTGGAGCAGATTTCCAGCTGCACCCTGTGGTGGACTCCATGCTGGAGCACATGGCTGAACCCAAAGGAGGCTGTGACCTCGTGGGAAACCTTTAATGAAGCAAACTCTTGGCAAGATCTGAAACCCATGGAGAGAGAAGTCCATGCTGCAGAAGGCTTCTGGCAGCACCTACGATCTCAGGCAGGACCTTCGCTGGAGCAGTCCATTCCTGAAGGATGGCACCTCATGGAAAGAACCTGCACTGCACCAGTTTGTGAAGAACAACAGCCTGGAGGAGTTTGTAGGACTGTCTTCCATGGGAGAGACCTCATGCTCAAAGGGGAAGAGTGTGAGGAGGAAGTAGTAGTAGAGACAATGCGTAATGAACTGACTGCAATGCTCGTTCTCAGTCCCTCTGTGCTGCTTGTGGGGAAGAGGTAGAGAAAATCTGGAGTGAAATTGAGTCCAGAAAGGAGGGAGGGGTGAGGGAGGAGGTGTTTTAAGATTAGGTTTTATTTTCTCATTATCCTACTCTGATTTGATTGGTAAGAACTTAAATCAAGTTAATTTCCCAGGGTTGCATGTATTTTGCCTATGACAGTAACTGGTGACAGATGCCTCCTTGTCCTTACCTTGACCTGTGAGCTCTTAATTATATTTTCTCTCCCCTGTCCAGCTGAGAAGAGGATTGATACCACAACTTGGTGAACACCTGGCATCCAGCCAAGGTCAACTCACCACAGTAAACTCACAGCAGAATAAATAAAAAGACAGCATCTAAAAGGACCTACAAGTACAGCCAGACTACTGAGTAAAGTTTATCCAGTACACATAGTCTTGGTTTTTCCTCTCTGTGATAGTTCAAGTCTCTAGCAAAGGCAGCCATATGTCATGTGATGTGCACCAGGGATGTTCCTGGATGCATGGTGAACTCAGGAGCTTGAAAACATGGTCAGATCCTCTATTTTTGGACATTTACAATGTTGTTTGGAGAACCAGAATTGGAATGCTAGTGTCTTGCCCTGATCCATGAGCTACACACTCATGTTTGGGTCTTCTTTTGATCTGCAGAGTTGAAGAAGGTATTTTGATTATCTGTGCAGTGATCCAGAGACTGACAAGGTCACTCCCAGGGTGAAATCAAACAGCAAAATCTATTCTGTCTTAAGCCAAAATAAACAGACCAAAAAAACTCAGGTGCACAGCTGAGATGTGGGGAAGTAACTGTTCAGATCACCATCTGATCCCTGAACGCAGCCAAGGGCATGCAGGTTTGATCTGATACACACTCATAGTAGTCAAGAAAACACAGTAAAATAATATATATATGTAGAAAGAGAGAGAAGGGAAAAGGAGACAGAGGAGTGAAAACGAAAGAGTCACCACTTCAATGGGCAACAGCAGTTCCTTGGGAACACATGGTCTCTCTGGCAGCATCTTCCAGGCCACACAGACAAGGGATCCCATTGAGGTGATGGATGTGTACATTGCATGGCTCCTTGGGAGTTCTTTTATCAGGCCAGTCCATGCCCCATTAGCATGTGTGTGTAAAAGCTCCTTCAGGAGGGTCAGGTGGGTGTGAGCAGGGTGGGGGCAACAACTGCTGCTGTACCTCCTCCCCCATCGCAGCAGGCTGAGGACCGAGAACTCAGCCAGGTATGCGTGTGGGAGTGGTGTTTGCTCCTGCACCTCCATGCCCATTGAACCCTGCACCAGAGATGAGGTTGTCAAGACAATATAAATGTTTAAGGCAGACAAAACTCTAAATTCAGACTTTAAAGCTAGCTGTACATGTCTTTCCATGTCTGTGATTTTTCCTTCAATGAACACTTTTTTAATTAGCATTTCACAGTTATTCACCAAGGTTGACTCCATATTGATATGTCTTAGTCAAATTTATTTCTATCTCTGCTCATTGGTTTGAGAAATATCCAGCTCAGATCATATTTATATGATGTTTGAACAACATTATACAACATTGTCTATGATACATGCAAGGAAGATAATTTTACCTACTTAGTCATTTCAGGGTTAGATAATGCTAAGAATTCATAAAAATGATTTAAAAAAAGAAAACCAGTTATAAGAAACCTCAACAGTCACTTGAAAATACAGGAAGACTTTCAGGAATGCAATAAACATGTCTTTGGTTTAGTGGAATTTAGGTGTAGTATTTTAAAATTCTTATTTAAATGTCCCACTTGAGTGATGGACAGCACTCTCCATCTTCCACTTGATACATCACTAAGGTGTCACTTTCTGGATTTTCTTATTGTTTTATTAATCTCTTGGCAATATGATTTATCTCATGCTTGCTTCTTTACGAGAGTCTGTATTGTCGTCTCAATCTTTTCCTCTAAAGATGTTGTCTTCATTCACTTTCATATGTTTTCCTCTTGCAATTAACCGACGTAAACTCCTACTTCTAAAATACTGCACTTGTTTGTTTTTATGGTCATGCTTAAAATTGCCTAAGGATAAAGAATGATAACATGTCCCCTCTATAGGGAAGTAATAATTCTTGCAAGACTGCAAGGAGATTCTACAGCATGTCAGATTCTTGTCACCTTTTTACTTGTAAAAATATCTAATTTTTTGTATTACATTTTTTAATTTTACATTTTTACCATTCTTTCATTGTTTTTTTAATGTGAACTCTGAAATCAAGACAGTTGAGAAGCTTATGGACATAAGAAGCTCTTAAAATTTCCATTGAACAACTTCTTGAGTGAAATTACCCAATGTTTCTTTGTGTCCTGGGAAGTCAAAACAAATCACCTGGCAGAACTTTCAAAATCTGAAACAAAAGAAGATATCATCTTACAAGTGTGACTTAAAACTCAGGACCTCAGTGCTTTTGAGATTTTAAATCCAAAGAATTATGTTCCAAAGCAGTGATTATTTAAGAAAGAAGTATATCTGTAAGACTCATGTCAACCAGGAGGCCTGTCAAAAGAGAACTGAGCCACAGAATGAGCCATCGCAGCTACTGCACCTTTAACTACCAGGTTTTTCCTCCAGTCTGGATCATCTTCCCTTCCAGCTGCTTGGTAGCATGGTCATTGGAGTCAGCATCGATTTTGGCACTGACTTCAGCTGGAAAGACTTCTGAGCAGAGATCAAATCTGCTAACTGTGGCCTTTGTGCCCATACTCAAACTTCACACAGGCTTCTGAGAAGTGGAGAGGTTACTCTGCCCTCTCCTCAGTGGTGGACTTCACCAAGAATTCAACCACTTGAAGTCATAACTGACACTGTCTTGGAGGTAAGTCTGACAGTTTGTCAGGTACAGTAGGATGGTAGTTGTTTGTGTGGATTTGTGAATATATGGGTGCTGTAGTAATGACATTGTTCTGAACGTGTTTAGAGCTCAGGAGGAGGCTTTGAAATGAATCTGAAATTCAACAGTTTCATATGTACTTCAAGGGGACCTAAATATGCAACAAGATACAGGAAAAAAGTGAGTTTTAATAATGCAAAAGCTACTAGCATTCAGTGCTGTGTTGAGTGAAATGGAAGGAAAGGTGTTAAATCTCGTCTTGATGCCTTTATTCCCAGCTTGTCTGCTGCTAAAGTTTACCCAGTGAGATGACTTTCTTAGAGCCCTTTGTATATTGTAATAAACTGTTCCTACCTTTATCTGACTGCTAGAGCTCAGATAGGAATGAGACTGCCCAATAAATGCATTAGACTTTGAATGTGCTGTCAACCTTCACTCCATTCTGCAGAGAAATATCATGTTTGTTTTGTTTTGTTTTGTTTGTTTCATTGTAGCTATTGCATGTGGGATCAACTAGGTTTTGTATTTTCCCCAGCAATCGGTGTAGAACTATTGGATTGTTTTTCTTTCCTGTTGTTAGAAACAGTAGACACAATACCTGTCTTTAAGTTATTATTTTGGCATATTCATTTTTTCTATATCTTTAAATGTACCACCCATCAAACCTAATTAGCATTTAATTCAGGAAATTCTACTGCACCTCAAAGAAGAGAAAAATTATCATCACATAGTCAGAAAAGCATGCCTTTTTTATTAAAAGAAAATAAACAAACAATTGGCCTGTATCAAATGTAATCAACTATACTCTTAAAAATCAAAATAACTACTTTGGGATTGTAAAGGGGCTTATAATTCTGCATTAAAATGATTTAAAGTAATTTTAATAAATATTTTGCCAGTGTGGATAGAGGTATAACTCTGCTTGTCAGTATATCTGTATTTTCTCCTCATCTAATAAACAAGCCAGGACAGTGCAGCAAAGGAACATTATAATATTAACAATGTTGCTGGAAAGCTCTGTGCTTTAGAATGAATTAACTTTCACTGCACTGCAGAACATACAAAGTGAAATCGGCTCAGCTCAGAATAGCGAGGTTAACCCCTTAGGAGCTGCTAAGCTCTACTTATGTCTTGACAATGGTTTTTGAGGAGCCTTGGCATGGGGATCATGGAGGTAGCTGATACATTTTCTAAATTTGGAAAACCACTGCCTAGGAGAATTCCAAGAAAACATTTTTATTTTATGCAATAAAGTCAAAAACATAAATTGCAACTTTACATTACAGGGAATGTGCCAACAGACAGTAGTCAGGTTCCAGAAATACCAGGGGGTTCGTGTTGTTAGAGTAGAGCCGAGATGTGTATCTTATTATCCGAATATTCATTCACAACACCGGAAAGAACAAACCTCTTCTACTATTGCACCCTGGTTTTCATTTCTCTTAAAAATGTATCAGCTAAATGACTGAAGAATGATTCAGTGAAAATCTGAGACCTGTTTAGGACTGTACCTCTTCTGCATTGGTCCATGCAGAAATATTCATTGGAAAGCTTTTGTCATCCCACTGACTTCCACAGGATCTCCTCAGGCACATTTTCTCCCAGGGGTGAGAATACATTGTGAGGCAGCTGCTTTTGTGGTATGACCAGGAAAGCACAAAATGAAACGGCTTAGCTCATTTTGCACAGGTCATAAACCAGATGACAATCTTTTCTTACTACCATACTGGACTATAGTCAGTCTAGATATCTAAAAGAAAAATACTATATACTAGATTTTATTTTAAACAAAACAAAGCAAATAATCAAGATTATCTTTACAGTGAAACAAAATAAAAGATATCAAAAGTATTATTTTTCTGTCTGCATCATAGAAGGAATTTACTGGGAATTCAAGGGCTTGGGAATTCTGAGGATTTATCATTTTGCGTGGTGTCTGTTTTACATACTTCCCAGTCAAAAACAGCCAAATTCTCAGATTGAGTTGCCTCTCATGGGTTAATTTTCTTCTTTATACTTTGAACTACTAATTTTCTCCACATTTTAACAATCCTTATTCATTTCAAATGCCATAAGAAATCTGAAAGGAGTGATATGTGTAATACTGCTGAGTTGCTACTCATCCTTAAGGTTTGCTGTATTGTGTTTTTGTGGTTTTCTAATCTGTAGCTTTTGTATTTTCAAATACTCATAGCAGAGTAAACATATTCAAATACGATGCTTTTTACTTGGTCTATTCACTCAAGAAAATTTAGGCTGCTGAGTGTATATGTCAGAAGGGAAAATAGAAACTCATTTGGTAAAGTGAGTTGGGAAGAAATTCTAGTGCATTCAGCTCTGAAGACTGAAAGGAGGCTAGTGCAGTCCAGTCTTAATCCATTCTTGCTAAAACCTCTAGCTGGACAATTTTCTACTGTATTTTTCCTTAGCCAACTCACAGCCTTACTGTACTTACCAAAATGCAAAACTTAATGCTCCATTGGTTTTACATCGCCAGAATTTCTTACACATCCAAACAAACTAAAATTTCTGCTTTGATTTCCTATCATGGGCCCAAATAAAGGACTACTAATCCTGAGGTGCCTTTCAATACTGCTCTTGATCCCCAGTTTGCTTTCTATTTCTAGCTCATCTTTTCATGTTAAACATCTACTTTGTTGAAATGATTCCTTGGAGAACTTATTTGATTAATTTGCTTACTAGTTTTGAGATGTGTCATACACAGACAGCCCAGTCTGAAGCTAGTAAAGCTGTTTGCTGAATCTTTTGCCCCACTTATCAGTTGATGTGTTCAGCTTTTGACAGCTTGTGAGATGTGTGTATCATATACACTTACAAATATATGTGCATATAAATACATATAAAAGCAACAAAATGTGAAAGATATCCTAATATTAAAAATATAAATAATGGGAATTGTTTAAAATTGTTAGATTACGTATCTCAGTCAAAAAAATCCCATTGGACTCATAGACATCTATTCTAGTCATTTTTAATTGGAAAATAGAAATCGTTGTTCCTTCTTCATACTTTTCATTCTCTACTCAATACATTTGTCTTTTATATTTTTCTTTAGGTTTGGTGGAAAAAAAGGGATTTTCTCTGGAAGTTGTAGAAATTCTCCTTTATGCCTATATGAATGTGCCCTCAAAGTCCCTGGCTTACATCAATCATATATAACAAAATATTGGTAATTTATACTACACTCGGAATGTGTTAAGCGCTGTAGATACCTTCCCAGAAGAGCTTAAACACAAGTGAAATTCTGAAGAAAATACTAAGAATCTTTATTTTCTCAGGGAATTGTTAAGATGGAAGAATGATCTATCTTTGTATCTTCTGGAACAGAACAGTTGTTAATGTGATAACTGAAAAGTGATGCAGGAATTATTTCAACGTTGTGTCTTACCTTTAGTGTAACATTGTCACAGAAAGACCCTAACAAAGTAAAAATTTTTAATAACACTGTTGAAAATACTTGTGAGAGACTCCAACAACTATCTATTATCACTATGGTTGCAACAACAAATATTCACTATTGGAATGCCGTTTATAAGAATAAAAGAATTAATAGGAATGGAAAATCTTACTACTTGCATTTGGATGGGAGCTGAACAATTTAAGGAATGATGAAGCAGACTGGATCAACTTTGATCTTCTTGTGAGGTGGCCATGTGATTCAGGTCAAGACTCCGTGCACATAGACTTCAAAGTAACTTCTTATGGTGCATCAATACATTTCACAACATTAAGTTTAGGGTTGAGGCATAATCTTTGTATCTCAGAAGGAGCAACAGATTATTTGTGTGCATGTGCAACTGGAATTCAGCTCATTACTATATTTTTGCTAATGACCCTGGAGAACATGTTGTCCTCTAGTCATGTACAAATAACGTGATTATACACAATGATATAATAGTTAATAATAATTGATCTAATTCTTTTATCTCATCACCTCAGTAGCTTCAGCTTCAGCTTATTTGGGTTTTTTTTAAAATTCTCTCATTACTTTACAATGCAAAATTGTGATGTAAGAAAAGAAAGCCTGCTTTATTTTGTGAACAGATTCATGCTTCTAATAAGGAAATAATTACTAAAATAATTGTAGACATTCACCTGTCTCTGGTGTTTTCATCTTTCTTCTCATCTGCTTTTCTTATCCCATTCTCTGCTTCTTGTTGTTCAACCTTGTGAACAACAGACTTGAAACAGTCATTGGATTGGTATTGCATTTGCCAAAAATTTCATCAGTTTCTCTAAACACTCAGAACCCTCAAAAACTAACCCTCATCAACGAAGGCTTAATGCACCATAGTGTGGTCAATTAAATGACAGATGAGAGCATTATCTTGAATCTTTATCAGATACTTACCTGTAACTGCTATCTTTGATTCTCAGTGACTTTCTGATTTAAAAGTTCAATCTCCTAAATGTTTCTTATTCTGATGCTCCAATGAATCTTCTTATGCTTATGGTGTTTACACATTGTTGGTGACTGACTGGGCATGCAGTTTTCAGTCACTGGTATTTATGTATCCTCGAGTGACAAAAATCAAGTGCTGTTCCTTTTTTAAGATTGATTTTTGAGGGGATTAGGAGATACTTCCCTTGCAGGAGTAGAAAAATACTAATAGAAGTGAAACCAACTTTATTACACCTGATCTATTTCAGCCTTAGACAAAGAGTTATTGTGAAATCCATGTTGGTTGAGATGGACTTCTATATTGTAGTTCCTCTACATGTAACAGATTTCATAGTCTTATCTTCTTTGGCATTATTTTTGTCTGGTCAAAGCAGACTGTCAAACAACTATTTTTCTTAATGTTCAAATGGGCTTTTGGATCCCGCTTTTCACTAACCATACCTAGCAATTATGTAACATACATAGAATATTCTTATTTTATTTAAATATTCTTATGTTTTTAAGCCTTGAAGCTACTCATATTTGTTTTGCTTTATTTGTGGGTTTTTTTCCCTAATGATCTATCTAGATGTATTATTAATTTTATTTAGTATTTGGTCATTTTGAATTCCTAAAAAAAGTAACAGGATATGAAAAGTAGGATATGTGTCATTTAAGAGGAAAGGTATGGAAACCACTAGTTTAATTGCTCACCCACCTAGAGTGCATCTAAACTGAGAATCAAGGCTTCCAAAAAAATCTTCATAATAATGTCCATTTTTCTGTACTTCATCTTTCTTTTTTTGAAAGTGTACAAAAGTTCAGGGTGGAGAAAGGCTGGGAAAATGCCAAAGGGATGTGACCACTTGAAGAAATATAAACTTTTTAGATTGACTCCTTGCCCTAAGGATGCAGTGGTATCTGAGGGCTCCTTCCTTGTAGGTTTGATGGCAATCTGCATTTTCATGAACTGTCAGACATGATTGCCAAATGTAACGATATTATGGCAATGAGATTAGGACAATAAGATGACAAAAAGATTTGATTCGGTGTTAAAAACCTTCACAAGAATTGTCAGAAAATGTGAGGAATTTGAAACTGTAGGGAATGAGAACAGACATAAAATTTTTAACCTAAATATTTTAGCACTGAAATTATTTATTTTGCATCACCAAGTCTCAGCAAAACAAACTGGACAGGACAGGATTTTATCTGAAAAGAGTTTTGATTTGTAAGACTTTTCTCTAGCTCAGAGAGCCACTCTGTAAATATTTCCTTTTAAAATGGCTACCTGAGATACTCAGAGCTTAGAGCATCTCCTCCCAGTCACATCTATCAAAGAAAATAATAAGCAGCGCTCTTGCTGTGCCACTTTTTCCATTATGTTTGTCAATGAAGAAGCAGAATAAAATTCTCAATATGTGAGAAAAATGGAACATATTTAGTTAGAAGGATCTTGGATTCACTTATAAAGTGTATATTTTCTTTGAAAATATTAAATTGTTTGAGAGACAGGAACTGAGAATAACAGCTTTTATTTTCTAAACACCAATTACATATGAGTGAAAAATATGTATCTGTGTAACTCAAAGAATAGGCTTAATTTTCTGAAGGATAACACAGATAAGTACTTTGAGGAAAGGTACAGATGGTTACATGTACATCCTGCAAATTCACGGATGCTTGTAGTCCTCTGATAAAGTATCTGATTGTTCCTATACATATATATCTATCTTTATGTTTAGAATACTGCAGGCATAAAGAACTCAGTTTTACATAATGGCAGAAACAGGGGCACCCTTTGAAATACATTTCAGGATTTTTACAGTAAAATATAAACTGTATCCTTATAAATTGAATGAAAACAACCACAAACATTCCTGTTATATTTTGAGAAAATATTTTTAATATGAGTCTGATCAACAACATATACTGACTGATGTGGCTGTGTTTTGTTATGGTTTCCCAACTCTTCTGGCAGAAAACCTGTGCCTGATTTCTGAACTTAGATAAGCTGGCAGAGATTCCTGTGTAGCTTGTTAAGTCTGCTTCTGAATAACAGCTGATTTCACATTTTAAGCACCAATATGTAACCAGGTAGCTGAAATCAGAAGAAATTTTTTTCAGTAAAAAATGTGAAAAATACGAAAAGCAGTCATTCCCCCACCCTCCAGATTTCTGGCTGCCTGCCATTTTGTAAAGATATTTCAGTCTCTGCACTCAGGTCTTTTTTGATTCTAATGCCTCCTTGTGCAAATGCTTCTTCTCATGTATCTTTCTCTTTGCTGCAGGCATAGTGCACCTGTTTGAAAGGAGCATATTACTTCCCCCCTGCCCCCCAATTTCCCAACAGCTAGCCCTTTTGGCAGGAATCTGCCTCCAACAGCTGAGAAAGCAGAAAAGCTAAAGCCCTTTTGCTACTTAGATAACTACCTTCAGTTCTGTGAAGAGCCACGTGATGCTACTGGAATTTGCTTCTGTTGGATTCCCTCTCTGAAGCTGAAATTTCAAGGTAGTAGAGTTTCCTAATTGTGTAAAGAGGGGGATATGTTTCTGAGGGACAGTCAGTCAGCAGAATATTTTTCTGGCCTGCTGTTTAGCTCTTCAGCTTTGTCAGCACTCCTTATAAAAATATGAATCTATTCCATATCATAGAATTTGATATACCCGTTTCTCTTTTACAGATCTCAAACCCATATGGCAGTTGCCTTGTGGTGATACCTCCACACCAGGACTCTCTTCAGCAAAGTGATCGAGACTCAAAGTAAAATACATAACATATTCTTTGCTCCTTGTGCTCATATACCTAGGTCCTGTTTTCTAAATCAGAAACTCAGAGAATCCTCTGGTGAAGATCTAGAAATCCTACCACCAGTTCAACCTGAACATCAAAGAATTTCCTATTCTGGTAGTCACAGGAATTAATCACTCCTCCTTGCCAGGTATATAATAGCAGTATTCGTCCTTAAATTTATCCATATCCCTTTGGAGTACAAATGTCAAGCCACCATCCTTCTGCTCTGTGCCACCAGCAATAAAGTGATTCCACAAATGATGTATGAGGCAGATTAGTCCTGCTTATGGTCCTGCAGATCTTCACTGAAGTGTTGTCAGGTGGACAAATGTAGTAAAAACTTATTCCAGACAATAAAGAAACGTGGTTTTGAATACACAAGAGAAATATTTCTTTAGAATAAAAAAGGTATAGTTTCATCTAGTCATTCTCAGCCTACATTTGCATGCAGAACAAAGACAAGCTCTATGAGAATTATACTGTTCTGGTAATGGGCTTATGAGAAAAAGAAAAAGCAAAAAGCACACTCATATTTTCACTGAAATGACACAATTTGCTTTGTCTTCTGCCCCATTTGATGCCTGTCCTTTTTATCTCGTCTCTGTCTATTCTTTATATATGTTCCTAGATTAGCCATATGTTTTACAGTGCATTTTATTGTAGTTTGGCCAAGGTAAAATGAATTTTAGGGTGGTGCCCCCCCCAAAGATTTACAAAGCTGACTCTGAGAGAGATGGTGGCTTCCAGATGTGAGTATGATGCTAGAGCAGCCATCTCTGTGTTTTAAATTTTTATAAACATGTGGTTTCCATTTTGGTAAATTCTACATGTCAGTCAGTTTAAAAGATGTGATACATTTTATATTACTGTTCTTCAATAAAAGGCATTGTCTTGGCATATCTCCAGCCCAAGGGCAAAAGAAAGTGTTCTCACTCTGTTGGGATTTGTTCAGCTCTTCTTCTTAAATCTACAACACACCAATGAGCAATACACAGATGGTAAAATCCAGGTTAGTCACAACATAATCTTGAAGTGGTGAATATCCTCAAAAACAAACAAAACAAAATACCTTCCATCCTAAAAGGAAAAAAAAAAAAGAAAAAAAGTGAAACACCATAACAAAAGTCTTCAATACTTACGGAAAAAAATATATGTTTTTCTAGCCCAAGGTAAATAGGACATTGCATCAAGAAACATTCAAATTAGGCATTACCAAAGAGAATTATGAATTTGGTTTAATTAAATTTCAATTAGTAAGCATTCATCACTGGAGGTTTTTTAGGACAAAGGTAAAGAAATCATAAAAAGCTGATGCTGTTTTGGAAGAGGAGGGTGGATCAGATATTGTCTTAACTTCTGTTTGGTCATAGATGGCAGAGAAAAAAGGATTATCTTTTGGATGGAAGTTGCCTCAAGGCAAGGCCTAGGTAGAAGCCATTTGCTTGCCAAGTACTCCTGCAGTGGATAGAAAATGTGGGGAAGCAGAAAGGTCATTTGGCATAAACGTTCTCTACAAATTCTCCCATGCATTGTTAATGCACCATGTTTGGTCTCTATAGAAACAGAACACATTATTATACTCTTACATTTTTATGATGTGTAAGGTGAAGAAAGATAATGCTTGAAAATACTTTTAAAATGTGCACAAATGCCATCTCAAAACAGAATTGTTTTGAACCACTCAAATTGGAGATACATTTCCTTCTTAGAAAATTAGAAGGGAGATGGAGACTGAAACCCTGGAAATGGTCTCAGTTTGAAAAGTAACCATTCCTCACTAAATGTAAAACATTCACATTAGAAAGAAGTAGGGTGTATTTACGATAGGCACATAACCGAGAAACACAGTTATGGGAAGAGGCAACAGTCAAGACAGGATTTTACTGCATATGTCACCAATATTCCCTAGTGACTGGTCTGTGTTTTGTATTGTCGACATGACAGTGACTCACCTCTGTACTGCAGAGTTTGACTTGTTATGGGAGTATAGGCTTTTCATTTATCTGAAACATTAACTTACCTATGCTTGCTATTATGGCCATGCATGGCTCATGGAAGTGAGCTACTCCAAATACAGATACATAGGTAGACACTGTGGAGAAACTGCACTCTGAGACGTGTTAAAGCATTTTCTTATAAGCACTAGGAGTCCATCTTGGGTGCCGGGCATGTGTCCGCTCTGGCATGCCCAATCCAGGAGGTAATGTTTTGCCATTTTTATGTAGATGTGGTATTGCTGACACACTTTCAAACTTTCCTTTGTTTCATAGTTCTGTCACTTAAGATAACAAGTCAAATATTTACAGGATGAGTATTGTTTATTTAATTAAACAAAAGATATTTTCTGGGTTTGTTTTCTTTTTTCCTTTCTGTTTTTTTTAAAAGTTTTTACTCATATTTGTTTTATTATGAAATTACTTGGGATATGTTCTTAAAGTTCAACAGTTCTACTTACCTCAGATGACAACTACAAATAAAGCTGGGATAGTAACTGCAGAAACTTGGCTTGGAGTTCTGACACTTCATCAAAAAAACTAAACAAAATTAGATTCCTTGCTTCATTTTTGTGCTATAAAAGAGGAGAGTTTTGAATTTCTGTTTTTAGACAAAAGGAAGTTACATTTTAAATGAAGGCAGACACTTCTCAAGAAAAAAAAGATTCTGTTTAATCAAAAATGTATCTTTCTGTCAAAGAAAGTGTAGTGTAGAAAAATTTCAGCCAGCTCACTTCTGTTTCCTGTACATTCTCATGGGATTAAACTTCTTATTTCAAATAGAAGAAAGAGACCTAAAATCCCCAAATCATACATTTCAACTTTCTATCACATGTCAGTCAATTTTTCCTTCAGTTTTCTTTTTCAGTTGGCTTCTATGTTTCTAGTTAGACAATCAAGAACAAGAAATAGCCAGAAATTAATCATCAATCTTTATTCCAATGCAAAACAGTTCTGAATGGTCTGTAATTCCTCAGAGATCTCTGTTTTTATCAGCATGTCAGGATATCCTAAAAGGCAACTCCCTGATATCATACTTTCTGGTTTCAGTGTTTATTTTTCCCACTAAAAAGCCTAAATATCCCCCCAAATAAAATGCAATGTATTTTCAGCTGGGGGAAAACATTTTCATATTCTTTCTCTCAGTAATGTTCTTTTTTTTTCCTTAAAGTCAATAGAAATTATGAAAAGGTAACCAAATTGATTATATAGTCTTCAGAATCTTTCACCACTGAATACTGTAATATTTGACTGTAGCATTTGAATTATTGTCTTTGTTTTTGTATGTAGTTCTGCTGTGGTTTAATAACTAATGGGAGTAGTGGTCATGCACAAACAGATCTTTATTTTTCCAGTTCACTTTATATTTAATCTGATCCTTTTCCTGTCTTTAGTCTGCTCTTAATGTGTGCAATTTCATTTTGTCAATGTTATAAGAATGTTTATACTTAAAGAAATCGCCTATTTCTTTTCTCATAGCCGTAGGTATCAATTTTTTCTCAAAGACCAGAACACTGTGAAGTAAAAATTCTTGTCTATTCTGGCTGCAACACAGAGATATTCTGTATTTTATTAATTCAGAACTTCAATATTTAATGAGCTTTCATGATACTGCAACACCATGGAAAGTTTGTTAGTGAAATGAATGCAACTGAGGATTTAACTCTTTGCTGCTGATGATAAAGGTATATGCTGTAACACCATGCACTCACAGTCTCCCTTTAAAGATAACAGACACTTCAGAAAACAATTTTCTCTAACTAGATGTCTCCTGAACTGGCCATTATTTCACAGCCCACAGCCTCTAACTGAATCATTAACAGTAGCCACTGAGTGGGAGACCTCTGAAGTTAATTTTGGGTGTCTTTATCACCCCAAAAAAGACAAAGCACTAGAACCAATATAACCACAGGATCATGAAGCCCTTTAGTAAGTTCTCTAGTTATTGATGGATGTACAACAAGAAAACTCCCCAAAGTAGTTACCAAACACAAGAACATGAGGACAGAATAATCTTGCAGTTTTGTAATTTTAAAACAAATACTTCTATGAAGGTGCATTTTTCTCAGAGTAATGTTGCACTGTGTCACTGGCATCTAAGAAGTATCAAGTTCACACCATAACCTTTCCCTCTATGGGGATGTTATTCCCCCTCTAGCTGACTGTTTTCACAAAATGAGTAGGAAATTACTGTGTGTCAGCTGAGCTCTGCCAGCTGAAGTCTATTGAGCTGAGACTGGTTCAAAAGTTAGTAGAGTGAGCTCACTAAAATGCAACAGGAACAGATGCAAAGGACTACATTTAGGAAAGAATAATCAGCTGTCCAAAGACAAGCAATAGAACAGCTAACTAGGTAGCAGACAAAAAGCTGTAGATTATTGTTGATCACAATTTTTATTATTAAGAAAAACAACACAATAGAGTGAATATGTTGTAATATTGCCTATTCCAGTCTGAAATACTTTCTCCATTTTAAGATAATTATGGAATGTTTGAAGAAAATTGAGTGAGGAGGAAAAAGAAGAATTCGTCTTTACAACACTGCTTGGAAGGAAAGACTCAACAGGTGGCAACATCTGAATAAGAAAGAGGGCCCTGAGGGTGGATGTAATGTCTGATGTTAAAAGGGTAAAAAGTAAAGAGGAACAGAAAAATTTTACATCACATCTCGGTTGGGCAGGAAAGAAAGCAATAGGCTGAAAATGCAGCAAGGAAGGTTCAGATTAGGTAGTATAAAATCTTTTTAATACTACAGAAAAGGAACACTGTAATAGATTGCTTGGAAAAATACCATCATAGGAAGAATCTAAGACACAGCTAGACTCAGGTGGATGAGAAATGTTTCAGGGAGAACTGATTATGCCTTGGAAAAAGAGAATGGTCTGCAGGAGTTCTCAGGCTCTTTTGCCACCCACATTTCCTATCAGCTTGTTAATCTGTTGCTGATGCACAGACTTGCAAATAGTACAGCTGTTGAGCCTCATCTTGTTAGAGAACTGGGCTAGAAATAAAAGCTGAAGATTTGAAGAGTGTGTCATCTTCCCGCTGTACTGCTCAGATCTGCTTCTCCTTTACAGTCTGATGTTGAGCAGATGATAAAAATCAGACCATTGGGGAGTTTGATATTTGAACTACTGATGGCTTTTAGCCAGAGATATGAATTAAGCAATAAATACAGCTGATCAGCAATAAAATAGTGATTCTGAGTATGTTTGTGCTTTATTGTAGGAAATTTTGTTTTGTAGTTATTGGGGGAGTTGTTATTCACTACTAAGGGTTAAAAAATCTCAGTCATGCCATTCCCAGAATATATGCTACATCAAACACAAATAATTTCTAATCTGATTTTTTTTGTGTGAAATTGCATTGATTATTATTGTCCAATTATTCTTCATTGTCTTGCCAGACATCTAGTTAGGACTCTCACCATGTAGTTCATGTGGCTTTGCCATGTGCCATGAAAAATAGCTAGTGAAAAGCAAATAGCTGCAGCAAACTTTTGCATGAATCCACTGGACTGAAATGCATATATAGGTTTGAAAATAATTAAGACTACAAACAAGGGAATAAGCTTACATGTAATTCAAATCCACAAAAAAATATATGGCTTTTAAGATAATTCCTGTCTAATTAATCAGTGACCGGCCTAATTGTGACCAAATTACTGAAAAACTCTTTCGCTGAGACAGTATCTAAACACTTAATTCTGCTTTTTGCATGTTCTGTCAGCTCAGTGAAACAAAAGGCAGCACAGGTTGTTTTAACAGCATAGTGGAAGAAGAAAGATAATGTCTTCACCTCTCCTGATTTGAATGTGACTGCTGCTTTGGTTTTCATCCTCCAATTATCAGAAGTGATCACACAGAAACTAAGAGCTGGTGGAACATCTTTAAGCCAGGTGCTGCCACTTATCAGCTGTAGTATCTACTTTTTGCTCCCACACTAATGAAAAATGATTTCAAAAGAAATGAAGATCCTGTTTCAATAAGATTGGGGAAAAGATGTAACCTAAAAGCTGTCTACAGACTCAGGAATAAGTGAAATGTTTTGACAGGGAAAAATATGTGTTGGCAACATTGCTCGACTCAGATTTCAAAAGTAAAATTGAAACCATACTTCTAGAGGGTGCAGACGCTGACAACTGGAAGCCTGTTCTGCAGCATATAGTCGTTCAGAATATGCCAGCACACTCCTCCTCTCCCCACTTTCTTTCATGTTCAGGACAAATATATTTCAGGGAAAAGAACAGTCTGCCTTGGTAAGTTCTTGAAAACAAACAAACAAACAAACAAAATCCAATTCTGACTCTCATCTGGCTGTAAAAGGCTCAGAGATTATACAAAGCATCTGTATCTGACTAAATAAAACTGCAAGGAAGATGATATTCTTCAGACTTCTGTGGTCAGACAGGCTAAACCTGGGCTGAGCTCAAGGCTATGCAGTGTCGGTCTATGTGAGCAACAAAACTGGAGCCACGAAAGAGGCACAAAGGAAGAATCCAGGCTTCAAATTTAAAAAGAATTTTAAAGTGAGGTTGTGAAGATGGGTTTTGTCAATTCATTAGATCAATTTGAGCAACAGATGTGGCATGTGAAGTTCCAAAATTTGTATGCCAGGGAATTACCAACACTTAAGACTAATGAAGCCCCAAAATCAAGCATTTCAATTTATGTATGTTGTGTTCTAATTTCTTGGTCAAGGTCACTGGAAGACAGCCATGCACCACTTGTCTTTGTGCAATCAGTAAAACAGCTTTGGATCAAAAACTCTGAAGGACAATATTGGTCAAGTACTTCACTGGACCTTTCAAAAATAGAATCTAAAAGAAAGGCAAATCATACTCTCTCAGTCTCCTTCTATTGTGTTCATACAAGAGCTAGAAGGAAAGTGAAGATTTGCTTTCTTAGAACCTATTTAAAGAAAAACCAAATGTTTAAACAAATCTAGAATATTGATTTTTCTCTTACCTTTTGGACAGATATTAGTTGTTTCACTCTTTCCCTTTGTTTTTTGTTTCTTTTTTTTTTTTTTTTATTTTTTTCTTCAACATTATACTAGCTCATATAAGGTCAAACTCCTTAAGGAATTTGTTCTACAACTTTTCTCTAAGGTTTCCCAACTCTATATATTATCTTTCTACTGACATCTGAAGCTTTGTTTCTCAGGGCACTTAGCACAGGAGGGAGCATATGCCTGAATCTTTTTTCAAAGAATCTATTCTGCAGATTCTGTTCCCAAAGAAGTGTATTTATAAAAGATAGTTCAGTACTTCTTGATTTGGTTCACAACACAGATACTGTTACACTCTATCCTCTGACTACATTTTTTTGTTGCTGCAGTGCACAGATGATTTGTATGTATATATGGTTCTTCACAAACTATGGATTTGACAAAGAAACTGAAAAAGATGATGTTCCATGTGTAGGTCTGGTTTGAGACAAGATCCCTCAGTAACCTTTGGGTGATGCTCTTTTCTATCTCACATGAAGATAGGGTAGTGCAAAGCACCCTCCTGTCTGCTTCAGCTGTGTTCAGACAGGTTTTGTCCCAGACAAGCAGGTATGCTTTACCTCCTGCTTTACCTCCAGCAAAGGGGGCAAAAAGGGCTTCCTGGGAAGCAGCAATTATCCACAGCATCCTCCTCTTCATGTGAGCCATCACAAAGTCAAGAAAACCCGTTAGTGTGACCTCATGGACAAAGCAGTGTCGTGCAGCAGCATCCTGAGATGTTGAAAGATCAGTTTGGGGTGTGATGATAGATAGGTTTAAGAAATATATTCATGTGAAACTGCAGCCTAGGAGGTAACTGTGCTTGCGTATTTCCCACACTCTATATTGTTTTATTTTGTCCCATGGTTTTGTTGAATTTGGATAGGTACAGAACATTTCACCTTTGCTCTTAAACTCTGCATACAAATTAGGCTAAGAAAGAGGATTTCAAGTGTATTATAGGCCTTATGTTCATTAACTATGAAAAAATGAAAATGAAGAGTGTAGGGGAACTGGCAGAAGACAAGGATGTAAAAGTAAGGAAAAGAAAATGAGAAAATGCAGAGCAAATGGAAAGCAGGGAAGAGTCAGAAATGAATGAGAATTTTCTTCTACTTGTTTTAAAGGTCATTTCCTCCCTCTGGCTGACTTCTGTAACAATAGTAATATAATAGCCCCAACCCCAACACTTCAGGGGTTATTTCTTAACCTATTGAAAGGATGGGAATGTTTTTGGCTGAAAATATTAAAACATTTCAGGTAAAAAAAGCCCACTGAAAACCATCTATCATCATGCTCACTGCAACAGTCTCTCTCTTTCACTTTCTCACACTTAACATTCAAGACTTCTGTGGCTGAATAGGTCCCTGGATAATAAGCAGGGATGTGTGAGGGATGGTTAAGAAAACTGAAAGTAGGAATAAAAGTGAAAAAATATTATGAAGGAAGGCAAGGAAGAGGGATGGAAAGAACTGAAAGAGAAATACTGAATAGAGATAAAAAAGAATAAGAGATAAATGAGAAAGAACTTGGCTTTTACTTGCACTGACTCCTTTGTACAAAACTGACAGTGAAAAGTTGCTCTTATTCTTTTTTACCTCCATTCCAATAAATCTAAATTGCAGATAGATGTCTATGATTCAGACACACAAGGAAAGTGAAGGAAAAAAATAATGTTAGAAAAAAAGAAAGCAGGACAAAAAGATTGCCAAGGCTAAAGAAAGGGAAAAAATCTGGAAAAGTTATGAACTTCAGACTTTTCCTTTTCAATTGTTACTCAGAGCTTTTAAT
Organism: Piaya cayana; assembly: GCA_013389865.1. NCBI lineage: Eukaryota > Metazoa > Chordata > Aves > Cuculiformes > Coccyzidae > Piaya > Piaya cayana. The sequence continues at coordinate 21,387 of WAAB01025961.1, forward strand.
GGTTTTCTAAATTTCCAAGTGATTCAACGAACTTTTTGAAAATTTTCCCCAACATGAGCTCTTGGAAAATTTCATTGATGTTGCTGGCTTTCAGTCATTTTTCTCTTAAATACGAAATGAAAATGCAACTGAATGGGAGGGAGTATAATTCAAATAAGCATCAAGCTTTAGAAAACAGAAGAGGATGGAGAACTGTGAAAAGCAAATGACATCATTACCTTGGAAAGACCCTAGGTTATAGTAATAACAAAACTACTACTACTACTACCAATGACAGCCAATCAGTGCAATTAACAGTTTCATGAGGATGGCAGCTTATGACAAAATCAAAAGCTTAGAGTTCACAAGAGGAAAAATTATATGAATGCTTTTTTAAAGAAAATATGAGAAATGGAGCAGAAAATCAAAGAAAAAATATAGTGAAAGCTATGAAAACTGTGAATTGGTCAGTTCTGTGGCTACAATGAAGATAATATTTTGGATCCTAATAAACATTTTGTTTGAAGCAAAATGAAATAATTTATTTCACTTTGATGTCCCCTGTTTACTTGTAATATAGTTCTAAAGTAAATTTAGATCAATTTTTTTAAGAAGAATGACCCTGTTAAAAGTCTTTAAAATGTCGAAACAAGCCACTTAGAAAGTTTTGCAACCCTTTTGCAGGGTTATTTTTTCCTCATGTTGAATCAGCTCCATAAATTTGACACTATTTAGAAATAGTTACAGATGCTCTCATTTTGCATTTCCTGACTTGTAAAACAGACAACCTTTTCTGACAAGCACTGTGTACAAAGTCAGAGACTTCTTTTAGATTTCATTTTGCAGCCTTGTATTTATTTTCTTTTTTTTTAATCATTATTATTCATAAATCTACTAGAAGCATCTGGAAGTCCAAAAGCTTTCCAGATTGGTCAAGGTCAAGAAGCCTCTCAACCACAAGCACTTTCTCCTCTGAGAAGCTCAGTGAAGGCTGGGTGCGGCAGCATGTCCTAATCTCTGCAGAGATCATCACTCTCTGGTCTCAGCTTGTCCGCATGGTCTTCTGCCCTGACTGGACAACAGCTGGATCTGAAATGGTTATGACAAAGGTTTATTTTGTCTGGCTGAGGTCAGCACTAATCTTCATTTCTCAGATTCACTTTTGGACTTAGCCAGGCCACATCTGCTCTGGGCAGGGCTGAAAATAGCTTGCAGAGGATCAGGTGAACCTACTTTTGTAACCCCTTCTCTGGTGTATGAGAGCGAGGGAGCAGGTACCATTCATAAACAATACTTTATTCCACCTCCTAGAAAGGGTGAACCATCCTTTGAACAGGCAAAAGTAGCAGAGGTGGTGATCATAGGTGCTTTGGGATCCAAAGAGATATTTTGCCTTACTAAAATCCTCTGTTTCTCCAGGAACTGACTCTGCTCCACCGGTTGTATCCCTGTCCAAATGACATAACTGATAATCTGTATTGATATAGTTCCCTCTGCTCTTCGTCAGTAGATATCAAAGCTGTTAACAGTATCAGTATCCTCATTTTACCTTCAGAGATACAAAGCCTCTCAAGAGAGAAAGTGACCTGCTGAACTGGAAATGGAGTTTGTGAGTCCCAGTTAGTTCTTTCACAGACTATTGTGATGTTACTATTGCCACACACAGTTATAGTCTTACAAAGAATATTTTGTGACCTAATGAATGGTTTGAATATATTCACCACTTTTCAAGTTTCAAGGCAATGGTTGCTTTAAAATGAAGAATATATTTCAGGTTTATAAGCAGGACAGGCTCAAGTTTGATTTCCTACCAGCTTTATGCCAACTTGCACTGACTTTTGTAAAGTCAATGGAAACTTTACCATGGAAAGAATTGGAACAGGATCAACCCTACTGGGTGAATGGTTTTTTAAATTGCTTATTTTTCCTACCTTGTCTTTCACTTCCTATTTTGTTAACCTCATGTTTTAAAGTAACTGTGTGTTATAATTTCTAAAATCCACTACGGGAGATATTCCACTCTGAATGTATACACATAGCTTTTCGTAATACTAGTGGAAGTCATGAACATGTACTGAATAATATAATGCAGTGAGTATAAATCCTATGGGGAATCCAAGCCCTGACTACAAGAGAAAGAAATCACAGTATTTCAAAATGCCAATTGCAACATTGCAATGAGTTCCAGGCACAGGTTTGCCAATAATGAATGGGAGGGTGCAGATACAATATTGGAACTGTCTCCTGCAGAGTGGTATCATATATAATCATACATACAGTCAGTTTGCTTGATTACATTCAAGATTGCAACTAGCTCACTCAACAGAAGAGAATTTCTTACGTCCCCCAAATTCAGTTTTCCTGAGAGATGTACAGAGGCATTTAATCACTGTTTACAGCTTGGGAACAAAAGCCCTTGTGTCTATATTTCCACAATAAACACACCTCTGTGAATTCCTTTTAGAAAGGTAATTGCATGTTTAGGGATGTTCACTCCCCTAACTTAGAAAAAAAATGTTTACTGTGTTAAGTCTTCATTCTATCATGTTATTTCATTGCCATAGCATTTCACTTAATGCATGAAAGCAGCCCACATTACTAATTATCTTAATTTTGTAAAATTCATAATCACAATTCAATCATTAATCAATATATCATAACCTCACTCTATCAGCTATTGTTTATAACATGGCATCTTAATCGATTAGGCTGTGGATTTTTTATGGGTCCTGTTTTATAAATTGAACCTAGTCAAGTAAACATAACATTTGTTAATAGTCTTCATAGCAACTGTCAAAATGACTTATTGTTTTTCCAGTCCTACATTCCTTCAGAATTAATAATAACTTTGTGCCCTTTGTAACACTTATTATTAAAGCTATAAAAGTTCTCTATGTTTAATGAGTAGATGTTTCATTATATGTATGGTTTGCTTGACAGACTGAAAATTTTTCTAATCTGTTTCACTTTTCCTCTTGATTGAAGGATTGTAAATACGCAATTAGCAGCTGGAGTAGAAGTAAAAGCAGAAAATGTCAACTGCCAAGTACCTTCATTGAAAGACACATGATGTTTCAAGCTAAGACAGAGAGACAAAAACATCTTCCAACAAGGATGAAGGTTGCAAAATCACTGTTTAAACATTCCATTAATCTCTTCCATGGTATAAATACAGTCAACACATACAGGAATGAGGAATACACTATCAAACTTGCAGTTTACTTTCATAGTAAAGCTCTCTGTGGTAATACTATGCTCCATTGCCAGTAGATATTCTGAATCCAATGTCTGTTATAAATCATAACATATAACCCTTTATGTAACAAATGGCTGGACATATCACAGTAACATAATTGATTTTCCAAGAGTATACATGTGAAAAGCATACAACACATCATTGTACTCTGGAGTGTATTTCTTTTCTAGACCAAAGCTTCTATTTCTGCTTCCAAACAGCAGATTTCTTTCAAGTCTTCTTTATGCAAACCTAGATACTCCTTGTCTGTGATATGTAATGGCTGACTGTTTAGTATTGTGAGAGAGGAATGCTGAAAGGAAGCAAGAAGGACAGAGGCATTTGTTTTCATTGACAAGCTGAGAAAAACTGTTTGCTGCAACATTTTATGTTTCAAAGCCCTATAAAAGCTCCAAATATAATTATAAGAGACTGAATTCTGTAGATGCTTCTGAATATCCATAACAGTAAAAGAGGTTCATTGTGAGGCACAATGAACAGAATAAAGTTGGTTTTAATCTACAAAATTAAAGACTTTGCCAAAGCAAGCTATGCAGAGGTATGAACTCTTATGTAGACAGCTGCCCTGTTAAACTGTCATGTTAACCTGAAATTAACCTTCTTGTGTTTTGTCAGAAGCAGCTACCATTGAGGTCCTCAGGTTTGAATGCTATGAAAAAAATGATTGTTCAGTGTATGGCTAAATGATAGAAACATAGATTGATCTGCATTGGAATGGACCTTAAAGGCCATCTAGTTCCAAAGGTTGAGGGAATAATCTGCCAACCAACAATTACAAATGCTTTTGGTGGCTTTCTGGCTGACTCAATTCCTTTCCCATCTCGCTGATTTCTTTCCTTATGACTTTTTTAATGTTCAATGAGTGTTTCTATGAATTTGAAGGATCAGATTTCCACATTTTTCTGGTCATATATATTTAAGATTATTCCAAGCTTCCACAGTTCTTAACATTTTAGGTTTTCTTTTCAAACACTGAGCAATGCATCTGTTATACTATAGGTGTATAACCTAAAAATGGCATGTATATTCTGTCATCTGATACGATAACACCTAAATAAATATCTCAAAAGCATCCATACAATTTTAGACAGCTCTAATGCTGATCAAACCAGAAACAGGTCCACTGAGGGTATTCCATGTTAAAAAAGAAAAAAAATCTATTCCTGGAATTCCCACTGATGATACTTTGGTGATTCAGTTGTTTCACATGGGTAGCACAGATGAAAATGAAAATTTTCAAGCAGTCTTGTTTGCCACAGTTTCTCACAGGATGGGGCACATCTGCACAGAGTAGAAGCACAGTATCGCAGGTCTCTGCACTAGCTCTGCTCCCCTATGCTCTCAGGGTGCTTCACTGGCTTGATCACAGCTTCTGACAGAGCTCCATGGTAATGGATGTGTTGGCTTGTAGTCCACTTCTTTTGATGCATGTGGTAGTTGACACAACAGAGAATGGACTTTGCAGAACGATTTAAAAAAATACCCAAGCCACCAGAACAATTAAAAGTTTCTTGACTTCTATAAAATACTTATCAAAATACTTATCAGGAGTTGTCTTACTTTTCCTAGTACATGTTTCTTCTGTATTGCCAAAACTCAGAGTAACAGGAATCTGTTTTGATATACTAGTTACCACTAATCAAAACACACTGTTATAGTTAATTATATGACTCATTCTGAAAAAATAACATGGGACAGAGTTGTTATCTGGTTGGATCCAAATTATCTGGGGAAAACCATTAGAAGAAAATCAATGAGAAATACACTGTCAGGCACCAGTGAGGGACCAGAAGCAGGAGCCAGGCATTGGCAGCTTAGTGTCACACCAAAGCTGGCCAAGGCAGTGATCTGACCGGCAGGGATGCTGGTCTACCACCCTGAGAGGGGCAGGTCTGGGTTCGGCAGCCAGGGTACCCTCAGTAGAGATTAAAATTCACAGCTGCAGCTTGGGGGAAATCCTGCTTCCTTTACCAGGTGGCCATTGAATATGAGAGAAGAAAGACTGCTGACTCCGCATCTTGCAGGAGCTAAGCAGAAGTTGACCTAGTTTCTATTAAACAGAAGAATTAACAAAATCAGACCTATAAAGGTGGTTCTAGGTTTCATCAGGGAAAAACTTGGAAATGACTGAAAAAAGTCTGCTGGATTGCAGAGACAGGTATTTGTATGCAGGGAGACAGTGGTATTTCTTTAGATGCTAAGTTATTAAGGTTTGAACTCAGGTGATGCGAGAAATGGGAGTGATTATGCAGCTATTTTGGTAAAGGTAATAACTGGGAAATGAGTATTAGTAATACGGAGAGATCCTGCAAGAAATTAAAAAGGCCTGGAGTAAAAGTCAAGTCAGAGGTCAAAAAATACAGGCCTTTAGCAAGAACTCCCACAAGTTGACTAACTTTCCAAACAAAACCCAAAGAGTTGTCTAGACATATCCAAGGAAATATCCAAGGAAAAAGATGATGGGTGACTACTTTGCAAAGTAGGCTGGAGACTAAAGATCTAACTATACCCTGAAAACAAACTAAATAGCTCTAACTGATCCTCAATAAGAATGGCACCATTTAGTATAAGAATATGCTTCCTGATAACAAATATCTCCTGAACCATCACAATCTCAACAATCTGGAAATGTCACTAACTTCTGTGCTTCAAGGTAAGTCTATTGTTAGTATTAAAGATTAGGAAGAAATTCAGTGCCTATAGATGGATTACTCCCCACTTTTTTTTCCTGCACGTTATGAAGTGTCAGATGCTGGGCCTTCCTAAGGCCCCCAAATGGATATCCCAAAAATTAGTGCAGCAAATCTCACAGATCTCTTAATTACTCTGTTTGACATTACTTAATCAGACCTGTTAAGCATTTAAGTAAAACATTTTCCTGTCTGAAAGGCAAGTGCAAATTTGGCGTTCTGCATAGAGAGATGAGATTATTTTGTGTGTAGAATCATTATCTTTGTGGCTCAGGGCTTCAGTTTTTAATGAAAGATACCTGTTCTTGAACAGATGACTAGATTAGAAAGTTGCTCTATTTCCACTGTTCATATTGCCTGTTTCCTTAAAGAGAGTTCTGTCACATTCTTTGAAGACTATATTCTCCATCACTCAATCTCTTGTACTTAGCATGTGACTTTAACAATCTGCTTTGGGATTGTTGCTAGGATCTTGTTTTAAAACATCATGTGGGCAATTAGGAAAGGGGGTCAAACAGAATGAGAAACAGTCTAAAATTATACTAGAAAGGATAATATTTTGTCTTTCAATGCTATTTTTCTTCTCAGCATCTCAAGGAAGGGTCATCATCCACTGAGCAACTGAGCTGAGTCCCAGCTGTGCTTGTGTGACTGCTATGCCAGGGATTGGCAGGCTGGGCAGTGAATCTCTCCATTCTCCAGAGTACCTTTTCCTCCAACCCTGCTCCCTCTATCCTATTCAGACATTTAGCCCATCTCTTTTCTTCCCTTCTGCCAGGACACAAACAAGCAGGGAAGAACTGGTAAAGAAAGGGGTTTGGAACAAAAGACTTTTTTTTTTTTCNCATGCCATAGAGAATTTGTTCAAGAATTGAAGGATTTCAAGAAGAGATTTCAAAATTCTGGATTCATCCTGCTGCAGAAGGAGAGATTTTGATATTTGATTTTTTTCTTTTATTTTTTTTTCCTACAAGAACACCCATTTTACAATCTGCTGAATTTGTTGCTTGCATCACTTTATCAGTATAACAGACATAGGAGGTAATCCTTGTCTACGCAATTAAAAATTTGTGCAAAAATTCCTTCCAGATTTCCTCTCCATCTATTTTCCTTTATTCCTCCATTCCTTTCCTCTTTTTTTTCCTCCAGAAGATGGAGATGGTCTCACCTACCTAATTCACATTTGAATGAGTAATTTTAAGGGCATCTAATTTAAAACTCTCTTAGATAATCTTACTTAAACAAGGGGAAACAAATGTACAGGATTGGAAGAAGGATCTAATTGAAAATAGAAATGAAAACTGTGATTATAGGATTCTAAAATGCCTGACTACCAAAGATATGAATGTGAAACAAAATGCTCTTTGTTTGACTCTCCTTTGACTGTTACCGCCAACATTGCCAGAACCCCTATTATTATTCATGAGCAGAATTCTCCAGAACACCATATAACTGTCATACAAGCAATACAGATTGTATTGTGTCATAAGCAATTTTTTTTTTCTGTAGCAGCTTGGCACAACCTTTCTTTGTCCCTGGCACTTATGCCATTTTCCTACAAATATATGTGGAGAAAAAATGAAGCCAACACCTGTAGCCACTCACATGCTGAGCTTTCACAGCTGCAACACCCATGAGCCAACCTCCAGAAAAGGTGTTTCTCAGGAGCGGTTATGAGTTTGGGACTGATGTTCCCAACTGCCTCCTTTGTTTTTTGTTAATCCAGTGCTTAAGAGACACAACCATCAAAGGCAAATGTTACTTATGTGTTGATAATCTTAGTACTTAACTATCCAAATTCATCAAGCTGCCTGCTTTATAAATGGTAAAGAAGAAAGTCATTATTTGACTATTTAAAAATGACTTAAATAAATTCCTGCCCACCTTTCTGACAAGACTTCAAAAGCGTTAGGAAATAGAAGACAGTCATTGAAAAGACCAAAACCATATGAATCTTCTGTCTGACACTTACTGAAGTGTTGACAGCCCAAGCCAGATGAAGTTATGTTATATTTAATACAGATGTGTCTTTCACTTTAAAAGAAAGAGCTGCTTTTAATTTAAATTTAATTTACAATGGAGTCAGAGATTATCAAATGCCATTCTTCATTCACATCCATCCCCCATCGGAAGCACTATTAGATAAAACCCATGCGTGGTGATATTCTTTCCTAACACTGACTACAGTTGGGGGAATGTAAGGAAAAGTAAGAACGATAGACAAGGAATCAAGACAAAGTGAGAACAGGCTAGATTTGAAGCTAAACTTTCATAGGATGGTAATCAAAGAATATTCAAGCTCATAGAACATAAGATCAAAGGTCTATCTAGCCTAGTATTATGTCTCTAGCAGGAGGCCAGATATTATGAAATGACTGTGAAAATCAGAGTTTGTGGGGAGTGATCATTCCTGTTGTCAGTTTGCAAGACTTATGATTTATTGTTTTCCAGAGCCAATGAACCATCCAGGTCACTGTGTTTAATCTTGTCATTAACTGGTGGTAGAAATATTATAAGATTTGTTATAGGAATTGGTTTATGATAAAGCACTAAGATCTACAGTCTACAATTTCAAGTTTTCTTTAAATCTGGTGTTTTCTTCCCTGTGACCTACAACTGTAGGCCTTTCCACAAAGACTTATGAAAAATAAGGCAAGAATTGTGACAGCTACAGGTCGTTACCCTATGTATTACCCTATAAAAGTAGCTGATTTCTACTCTTGTTATGTTGTCTTCCTTGAGTATTGTTTGCGTGGATTACAAACACTTAGGATCGAAGACATTTTGTTTTCTATTATATTCCTAACTCATTTCTATTAATATAAATAAAATCATAACCAAAAAGAACAACTAGCTCAAGTTCCACTTCAGTTCTTTGTTCAAAGATTAAAAAGAGTTTAGTTAAAAACTATGACTTATGTCTCTGATGTACCAAAACAGAGATATCCAGATCAAGGGTTTTAGTTCTAAATATCTTCATATGATTTCTTATTTCTGTGCTTCAGGTTGCAGTCTTATTTTGATTCATATTTATATTGGAAAATAATGTAATTAAATGCTTGTTGAAGTAACACTTGATATTTACAGGGCATGTTTCATCAAGGCTCTCTTGAAAATATGTCACAAACTTTTTTGATTTATGATGTATACTATATAAATGAAACTACTCATCTGAGGAGATAAAGGAGAAATAGTAACCTTTTTTTTTTTTTTGAAATAGTGGGTATTGTGAGCAAAAATACCTATATTCCATCAAAAAGAAAACCAAACCCATATGTTTTTGCCTTCAACAGAATGCAGACATTGTAGTAAAAGAAGGAAAACAGAACAAATTCACTTACTGCTTCTTACTAATGAACACTGATTCAAAATGAACATAAAATGACACAAGAAGTTTAATCATTAAAACTTTACTTTATTGCAAGATTCCATGAATCAAGAAAAAATATTTTAGTTTTAATCTTTTCTGTTCCTGTGTTCACCATCTGTGGTAAAACTGATGATAAAAGGAGTAGTACTGCTAAGAGTATGGAAAAATATTTTCAGTTCATTGCTAGCAAGAGGGATAAAAGCAGAATTGTCAATACAGACTAGAAGCTTTAAGCTTAGAGGTTTCAGAGTAGCCTAATAGTCTTTGGCCTATGCAGCAGAATTATGTTGAGTTTCAGTGAAAGCTGTGCACAATTTATAGTCACTCACTGTTTTGCATTGGCAAAATATTTTAATTTTTGCTGATTGAAGCTTGTTCTACTTTTAAAATGATGATGCTTCTGAATGCAAATCTTTGAGTAGTGAAGTTAACTTTCACATTTACCTCAAAATCTGTGTTTTCTCAGAGAAATTATTACATTTTACCTTGGAACAAACCTAGAAACTACATGCCAAAAACATTAGAAACTGTATATAAATATTTGCAGAGTAAAAAGAGGTTATTGTCATAGTAACTTGGGCCCCACATTTGCAGACCTACTTATACCAATATAACCCAGAGACACTCCATTCTTTGCCAGGTAATTCAGGGCATGGTGAAATGCAAGATCTCAAATTCATTTTTAATCCTAAACCAACCTTTAAAAATCTCATGCAGAACAGAATAAGTATAGCTCAACAGAAGTTACATTTCACATTTCATGCAAAGTTGCTTTAAACAAATCAGAATGAGTAATGTGTCTGTTGAATAAGTTATTTTAAATTTTGATACATCTTAAGACTGACAAATATGCAGGAGTGTGGTTTTGGAACTTTGGTGAAAGCTTATTCATTATATAAGATGAGCAGCATTCAAGTGCAGAATACCCTTTCCATCTATTGTATTCCCAAACCCAGGAAGTAGTTACTGATAATGATTTTAGATGGGGCTCTATAAGCCACATTTTAAAACCAGCCTTCATTCATAAACAATGACTGCAGAATGAATAACAATAAAAGTTAGAAGAAAAGAAAATATTGCTGAAGTCTCAAATTCTCTAATAGTCAGAAAGGGAAAAAAAATTGAAAAAAGTGGTTCTTCCTTGACTGCACCAGAATAATTTCTTTTTAAAAGAGAAAAATCCCTCAGAAATAATAAAAACAAGCCCACAAACGAAGCACAGGTTATTTGTGACCTGGTTATGAAACTGCCCTGTACTTACCTGCTCTCCAGCTTTTGCAGAGATAAGAGTTTCAGCCTTCACAGAATGACAGAGACTGATGGTCTAGAAAGGAGGCTGAACAAGTTGTACACAGAATCTGTAATGCAGTGAGTTTAACATTAATAAAGTGAAATTCTTTTCACTGAGTATACAATTGGCCCTTTGAACTCATTGAATATTTTTTAGCAGGGCTTGCTAACTACATAAGGCTGAGCATGTAGCAACAATATAGGAGTACTTGACTACAAAAGCCAGAATTTTCAAATGCAAAGTTATCCAAATCTTCAGTCATTCACTGAGGATTAATTAAGAAGCTCTTTTTGCTACCTAATTATTTCCCAACAATTTAGTTCAGGATTTCAGATGTTTATCCATGAATTAACTGAAGGATGTGATACGGTTATTGCTGGAAATACAAAACTGGGTAGGTGGGTTAGTCATATGTCTCTGTGGCAGTCCCTGTATTCCCAGGTTCTTGTTTCATTTCTTAGCAGTACTCACAATGCAACAAATTCATGCTCTTCACTTGGGTGCTTTGAATGACCATCTGGAACCTCTGTAGACTCCAATGAGATGTCTAGAACTGGGCATTACACTACATACACTACATACATTACACTACATACTTACGTTAAAAGTTCCTGTATTTCACCCGGCAAAAGGGAATCGAGCACGAATCATCCCACCCTCAACATTTCCTTTCTGAAATGAAAACAAAGAAGGCAAAGCTGAATAGATTTCTGCCTTATTTTCTGGTAAGAAAAATTTGGATCAAAATTAAAGTGAGAGATGAAGTTTAAATTAGACACAGAGACACCAGAGCTAGAAAAATCCAGTAACTACAGTTATGATTTCACTTGAAATAATGTGTTTTCAAATTTACAGCCATGGGATTTCCACTTCAAAATAATGAGAAAGGAAGTGGATGCAAAGAAATCTGACTGTAGAAAGCTGCCAGAAGAGCTACAGTTTGATGGTGTTTTCCCCAGAGAGTGCCCTTGATATCATAGTGAAAATATAGAACAGCAGTCCTGTAAATGCCAGCAAGGCCAGATACCAGTAGAGTTTTATACCAAAAGATGAAGCCATTTTCCATTTAATTTGGAATTGAATTCAAAAGCAGCCAATTTATATCTTTGATTTGAAATGTTCTTTCAACATCAAATCCCATTAGAAAATTAGGACCTGATTCTCATATGTATGAGAATATAAATGAGAATGCATGACATTTGCAAAGGAGAAACTGTATCTATGACAACACTAAGGTCTGGGACTTATTTTTTGTACTGTTCTAGACCAATCTGAACTGGACTTCATGGAGATGAGAAACATGCCCCTGAAAAGCCAGAAACCTTTAGGAGCAGGAGTATAGATATATATTATACTATAGAGCTAAAGCAAACTGAGTTGAGCAGTAGAACTAGGCTGTTACCTCAGGCAGTGCTAGAAACAAGTACAGGATATAAACATGCTTCCAGATCTCACAGTTTCTCTTAAGAAAACTCCTCTCAGATAAGTAAGACTTTCAGTAGGAATTGTAAGGGAAATAATTTTTTTAAGAACCTCAGCTGTACTCTTACGAAATCAATGGATATGAACTTGAATTGGAGATGGGGTCAAAACCACATAGGAAAAACAAAAGTAAGTATGTATTTTTTTAGTTCAGTGACAAAATGTCGACAGCTGTGATTTGGCCTCATATAATAGCATCCAGGCTTGAAGAAATCTTTTGAAGCTAGTACACCCAATAGTTTGCTTTCTCCATAACTATGTAACTCCCCATAACTAAATGTAACTAACCAAGCAGTAAAGTTTCTCAGTGGTACAAACAACTGGAATCATCAATCTCAACACATCATGTGCAAACTAAGAGACTGACCCTTGTTCGAAAGGAGTTTCCCATTTTACTAAGAAGTGTATGTTTGTGGATGTGAGAGGTAGGATTTAAAAAGCAGAGCAGAAACACTGCAGAAGAATGCAGATCAACAGGAAGCCCCACAGACACGTGTAGTAGAAACCTGAGGAACAGTAAGAGTGAAAGAGCTTCTGGGCAAAGACTTCTTCAAGAAAAGGATTGGAATAAGGAACGAATAAATTGGCTTCCCTTGCTTCCTCTCTGCCATCTGCAGAGATCTTGAACTTGAATAAACAGATGGCATCACAGAAATGCAAGTCCTAGTTTGAAAAGGAAGCAAATTGCAAACCTCTTACTTCCACTCCCACCCTACTGGCTACTCTTGGGTCAAAAGGAATGCTAAAGATGAAAAAAGACAAAGCAAAATCTAACTATATTAAAACTTTCTATTCTGCCATGGCCATATTAATTGTTCTGAGTGGCATTCATCCCTTTTTTGAAATTCTCAGTATCTTTTGCCTGTTAGATAGTATTTCATTGGAAGTTTAATCTTCCACTCAAATTATGTCACACATATTCATGAGGTACAGTAGCATGGAAATGCAAAAAGTATACTGTCACTGGTAGCTAGTACTGCATATGCAATTATTTACCATTAATAAGCATTTTCCTTCAGATCAGACATGCAGGAAGCTTCTTACATTTATGATGATAAAGGCAGTGATTTTCGTTACTAATAGGAGTACTTGCTTCTTTTACCTAAAGTAAAAAATAACACCAGCAGTGGAGAAATAAACAGAATTAGATAAAGAAATACGTTCTGTATTAATATTTTTGGGGGGTTTATAGATGTGAGAAAGGAAATCTTTTTCTTAAGTGTGGTCTCTTCTGTCTCTGCTTATGCATGTGGTGAATACAGTGTTTCTGTACTATCTTTTTATAGGAAGCATCACTTAGTGATTAGGCTAAAACTACTTTGTCAGGACCAGACGATTTCTTTAATGGGGTACTTCTACAGAACTCGGCTTTGTAATTTGCTTCTTCTCTATAGTGGGCCAAAATGTAATAATGAATCCAAATCCTCCCAAACATTTATAAAACTGCTGCAAGGATTGAAATCGCTGTTAGAGAAAGCTCACTGTAACTGAGCCAAATTCATCCCTGTTGTAACTTGGTTGGAATTGCTCAGTCACAGCCGATTGTTTATCTGAAGCAGATAGTGTAGCTGAATGAGATTTAAGGGCATAGTGAACTATCACAGAAGCTGAATATGAGAAACTCCTTTTTATTTGATGCTAGTTGCTCCCAGGAAAAAAAAACCTGAAACTACTATGATTGTACCAAATACCCAGTTCAATATTGTATGGCATTGACACAAAATTAAATTTGTTGGCTAAAAGGGAAGTATTACAAAGCAAAATGTTATCCTATGTGTCTGATGCTGCTCCTAGCCTTCTTACTTGTCATCACATCTATCTTTTATGGCTGTTTGAGTTCATAGGGAAAGGTGCTAGATGATGCAGGGCTGTAACAAAACTGGCTTATTAGGAGCTATTATTTTCTGCAAAATACAGCATACCCCAGTGGTTTTTAGTCCTCAGAGGATGTAATTGCTTTCTTCACAAATTATGTTGCAACTACAGTCAGCTGGGGGAAATTGTGACCTCATTGAGACTAGGAGAACTTCCAAAGAGTACGATAGTGTCATGATTTCATGTGTTGTGGCTATCCTAAGGCTCTCTGTACTATACAAAGCTGGGCCATTAGTGTAAGGCTACCTCAGACTTCCTAATTTCTTGTGCTTTTTGTCAACAGATCCATCCAGAAACAATTATGCTATTGTAAAGAGTATCTTGTGTGTTTGCTATTGAAGGATACCGTTTGTCTATTCACTGATGTCTGTGAGTGTGAACAGGACTTGAAATCAGACGATCAGTGTGTGAAGTCACATGACATAGAAAGAAGTTATTAATATATATGTTATCAGAGTGGCAACAAGTGTTGCATGCTTATAACTTTTTTAAGTGTGCCAAGAAAATTCCATAGCAATGCAAAGCTATATGAGTGTTACTGCTCAACAATGTTCTTCTTTGAAGGATCTGCCTTTTAAATAAGGACATATCTCAAGAAGAGTTGAAATTGCAGACAGAGGAAAATAATTTACACTGGTATAAAGTGACATTCTATTTTGCCACAGCAAGTGCTATGCACTTCATACTAACAGGATGTATATTAAGAGAAAGATGAACAATAAAAACGCTTCTAATGCATTTATTATTGTAAACATACATGCATTATATTCAAACACTCAGTATAACTAACTTACTGCCACAGGCCAATTAGATCACATGTGGAAAGAGATCAAGCTAATCTAATTTTTTCAAGAATGCTCCATTTATTTCTGACTTTGAGATGTTTTTATAATATTACAAAATGATCACTAAACATGTACACCAGTATGGAGCCTCCATGCACTCAGAAATGCCAGTTCTGAGGACCATCCTTCTGGCAAAACAGTGATAACTGACTGTACTTCTAAATTGTTGTTAATGGTCAATAGACCTCTGATGCTAAATCAGGAATGCTTGGCTCTGCACCCACAAAGACTGCTGCTAACATTCAATTTCAAGTAAAGTCAACTGCTCACTGTTTATCAGAGGAAGGAAAAAAAACCCCACAACTGTCCTAATTTTCTTAGTTCTGTGACTTTTCACCTGTTGCAGCACTGATCTCCTTTTGCGGCAGATCAGATGACTCAGGAATTTTAGTGCACAGGATCTTTTAATTCTAAGTTATTTGTTATACATTCAGACTCCTAATCATATGTCCTGGTTTTGGCATGACACTCTATGCCAAGTAATCTGAGGCTGCAGTATTTTAAAACTTTGTGCAAAAAAAAGAGAGAAGTCTTGAAGAATGAAGAAGCATGAAGAAAAATCTGCAGTGATATTTGTTGTCTTTGTTTATTCTGTTACAAGTAGGTTTGTCTCCATAGAGAAAATGGCAACAGAGAGACATTGGTGCCATTTTACTATACTTTCCTTAAATGCATGGATATTTTGTAGCTGAAAATTTTGTTATACTATATCAAAAATCTGAGGAGTGCTCACAATTTGACAGACATGCCTAACTCATAAGCAAGGGGTACATGTCACTGTGTAAGAAGTTGAAGGCTTTGGTCTTATGACAGGAAACATTGTGTTTCTTCATAATTCAAATGGGTTATGTTATTTCATTATTTCTATCTAGTGGCATAAGAGTTTATCATATGGATCAAGTTAGACCTAGTAGTTCCTTTTTCCTCCTTGTCATCTTCACTAGGAACACTCAATCAGTTCTGTCATATAGTCTGGATCGCTAACAAAGTTGTGTTCTTTTTTTCTTTCCATTGTATTTCTCTTAATGCATGTAATGCACTGCATTTCACTGTCATTGGGGAGTGTCATAAAAATCTAGAAAACTCCTACACAAGTTTGTCTAAATATTTTCTTGGTAAAATCCAGACTGAGATTATATCCATCAAAACCCTGTAAAATTAACTGCCACATGAACCTCATGCAAGCAGTGTTCTGCAGCTGTAGTTGTAACTGCATTAAATGTCTTCAATAAAAATGTACTTTTCCCTGGAGTGATTGCAATAAAACATAGTATTTTAGTTATTTACTGTATCTCTCATGAAATGTAATGATCTGAACTTACAGTATGTTAAGGCCCTTTGTCACAACACAAATTAAACAGTAGGCAAGGTCTAGTGTATGTTACAGAACATTAAAATGAGCATTCAACCAAAAGAAAATCATAAGCTCACTCTGCCATAAATCTTGTGTGCCCTTGTGGCTATTAAAATTCCACCAAAATTCACACGTTAACGATGTGATTCCAATCAATCCAATTTATCAACCTTGTGGGTTGATTAAAGCTATCACACCATTATGATTAATTCATTGCTGCTAGAAGAAGGATTTTGCAAAGTGCAACACAAAGCAGAAGCTTTGCCTAGCTTAATATTGAGAAGTTAATAGGAAACTATAAACTTTAAGAAAAAATGTTAGGCCAGTTCAAAAAAATCTCTGTGTTCAGTAATGACCAGTCCCTTTCCCTCTACATATTTAAGCATACATCTACACAAGCAGCCAAATAATTTATACTGTAATGATTTGCAAAACCTTTCATATAATTCTCTTTAAAGATGGGAGTTTCTTATCCATCCCACTCCCACTTCTGCTCTGGACTTCAGTGTCCTCTTTAACAAAACAGGGAGGTGTCTATTTACAGACAGGGGGAAACAGCTCCATTAATCTCAGGAAACGATTCTTTATGTAGAAAAAAAGCATACACCACACTTTTTCCACATAAAGATGTGATATTCATGTGGAAATGGCCTGAATTAGCTTTTATGAACAGGCCCCTTGGTGACTAATTCTTTTCTGGGGAAGGTAACAGGCAAATGTTATCCAGATGCATTCTTCTGGAATTATTCCCAGTTTCTGGAAGTGAGAACTACTGTACCTGTAGTACAATACAGGGCAGTCAGTGAAACTTGATATCAGCATAACTAGTGCAGCAGTGTTCCCTTCACTTCTCACCATTGCTATAAAAATCTGATCTGTTGTAAACATCTACCAAATGAGACCTTCCAGCAATTCAGTAATACGTGTACCTATTCACACACAGATCTGTGTATGGGAGGGGATAGTAATTCTGGGAAATTGCAGTTCACCTCAACAGTTGAGCCAAACAAAGATCTTCCAGAACTGAATGCTCTCTGACTCTGGCCAAGAAAGGGAAACATGAGAAAACAAATGTTTACTTATTCTATTTAAAGTTATTCTTAGGTTGGAATTGCTGTACCCATTCTGCTTAAGGAAGGTCAGTGCAATAATTTACAAGTGCAACACCACAAATAATCACCATGCTACTAACTAAAATGTTCCTTCAAGATCCTTTCTACAGTTTATTGATAGTGTATTACCTTTCAAACATAAAGGTCAAAATACTTTAAAGAAACAATCACTACTGTTATGCTGAAGGCATGGACATAGGGCAAAAGGATGTGAAGTAACTCACGCAAGTCATTCAGCAAACATCTCCAGTGGCAGCATCAAGGATTAGCAAAGTTAAGCATTAGTAAATCCTTTACAAAGAGTTTTAAGTAAAGATCAACCTCTCAGTTTGTCTCCAGTGCAGAGATAAGTGGCTTCTTGTAACTACTGGAACAGTTGGAAAATATTCCTTCAGAATTGAGAACAAACACTAATGCACTCTCCAGCTATTTGCCAAATGAAATAAGAAAAATCTCACTTTCCTGCTGTAACAAAGCCTATTTTAACCCTAAAGGTTTCATTCGTTCATATGCATTTTGACATTTCCTTGTAACTACAAAGCAAGAGGAGACAGTGTATATTATATGGAACGGTTGGACTCAATGATCCGGTGGGTCTCTTCCAACCTGGTTGTTCAATGATTCTATATCCTGTCAGTCCAAGAAAGACTATGCTTCAAAAACATGTTTGATGGTCTACATGGTATACACTGTAACGTTATGTAAGATACAAAGATGAAGAAAACCAGACTCAGTTATTGATAAAGATGCTAAGTTTTTTGCATTTGTTGTTCTCTGAAGTATAATCAAGGTTAGAAACCAACTATGAACATTTCAGTGCAAAGCTGGAAAGATGGTCTGATATGGATTTCTCAAGGTTTATTTCTTACTATTGTGATGTTAAGAATTTCTAGATATTTGGAAAAGGGCATTGACTAATGCTAGTCAGCTACCCAATATCCCTAGATTGAAAAAGATATCACTTAACCTTGACATAATAGGTTAAAATAATGTTGAGAGATTCAAACAATTGTATCAATGAGTGAAGAGCCCTATGCCAATATTTTCTCCTCTGGATTTCTGCAATAAATGATAGAGAAATTGGAAAAAACCAAAAGAAGGTATTACCAGTGTAAATATAATGCCAGCACTCAAGTAGCCATGCATTATGTTCCTTCTAGTTTTTTAACAGAATGCAGTGCTGCACTGAGAACAGTCCGTTTGGAGATGATCTACACCCATACTGAGAAATACAATCATACTTCCCTATTTTCCACGCTAACTTAAAATTAGAAGGCAATCAATAGCGTGTAGTATTTTCCTGTCATTTACCATCTCCATTTATATCATTATCAGGTAGGCATCCATATGACTATTTGAAAGCCTCTAGCAGCATTTATTACATCCTCCAGACATCCTTCTGTGCCTCTGCTAAACACATTGCAAGAAATAATATTTTTATCTTTCAATATTATCCAAAGAACAAAGCAGCTTTTAAACATTCAGTCACGTATATATGCTTTCACTAGAGAACCATCTTCTTACTCTACTACCAAGCACAGTTTTCCTTTGGCAAAATATAATTAGGTTAAGGCTCCTCATTAGTGATATTAAGCCTCATATCTCTGTCATATTTAGGACCACACATCCCACCCATTATAATGGCACCTTTAGAAAGCAAGTACCTCTATTTTTTTTTAACAGCTTATAATGCGCCCTGTAATTTGTAAGATACCAAATTGCAATTTCTACACATGAGTAGTTACTTGGGTAAAGAAACTCTTTTAGGCACTTTTTAGAAGTCTTTAAAATTTATCAGTTGTTGTCCTAGTTGTAGCCATTAAAAGCTCTTGCCTAACTCCTTATCCAGTAGAGAGGTATAGGCATTTCCACAGGCTGCTTCATTGTGCTTAAGACAGTTATCTAAGACAAATCTCGTTTTTTGAGATATGATGCTTTCTCCATTGCCTGTAGAAATAACAGTGGAGGCTCATCTTTTAGACTGCTGCAGTCAGGAGAAACTCACCATTAGAGTTCCCCTTGTCCTATCTCAGACTTCTTGGTGAGACATAAAGGGGGAAGAGGTATTTAACCGACTCACAGTCAGAAAAAAAGGCATTCGTACACATTTAAAAAATCTAGGAAAGAAGTCTATAGTTCCAGAAGTAGTTTGGATGCAACTTTCTCATTACAAAATGTGTGAGAAGTATTGTGTTTGTGGTAGAGTAATCAGGTACAGAGTTTATAGGCACTGCTCTGAGAAAAGTTGTGCAATTCTGACTCCTGTCTGCGTCAGCACTCAAGAGGACTTAAGCATCAGATCTCTGTAGCAGATCCAATTCTATGAATGCTGAATATTCCAAAGCATATCAGCAACCTCATCTGCTATAAAGTATGTATACCGATTTGCAAAGATACTCTTTTCTACCTTTTCCACAGACAGGCATCTATTCTGACTATGTAATTTGGATAAATATGTAAATATTTGTGATCTGAAAAATAAATCACAGAAAATTATCTTTTTTTTCTTCTCTGCCAAGTACTCTTTGACTAGAAATTACCTTCAGATGTTCATAATTTTAATGTCCTTCTCTGATACAAGAATAGCTGTTTCTTGAACAAAGAGCAGTCCAAGACTGTTGTCAGAGCTCCTGTGCTGTAATCTGAAAAGTTGATTTAAAAGCTTCAAATTATACCAGCTTCTCCAGAAGCTAATTGTTCTAATGAATTTAACCAGAAGGCAATTTATTATGCAGGTTCCAAAAGCTTTCTTCTTTAACAAGAGTTGGTCCTCTATTAATACACAAACTAAAGATATTTCACAGCCTGTCTAAGAAATTATTCTTGCATTCAGGCACTGTTAAAGGGCCATTTTTTTAATTGCAATGCAAAAAGTGGAAATTGGTCTGCGTATCATATTTTGGTTCACCACAGCAAATAGATATTTTGCAGGGAAAGTAGGTATAAAACATTATGGTGCTTGGAAAATACTTAAACAGAGGTGTGGTTTTACTTACGAAATTCCTGTTTATCATGTACTTAAGTATTTGCAGAAGTTAGATTTTCAGATATCAGAGGTTGGATTTCCAGTACTTAACAAATTTGAGAACCTACACTTGTATGTTTTTTTGAAATCTGTAGCCCAGTTCCCACAAATATTGTTTCCTACTATAGGAACATGACAATAAGGCAGGACATTTTTCCAAATATTCTTTGCTGGAGTACTGAACAAAGTCCCAATGCCAAATGTGACACTGGGAAGCCTGAAGGATGTCACAACTTTTGCAATACCAACAGAAAAAAACCCATAATATCTTGTGGTGACTGGAGAAAAAGCTTTCTGCTGATATTTTCTTCAGTTATCTTTCTCTTTTACCTTGTTGATTTGTTTTATTTATTCTGTTTTTAAGAAATAGAAACCAATGGACTGGTTTCCCTGATAAGATGATACTCAGACAGCCATAGTCATTTGGGCTGGAGAAAATCAGCTGTCATACATTCTGGGAAATGAAGAAAGGGTTTAAAAAGGACTTAAAAATAGATCTACTCCTCACTAACACTGAAATTGATTCCTCCCCTTCTCTGACTTAATATAACCTGAATCTGACCTGCAGGGTATATTGCAAAGCTCATCTTTTTTTCACTCTATTTGAAAATGGGTGTATGCAATAGCTATTGTAAGAGAAGGGCATTGATCAAGAAGGGAGGGAGAATCAGTGTGTGAAAAGATGCTTCTTAAATTGCTGTATCAGAAGGTATTTTCAGATTACATCAGTGGCATTTAGGCCATATGGAGATGTTGCTTTTTCACATTTAGAGGAATCTAAATAAATAAATAACCCTGTTGCATGAACTACCAGCTATGAGCTATGAGACTTATTTTTTCACGCTGCCTGTTACTAGCTTTCACAATCCTCCTCCTACAGTTGAGATGTCTGGGGTCAGGCAGTGATCCTGGCAGGGCGGGTAAAATGCTTGGTTTGCCAAGGAATATAAATAGGACTAATTTACCAGTACACTGTCCTTCCTTATAACTAAGTCTATTTCTCCTTTTTCTTTCTGACCTGTCAGAGAGCATATCCATCTACAACAGTGAGCTGCTTTTTGCTGTGTGATGCACATCTCTTATGACTGCTATTTGCATGGCTCTGCCTGCTGAGGGGGTCAGACAAGGCTTTCACTGTCCACCCTAGTACCGGCAGTGGCATCTCAGTAGCATCCTAGGGATTCTAACTTGTAGCATCACTCTTGCTATTTTATTCTTGCAACACAATCACGATATGCTGCTAATTAATGAGGGGTTGATGTTGATTGCACAGTCAGCATGAATCAGAGTGCCATGCACAAAGTTTAGTAAAGCCTGAACTATAAGTCACTATGGCATATCCCATGAGCAAATCTGGCAGCTCTTTCCCCTCAAAAATCAAGATTTTCCTTCAGTGTCATTGAACTATGGATGCTCAGATGCTGCATGTGCCAGAAAGAGCACTAATCACTCTCATTTCAGCGGTGGCATTACAGACACTATTCGTGCCCAAAGGAGTGTTACACAGCTGCTCAGGGCTTTCTTTTAGAACATGTATGTGGGAGGTAGGTTGCATAATGAGACACAGCCCCATATTATGTCCTCATCTGTATGTGGGAGGGTTTGAGCAAGCAGAAGCACATCTCACTTTAAAAAATGCCTTGAAGAAACACCTCTTTTGGCTCGTAGAACCTATCACATGACTCTTTCAAGATGTTTCTACAGCACCTCCAGAACAGCAAAAGCCCTGATTTTTCTTTCTAACAAAATGGAAGAAAGTTTCCTCCTGGAATTCTGTGTGACTGAAGCAGAGGTCTTAACTGGCAACAAACACTGATGCTGTTTAACAATAGCCAAGTGTCATCTGAGCTTGTGGTGATTATTTACCAATGATTTTGGAGAGATCCGTACGTCTAGTCGAAAAACTGTGCCTCATTTGTGTAAGAGTACATCTTCTGACTCCAAACTGCAGAGCTACCCATTTGAGACCAAATATGTATGCTTTAACATCTCTTTAGTATGTTAAAGAGTGAAGCAAAATAAGATATCAGAGGGCATGAAAATTGATTTTTTTGAATAGAAATAAATTCTTACAGTGGACCAAAGGCACAAAAGCTGCTCTTTCACACTGTGCAACATGTCTTTTTGGGTGTCTTGTTCCTAGTGTTTTCTTGGGTATATCAGTGCCAGAAACCTGTAGTTTCACTGTATTTGCTCTATCTCCCATTTTTTTTCCAGTCTGTTAGATTTTTTTTGCCCTTCAAGGACTTAGAAACCTAACACCCCTCTTATAGAACTCCTACAACTTTATTCTAAGAACCAAGAACCTTTGTAAAGCATCTCTTGCAAGGTGAGTATTTTGTAAGGTCAGGGTTGGTATGGAGATGTACACACTACATTTTTGCTCACCATCATTGTTTTGCTAGTTCTTGCCCATTCTTAAAAATTGCTGACAAAAATTACATAAAATCAGGAGAGAACTTTTAAGAGCATTTGAAGAAACTGTAACTCACTCTTCCTTATAATAGTTCTATTATTATTTTCTCAGTCCAAGTATATTTTTGAGTTATGTAACTTAAAACATATTAATTATGCTATAATAGGATTTAAAAAAATGTAAATAGTGACATTTTTAAACATTGAGACCACAAATAGCTTAATTAAAAAAAAGGCAGAGTTATTCCAGTAACTTTATAAGAAATTAAAAAAAAAACATTTCTGATTTCAGTAAACATTTCCACTGAGTGCAATAAAGCATCTCCTAAATATTTTTTATTATTATTGTTTTTACTTTCTCCTAATTGTGGCAGATTCAGGTTTTTATCTCATATTTTCTGAGTTTCCCACAGCAATGGTGGGGGCTTTTTGTGGTAAAAAGTTAAAAAAAACCCAATTAGGTGATCTGGATGAAAATATTCAGGTTTGGTATTTAAATGACATGTCCCTTGTTAAACACTCCAAGAGATTTGGGATTCCAGAAAGAGGTATTGGGCACAAAGATATACCATGCTTCAAGGTCCCATGATGAAGGATGTGACTCAAATCTGCAAAATACACCTTCCAGGTCCAAGGCAGAGCCACAGAGGGCAACACCACACCCATGTGCAACTTCAGAACCAAAACCTGTGACTGAGGCATCTGGTAAGTATTTTAAAAAATAGTCAGTGTGTAAGTAGCTCTCCTAACTGTTTTCATAAAATTTTGTATCAATTTCCAAATTAGCAAAAGTGCCTTCATTATTTATTTTTTTATGCTTATACTTTTATGTATAGTTAACATATGCTGACTAGACAATTTTAATTATTGCTGCTTAATTTGTAACAAGGCTGTTGATCCAATATGCATATGCCATTAGAATAAGACTATATAAATAACATTGTCTGATTTCACAGGCATTCATAAAATTGGAAAATGATCTACATTGAAGAGCACAACCTCTCAACTGTCACATTATCAATACATCAAGTTCTTTATGAATAATTTTCTATTTATCTCTTCTAGAAGTAATCAGAAAGGAGTCACTTTAAATAAACTTCTCTTCACAGATGATTGATTGATTATAGAAAATGCAATATCCTATCCCTTCTAAAGATCTAGTTTCATATATAACTAAACATTTAACTATATTGGAAGTAAGTTGATTTTACTTTTCTTTTGACAGAAAGGTTAGATCAATGATTATAACTGAATGTTGAATCCTTTCTTACTTTCAGTTTCCTTTGCAAGGACTGAGCCGAAAAGGAACCACCTTAATACTCAGTAGTTTTAGTAAAAAATATTTGAATGGAGAAAGCATGCATGTATATGCATGTATGTGTCTCTACACATACATGTATTTGTGATACCATTTCTAGCCTAGGGTGATAAAATTTTTCATGACAATAAAATAAGCTTATATGGGGCATAACATGCTCTCGGATAGCTTGGTGCAACCCATGGAAAACAGTGACGCAGCACCTAAACAAATCAGCAAAGCATTGCCTATTACTGCTGACTTCTCAGAAAGAAAACATGGGTATTTGGCAGCTTACAAGTTATAAAACAGTGGAAAGGTGCAGCGGTTCCCTTGAGCTGAATGGCCCGACCGGCAGGAGCTGGCAGCTCCTCCTTGATTCTGCTCCCTGAACCATCCCTAAAGCAGGATGTGTGGGCCCAGGCAAGCCAGCCATGGACACCCTGCAGATGGTGGGCTGAGCAGCCACTGCAGCCATGGGGACAGCACGTCTTATCTGTGCTTGCCTGACCTTGTTGTGGTTTTCCTGCTGGCACAGCAGAGCCTACTCTACGCCCCTTTCACTGACCCACATATAGCGTTGCCCATCCCTTTTTCTAAACATTTCTTGGGCTGCTGAGCACTCAAACAACTTGCAAATATTATGTTCATATTTTCATTTACAAATATTATGGTCACATCTTGATCAGTGTCAAATGTGCTAAGGCATAACTTCATCTCACAGTCTAAAATGGTTATGACTGTAGGTTTCTATGTGTAGCAGTTTTCCTTCCAAAACTGAATAGATTGTAACTTGGCCCTTTAGAGAAGGGGAGGGAAAAGCCATGCCATGTGATGAATATTCTTTCTTAGTCAAACATTGTTGGCTTCAGTTATGACTCAATATGAAAAGACAGGTTCCTAAAGAAAGTTTCCACATTTCAGTGCCATTCATAAATATTTTAACTTGCTTTTACTTAATGCACAAATGAAAAAAACATAAAGAGGATTTGACCTTAAACCCTTAATTGACAAAGACTAGTTTAAATCCTCTGCAACAGCCGTCTAATGCAGTACCATTATGAATCATAAGGAATCTTAGCATGATGCATTCCCATTGTCACTGAACTAGTTAAAGCCAGTGAAGCATGACTAAATTGTTGTGACATTTTCCCAGCCCTACTATTACCTGTCAGATGGGAAAAAATCAAGGCGTCAGGACAAGCTTCCATACTGATGTGCTTGCTGTTGATATTAATTGATGTAAATGGATAAGCTTGTCCATCAACAGTAACAAGCACATCTGCTCATTGTAAAAAAAAAAATCTTCTTAACCTTCTGTTCTTTTCAGACTCCTTTGATACGAAAAAAGTCAGTTCTATACTCAGCAAATATGATGTCTATTGTGTTTTTATATTTTTTTCTAATTTGCTGACAAAATGAAATATGGACTATTCTGTCATTTCATGTTTTTGTTCACAATGGATCGCGTTATACAAAGTAGGACATGGACAAATTACAAAAGCCAGAACAAGCAGGGTACCTAATAGTCTTATGTAACTGCAAACACTCTGCATCTGCTTTAATCCATCATCTTCTTTACTGCTTTTTGGGAATTAAATTAAAAATAATTTTTCTTCCTTCCTTCCTTTCCTCCTTCCTTCCTTTCCTCCTTCCTTCCTTCCTCTCTCTCTTTCTCTCTCTCTTTCTCTCTCTCTTTCTCTTTGTTAATTTTAAGTAAAAAGTTTCCATAGACTAAAAGAGCAAGACTTTTCCTAAGCAGTACTACAAAAATCTATAGCAAATAATCCTTTGGGTTTTTTTCCTGGGTGAATTTACTAATTCCTAAGGAATACTACATTTTGCACATTTTGTGACACAAGCAGAGCTTCCCTAAAGATTTTATTATCAGTACAGTACTTGTGACAACAAAGTCTGCTTGTAAAGAGAATACTTTTTTCTTTTGAAATGTCATCTTCTGCCCTATGATTATTTTCCCCTTTCTGGTAAAAGAAAGGTAATAACAATTAAAAGTACAATATAAATAATCATGCTGAGTTCCGTGTATTTTCATTTAGTTATGGTTTGAGTTTAATTAGAAATGTGGTGTCTCCTAGCAGAAATAAAGTATGCACTGAGCATCGTGTTTGTTGTTTTGAAATTATATTAATGAAGGCAGCCACTGCTGCAGACTATATTTAGCATTTCTGTTGATAGAAACAGAGAATAATTCAGAAATATCTTCATGTTGGTGAAATATTTACTGGAAAACAAAACCAAACATACTGAGAGAAAGGTAAATGGAAATTTAATCAAGGTAAACAGTAATACTCTCTCTAATGTATATATGAAAACTGATATCTTGAAGAGAAGGAAACCTAGGTGTTTTTAAATAACTGAATATTGCCATAATCTAATAAAGTTTTTTTACTTATTTTCTTATGTTTTACCTGATGTAGCTATACTATGAAATCTACCTAATCTGAAAGGAACACTGGTGTTGGAAACATACCTGAATACTGATGAAAAGTAAAAAGATGCCAAATTAAACCTCAGCTCATATCCTCTTTATGGCAAACTGTGTTGGCATATTTTTCCAGAAAAGTCTTCCAATCCTTCTGAGACCGTGGCTACAAATGCAGGCTGTATGCACTTCCTGGGAGATCCAATTAGGGTACTTTTAAATTATCTTGGTTTTACTTTGCACCTCTGTATGAACACTACTCCCACACCGTTCCCCAGCAAATGAAATCTTGCCTTGAAGTCTGAATGTTCCCGTTACTCACTATTTATAATGTTAACACTCTAAGGGAAAAATGTAGAGGATTCAGTACTGTCCAGATTATGGCCTGGCAAGCTATTGTCTTCCAAGCACAACTGATGCAAATAAGTTACTGGAAGGCTTTATTTCAGTTGTTTAAAAGTTGTTTGAAATAGCTGGGAAAATGTCAGCTAACACAAACACATCACAATGCTTGCTGTGATATGTGTCTTTGTTTGAGTAATTCTTCTATTTTGGAACAGAAGAACAAAAATGCTTTTAAAATGCATTTCAGTGCATACAGCTTTTGACCATTCATTTCAGCTGGGTCCTATGGGAGTATTTATTTGTCAGACCAAAATTTTCTCCTGATGTAAACAAATGAAAGAACATTGAGGAACTTCATTGACCTGTAGCCATTTACCAGAGCACACCCAAAGCCTTTATAAGGTAGAAAGTTCATTGTCCACTATTAAACTCTTTAATTTTAAACAAACCTAAAGAATAATGTTCACTGCAGAAGTATAATTCACTTTGAACATAAAGAAATAATCATAGAATCACTACGTTGGAAAACACCTTTGAGATCATTGAGGCCAACTGCACCTGTCCACTACTGAATATATCCCTAAAAAATTCACCTGCTCATCTTTTGAATACATCCAGAGATGGTGACTCAACCATGTCCCTGGGCAGCCTATTCCAGTGCTGGATAACCCCTTCAGTGAAGAAATTTTTCATAATGTCCAAACCGAACCTTGAGGCCAGTCTGACAGGCCTGTTGTTTTCCAGATCCCCTCTCTGTCCCTTCTTGTAAATGGATGTAACATCTGCCAGCCTTCATGTAGTATTAGTTCTGTTTTGTCTTTCTAGTGGTTTTAAAGCATAAAATGTTTGCCTTACAATTTAAAATTATATCAGTCAGTAACCCTTCCCAATATCTGATCTAAAGCAAGTCTGGAATTACTAACAATAAATATAACTAGTAGGAAAGAATGGCAAAAAATGCATAACAGGAAAGGATTAAAAATAATAAATATTTCTTATAAGCAAAAGAGGAGATAATGTTTTCTATTCTCCGTATTTACATTTTGTACAGAGACAAAGGAAGGTATTCTGCTATGACTCATATCTAGGATGTTAACTACCACTTGGCCAAATTTCAAGAATTAGCAGCAATTGCATTAAATTCCCCACAGATGTTAAATAACAGATATGATCTAATCAGAAATTATTCCTCTCAGGATTTGATTTTACCCAAATATAAATCAGATAAATTAAGAAATATAGGAGGAAATAGCAGGTTCAAGCTCAGTAATGATTTCTAGTAATTACCGATCTCAATTGTATTTTAACTTAAAACCTAAAATTGAATGCTACCTCATTTCCCTAGCTGTCCAAACAAACCTTTGAAAACAGAAATAACATTATGACAATATTTAATTTATATTATGGAAGTTATATCATACAGTACATTACAGACAACATTGCGATAATAATTGCAATAATTATGTAGATGTTGTTGAGCACCCAATAGGTCATGCAATGATTTATCACAGCTTTCTCAATAACTCCCACCACAGTAGTCTAAACCTTTTAATGTTCTGATTCTGAAGTAACTCAATTTAATTTAGTATAATAATTCAGTTCTAAACTATTGTAACTCAGAGCAGAAATTTTCCCTCTGTGTGTGTGTTATTATCTATGAATATAAGTATTACTTTCCAGTGAAGTGAGATCTACTCTTAACATAACTGGTTTAAATCCTTGAGATTTACGATAGTTATATGTGTTAAATGTCAAAAACATTAAAAGACAAAAATTGGGGAAGAAAAATTTGCTTCCTTAGACCAGAGACATGAGAAAAAAATAAAAGCAGCTGTAACTTTTTTTAAACTAAAATGCATATTTGAGATGATGAAACAATTCACAAATTCATGCATAATTTATCATTTTTCTGTAAAAACATTTTTAAAAGTCAAAACACTTCACTGACATTTTTGAGAGAAATGTTTTGATTTTTTTCATTTCAAAACAATTTTTCATTTAGAAAAATATACCACTTTTTGGGATGATCTGCATAATATTTAATATATTGGTCAATCTGAAAATAAAATTTGAGACCTTTCAGATTTTTTTAGGAATATTAAAAATTGCTTTCCAATTGATGGCTTTTTTATCCACTTGATAAAATAAAGTTAGTTATTCACACAGCTCACTGTTTGGTGTTACTGGTCTGTAAATGTTAATGCAGCTTTTTCCAAGAAAGGATGTCCTAGCTTCAGAGGAATGCTACAGCTACAGCAATGGATGGAAACAATAGACAAGTCCTGACAGAATTCAGGCATCCAACATCTCTCTTTTTGCCAAAAGCTTAACAAGACAAAAAAGAAATAAAATACTAAGTGACTTACTTAACAGGAAAAAAAGAGAAACATTTGCATGGATGTGCCCTGTATGGTTTAGTAGGCATGGTCATGTTGGACTGACAGTTGGACTGGATGATATTTCCAATCTTATTGATTCTATGATCCTATGATATGGTAAATATGAGTTGTATGCTAAGGGACTGTGGGATTACATTATCATAATATGACTAGTACCTATCGGTTTGTAAGGAACAGACCATTCTCTCTCTGATAGCATGCAAATTTCTTGGCACAATATTCCCAGATAAAAGAGAAGAGTCAGTCCAAACATGAAGCTTAAAAATAAAGAATCTGGATTTTTACTTAATAATTTCTAGATAACAATTATTTTCTTGAGTATCAGCTAGTCTGCTTGGTTCCACATGCACCTAAAACATAAGCTTTGTATTTTAACTGTGATATGGGAGCAGAGCTGAATTTTCTCAGGGAGCAACCAAGCTGATACTTTCATAAGGATTCAGATGGACCTTGGATTTAGAGCTTATTATAGGGTAAATTTAATATCTGCTGGATAGATTGGTAGTGGAACTGAAAATGTAGAATTCGGCACTGCAATATTTTTTTTTGTTTAAGAGTATGCTGAAAGAAATTGGCAAAGCAGATATCACAAATTTCAGCTGGTTGTAACTGTAAGTCATTGAACTAGGCAAAACTGCCGTCATTCTCCAAGCAGTTGAAAGGGTCAGCATCCAAGAATCTGTGAGCCTTGCCCTTGTTATAGTTGAGCCTGAAGCACCATGCGTGTCATTGTGTGAACTAGGTGGTTCTCCCCTCTGAAACATCTCTGTGGAGAACGGCATCCCTCCTGGATTTGGGCCTGTGGTCAAAAGCTAAGCAGCAGTCTTGTGTGTTAGCAGTATCCCTGCATAATACATTCTCTTGAGATACCTGCCCCTACGCCCTGCCTTGGTTTTCTGGTAAAATTGTTATCAAGTACAAAAAGCAGAAGGCAGAAACTTTTTGCAGATGGAAAGGCTGCAAGAGACAATGGGTTAAATCTTGACCAAGTAAATCAAATGTACAGGGAATCATCCACCTGCACGGGCTAGAAATAAGATCATTTCAAAGCTTATAAGTGAACTTGATGCTGTTCTTTAATGTGCCACTAAACAATTCATAAAGTTCATGGTTGGAGTTGACCCCTGTTACTGTGCTGCTCCTTGGCAATGTTTCTAGGAAAAAGCTATTGCACAGCTGTAGGAAGCTCAGCACAGGAGAACAGAGGTTTATTTGAAACAAACCAAGGATTATCATGATCAAGTCCCTACAGACACCCTGACTGTGAGCCCAACAGTATATTACATATCAAACAGTACAGACCTAAGATCTTTTAAAGTGGGTGTTCTTCAAACTTCTACATTCCCTACATTTGTTTTGTAAAAGGTTTTAAAGCTACTTGAAACTACACTCATAGTAATTGCAGCAATGATTTTGTCTGTAATTGACCCCAGTGTTTTGAAACCTCGGGTGTTTTTATGCTACGGAACTTGTTGCTATCATACATAGCATCATAGAATCAAAGAATGGTTCAAATTGGAAGGGACCTTAAAGATTACTAAATTCCAACCCCCCTGCCATGGGCAGGGGTACCTCCCACCAGATCAGTCTACTCAAGGTCTCATCCAACCTGGCCTTGAACATTTCCAAGGAGGGTGCATCTACAACTTCCCCAGGCAGCCTGTTCCAGTAACTCACCATCCTCATTGTGAAGAATTTTCTCCTTATGTCTAGCCTTAATCTGCCCCTCTCCAGTTTATAGCCATTCCCCCTTGTCCTATCACTACAAACCTTTGTAAGGAGTCCCTTCCCAGCTTTCTTGTACACCTGCTTTCATGAGGGGTTTAAGACACAGACTTCAATCTGATGGATCGAAGACCCTTTATTGAGTTAGCTGTTTCTTTATATACCCTTTTGGTAGCCTCTCCACGAGGCTATCTACAGTGTATTATTGGCTAAAGGTAGCTGTCCATAAAGCTATTACAAACATATTATTGTCTAAACAACTGCGCATGCTATAAAAACAAGTCACACTTAAATTAATTATGTTGATGTTTTTCTTCTTTTGTTTTTCTCTCGGTTGGTACTTGTTTCCACTGAACTAGCTCTTGTTTTTGTCTCAATTCTCTGTTTCAAGGTCTTGTCAGAGTTGCTTGATATCAACAAGGCCTACAGCATTGAGTACTTCTTCCCTGTAAATGTCTCCACACTTCTCCAGGTACTGGAAGGTTGCTATATGGTCTCCCTGGAGCCTTTTTTACTCCAGGCTGAACAACCTCAACTGTCTCATCCTGTCCTTGTATAGGGAGGTGTTCCAGCCTCTGATCATCTTTGTAGCCCTCCTCTGGACCCATTCCAACAATTCCATGTCTTTCTTATATTGAGGATTCCAGAACAGGACACAATACTCCAGGTGGGGTCTCACAAAAGCAGAATAGGACAGAAACACCTTCCTTGACCTGCTGGCCATGCTTATTTTGATGCACCCCAGTGTTCAAGAGTAGTTAGGAATTACCAGATTTAGTGACCAATTTGCCATTTAATGCTCTCTATGCAGATCCCACTTGCTTATCAATTGTATTTTACCTGATAACTAGTTGCTTTCAGTTGCTAAGGAAAATGAGACACTTTCATGTTGCTCAGTATACTCTACACTAAAGCAGTTAGCAGAGTTCCTAAAGTACCATTAGATGCCTAAGCATACTAAAACCCAACATCAGTTAGGTGAATACTCTCCCTCTTACACTCATTTAAGTGCTTATGCTATACTAATGAATAAACATGAGTAATTTCAATGACCATTCCTGAACTTTGCTATTCAAATGGTGCAGATATCAGCTGGGATAGTGCCTGCCAATAAAAAAAAGCTGAAATTATATTTGAAAATAAAGAAGTACCATACTGATATGCAGCAAAACCTTTGCTCCTCACCTGCCCCGGCGGTCTGGGAGAAATGAGCTATTTGAAAGGAACAAATAGTGTGAACAACCAATGATGCTTTGTCAAGATTTACTTTAAAGACTGCCTATCTTTAGGCATTGAACTGATTTGATTCTTCAAAATAAGAAGTTAAACTTTCTAGTCTATAAAGTAGTTAAAGCAAGTAGGTTTCAATGAGGAATGATTCATCTGAGAATCTCAGGACATCAGGTAAGGTTAGTGTGAATATGCTCCCAAGGAATGCACTGATAACAACCAAAATTAGATCTTAAAGATAATATTTTCTTAAATGGTAAACATCCTGTTTTCATCTACACTTTGAAACGTACAGACATATTCACATCCTTTCTTATTAGAGATTTTTTTACCTTATAAAGCAGAAATTTTTCATAATAAATTACTATGAAATTATTGCAAGAATGAAATAATGAACATCAGAAAACATGACTAAGTTGGGCCAATGAAACAGTAAAATGCAAATTAATATTTTCTGAATTAATAGAGAACATAGGATCTGGAACTTTTCTCATCATTTCTCTGTGAGGCAGGATTATCTATTTTAAATTAACTTGTCTCTATAACTGTGAAAATGAATTTCTGTTTTGTCATATAGACACACCAAGCTCTCGAGGACAGAAACAACTGAAGTTACCAGAAGCCATCAGCTACATATAAATTCCTTTTTCAATATAACCATATGTAGTTGTGCACTGTACCCAAGGTGTTTGGCTGTATTATGGGATTCATTGCTGTTACTGTAAGCAGAAATGCTCAGTGAAGTAGTGTGGAATGATCTGTTGGAGAAAAAAATCAATTCAGAAGCTTCTTTAAGATATATTTTAACTTGTCATTTTACTTGATGAAAAACATAGTCCACTGTAATACTAATAGCAGGTAAACCAGAATTTGTTGTGCCAGCAACTCTCTTTCTGCTCGGCCCTGCAGTGAGTGACTGTAGCTGGATGAATGCATGGCACATACCTGCTGGAAGTTACCTATCACAGGGCCAGGTCTGGACTGCAAATACTGTGGCAGCTGCAGTCATACCAGTCTCTCATGGCACAGATACTGTTACTTCAGAGCCAGATTTGAAGGCAAAAATGTCTTTAGTACTATTAAAAGAATGCTACTGTTTCTTTTCTTCCTGCTAGCTGATCTGATTTTTCTTCTCATTTTCTTCTTTTTCTTGCCTTTGTTCATACAGGAGTGGCAGATTAGCAGTATCAATGGTGATATTGCTACTGTGGCAAAATGTGCTGCAAGACTGTACATTTTTAGATTGACATAAAATGTTTCATCTGTTCTTTGCTGGATATGAGCTGACTTACTCTACTTCTGCTCATCCAGTCAGTTATAGGCAGTACCTGAACTCAACTGTCATCCCCTTGTATGGTCAATGTGAAAAATAAGCAACTCTAAGAAACCATTATATTTTAGGTGCATGAATCATTCTCCATGTGAGCTTCTCTTGTGTTACAGAACACTGAAGAAACGTAGGAGAGGTATTCTCTCAGCTTAGTCACCTTGAGTAGACTGGATCAATTCAGGATTGTGGGAAAAATATAAACGCTCAGTTGAGAGCTGAGGAGCAAATTATTCAGTACGCAGTCTCCATTGAATGTATGGCAATAATACAGAATAGTAGACTACTTCAACAATGAAATATCACTATCACATTTAGTTAAAATACCATATTTGCATGCATTTGTTTATTTTTATGCAATTAATGATATAATTCACCGTCTTACAGGGAAATAACAAATCATGGGCAACCAGGTCTGTATTCTAAACTACAAAGACATTGTATTAGGTGACAATAAAGCTGAATTTCAAATGTAATGTTAATAGTGAGAAAGTGACCATGTAAGTTTTCTGTGCTCTCAGATCAAATGTGTTTTTGTACTAGATTTTTAGCTGCTAACTAATATTTCTTTTGTCGTAGAGATGGAGATTCAGGCTATGTTAGTATTATTCAGTTAAAGCTTTTTCTAATATCTGGACTAAAGAGAATTGTCAGTCCAGCTGTCAGCTTCCAGTGGCCAATAATAAACCTATTTACCTGGAAATTTTGCCAATTTTAATTAACCATTGTGTATACTAGTATATACAAGCACTGTACTTAACTACTGCTATGTCTGGGTGTATGTTCTTTACCTTAAAATGTTTATGCAGTCCTACACTTTTATAATAGAAGAGAGACAATAAATCTATTTGTGGTGTGTGTGTCCTCCCTGCCTTATTTTTCCAATATATTGAGATTTGCTTACTTGCTTACTTTTTCTCAAACGTGCATCTACTCAGGAAGATATCTAATTGAGTCTCATAAAGCTTTTTGCCAACTTACATCCACCGTTAATCTACTATTGTTATTTTATATATGTGTGTATGTGAATATCTATCTATATTCAAGCATATGGCAGAACATATGCTCAGGACAATTAAAAGATAATATCAATCAAAAACAAAAATCAAGATTCCTCTCCCATTTTGAAATTTATTTTATCATGTACTTTTGATTTGAGAGGGTAGATTTTGCAGGTAAATTAACCAAGTAACTTTCCAGTGAGACAGTGATCTCACTGGGTTCCACTGGCCTGGACAGGCACACACTCCACTGGGTAAAAACTGTCTGGATGGCCTGGCCCAAAGGGTTGTGGTAAATGGAGTTAAATCCCACTGGAGGCTGGTCACAAGTGGTGTTCCCCAGGCCTCAGTGCTGGGCCCAGTTCTGCTTAATATCTTCATCAATGATCTGGATGAAGGGATTGAATATGCCCTTACTAAGTTTGTGGATGACACTAAGCTGGGAGGAGGTGTTGATCTGCTTGAGAGTAGGGAGGTTCTACAGAGGGATCTGAACAGGTTGGATCAATGGGCTGAGGACAGCAGAATGAGGTTCAACAAGGTCAGGTGTCAAACCCTGAAACTGGGACACGACAACCCCATGCGGTCCTACAGTCTTGGAGAAGAGTGGCTGGGAAGCTCCCTGACAGAGAAAGTCCTGGGGGTGTTGGTTGACAACGAACTGAACATGAGTCAGAAGTGTGCCCAGCTGGTCAAGAAAGCCAATAGCATCTTGGCTTGTATCAGAAACAGCGTGGCCAGCAGGACCAGGGAAGTACTCAGCACTGGCGGGGCCACACCTCGAGTACTGTATTCAATTTCGGTCCCCTCACTATAAGAAAAACATTGAGGTCCTAGAGCGTGTCCAGAGAAGAGCAACAAAGCTGATGAAGGGGCTGGAGAACAAGTCTTAGGAGAAGCAGCTGAGGGAGTTGGGGTTGTTTAGCCTGGAGAAGAGGCTGAGGGGGAGACCTTATCACTGTCTACTACTACCTGAAAGGAGGTTGTGGAGAGGTGGATGTTGGTCTCTTCACTCAAGTGATAGGTGATGGGATGAGAGGGAATGGCCTCAAGATCTGTCAGGGTAGGTCCAATCTGGACATTAGGAAAAAATTCTTCACTGAAAGGGTTTTCAAGCGGTGGTACAAGCTGCCCAGGGAGGTAGTTGTGTCACCATCCCTGGATGTATGTTAAAGATGGGTAGATGAAGTGTTTATGGATATGATTTAGTAGTGGACAAATATGGTTGGACTCGATCTCAAGGGTCTTTTCCAACCTAGTGATTCTATGGTTTTATGATTTGTTATGTTGTTTTAATTACCCATGTTGGTTCATTTGTGACATCATTAGCGTTTACAAAGCCATGCGGTCAAGGAGTGTAAATTTGTAAAAGCTTGAACACTTTGCCTTTAGAGTCTTCTCAGGTTAATATTTTACTCTGTCTTTGCCCATTCTTTATTTTTTTATAGCTACAGCTGGTAAGCTGGCAGCAGGCAACTTCTTCTATAAGTATGTCTTAACCCTGACCTATGTGAAACATAGCAGAACAATGGTGGGTATTTCTAATCACACTGTAAGAAACAGCTCTCTGAAAGTGGCTGTCACAGCATGTCACTTTGTCATATTTACAGGTGCACTGGTATCTGAAGCACCTCAAGGAATCTTTAAGTAATTGCCATGATGATTCCAATCTATTGTTAGCTATGAATTAAATATCTAAACAGTTTTGGTTAACAAAACAATTATCCTGGTGGAAAATTGTATCTTTAGTTTATTCAGTGAGCTGGAAATAGAACAGACGCTAGACATCACTGTTCCCAAAGTAACTATGATTTTTGATGTGAAAGGAGAAGGCAAACAAGTTAAGATATATCTTACTGATGTACATAGTAGACAGTTTAAGACCCCTCGCCTAATCTGAGTCTGTCAAAAAAATCTATGCATTCAATAAGTAGTTTGTAGCAACAGGGGCGTTGTACTGAATAAAGAGGACAGTAAGAAGAGTCTGACACTTGAAAGGTCTTTGACAGCCTGTGGCCGGCTGCTGATAGTGTTTAGAACGGATTTATTGTCAGCCCTGGTGTATCTTATCAGACTGAACAGGGCTGTTTGAAAATTGAACAGTGTGAAGAAAAGAAAAAGTCTCACTCAGTATTTTTAACACTTTTGCACTAAAACCTGCATTTTCAAAAACTGGAAAAAAGCCCAAGCATTATTCTACTGTAATTTCCTTTTTATTATTTCCTGCATAGAAGAGGCATAATCAAATCACAGCATTATTTAAGTGCATTGTTATACTACTATTGTAGCTTATACCAGAATAAAGTATTTTTATTTAAAATGAAGAGTTTTGTAAATGGAAAGAAAAATACAAACATCTTTTTTTTTAACCTCCTTTTGTTTGTTCCTTTGTTAATATCTTGCTCTGCTAGGTTTACAAATCCTAAATAAATAGAAATTAGTGCTCCTTACTTTGCAGTCCATTTGCTTTAGATGTTTGCCTTGAGGGACATTTGTGTATTCTACTAATGGCTGCAACAGAGTGCTGTCTCATTTTCATTCTGGCAAAAAAAGGCCGTTTCCATGGTTACAGTTTCATTTGCTAGAGAGAAACTGATGGCTGTTAGTGATCCCATCATAAGCAACTTCTGTCAGATTTCTTATCAAGTAGACATATTTTGACAAAGTGAAAGATAACACCATAATAAGAGAACTAAGTTGTTACTCTATATAATGAACCATTTAGCATTAAATGAAATGTGAAACCAAATTCTTAAGACTGAAGGTGGAGAGGAAAAAGTAATATTTATCATTTACGAAAATAAAACTATTCAGTGCTGGAATAATGATAGTCTGATTGTTTTCTATTGTCAAGGTAAATCTAGTAGTATAAGATTGACTTATATTTTAGGGTCAGATACAAACCTTTGCCATCACCTATTTTACAGAAATGCTGCAGGGAGCTATAACAACTTCTAGGTTTTCCTGTGGTACCACATTGGGCTGGGTATGGCCCAAGGCTGAGTTAAGGGCTAAATGTTCGGCTGGTGGGCCAACACCTGCAGAGCCCCAGCTCAGCATATGAGGCTTTGTGTAGCATTTTACCCACCAAGATTCATGCTATCTGTTCAAAAGAAGTACTGCAGACTTAGAAACCTGGAGGAAACTGACCCAACCCTTTGTTACTGTGAGCTGGGCAGAACGCCAGACCACAGACCAGATTTACCCCTAGATATTCTGTTACAGAAAAAGTGTTTATTGAAACCCTAATTAATCTGATAACTGAAGTTATATCTGGTTATTGAAGGAAAGAAAGGAGAGTATACTGCTTATTTTTAGAAGATTGTCTTGTGTTTTGAGTCTTTAAGGTACTATGCAGAGACTGCATACCAGGTCTCCAGGCTTTCTTGGTTCATTATCTCAGGAAAGTCTAAAAAAACACCTCCAAAAGCTAACCAACAGAAAAGGAGAACAGAGAGAGAGTCAAATAAAGCATATTCAAATATTGAGATAAAACTGAAGTACCATGAAAACTGTATTCCAAGAGAGTGGAAGAGGACTGAAATAATAAAGAAAGGAATACTCAGTTAAAATTAAATACTATTAGACTGTACATAAGGTGGATACCCTGGGGTTAAATTGAAGATTTGCAGAGTACACTTGTATTAATGTATATCAAGCTTCTTCTCCTTAGACTCCTCTATAAATCTCCATCTATATACAGAAATTTGTTTAAAATTTCATCTCACTTGAAGCAGACTATCAGTTCATTATTACCTTTCACTTCTGTAGTCATTCAGCTTTACAAGAGATGTGAAATGCTATCAGACTAAAATGATAGTGCCTGATTCTTATCTAAATTAATTTCTATAAATATATCTCCAGCACATTTGGAAATAGGATGTAACTCTTTAATCAGTTTTAAGTACTTCGTTAGTACCTTGCTTTGGAAAACCACTTTACAATAGCTAAGAGAGGCTGGGAGTAGTATAGATCTACTTTTCACTCAAGACGCAACTTGGTATCAGGGTTATTTGTGAACTGGAGTTTCCTCCAAAAAGTCTACAGTCCCACTAAGACTTTTCTGAGATACAAAATCAGTTGATGTCCTGTATATTCATCTTTAATTCTTTGTTATTATAAATGCAATATACTCCATGAGAGTTTGAACGTGTTCACTTGTCTGCCCTGACTTGTGTTCTACTTTAGTAGAATCTTAGCTTCAAGGTACCCTGCTTTTGATATTTCAAACATTGCTTACAATCCCAGTGTACAATACTGTTTGGAAATGTAGGCCTTAGTATTCAAAATTAATTGCACTAAGTTCATTCTTACAATGTCCTTCAGAACTGGATCCTGCAGGAGGAGTGTTAATACACCAGTGGTTATGTTTCTGGAAACCATTTGAATTGAAGAGCCTGTATGAACACGTTTAGATGAATGGTTGAAGCTGAAGTCGTTCTCTGATGTCCTATGGCTGAAGTCATCTCTTTCACAAGAGGCAGTCATTAGTTTCTTTCAGACCTGAATATCCCATTGACTTGAATCTAGAAAGAGTCCCTCTTGTCATCATTCTTTCACTAAACGTAAAGGATTGGATCTTCCACAGCAGCTGGTGCTGCTGTATTTCTGGTTCCACTGAAGTTAATGATAAACCTCTCCCTGGTTTGAACTCAAGTAGACTTAAGTCCATGGTACATGCTTTTGAAAAATCCTATTCTGTATGGTTTCTAAAGAATTAGTGATGAACAGAAGGCACTGAAGTAATCTGTACCTTTCAGATGGGATTTCTAACATACATATAACACCAGTGACACAGGAATTGAATGCATGGTAGTCTATTAAAATACCATGAGCTGCAATACAGTATTTCTAAAGCTATGGAAATTTTAATATCTGTTTGCATTACATCTGTACTTTGCCACAACCTTGGGAATATATTTATGAATTAGAGACAGTTATAAGAGGGGTGAGTGTATCCATAACATGAACAGGGGCTGAGTGAGAAAGAATGCAGGGCCTGCATAACCCAAGAGCTGTAACTTCCACAGATATTGAGGCTGAAGACACTCAAAAGATATACAGCTTCCTTAATGCCTTTAATAAATATAAATCAGACAGAGAGACAACAAAGAAGTAGGCATAGTTGGTCTAGAAAGGCCTCCCTGTATTACCAAGTTTTGGAAATTTGCTTCAGATGATCATGCTTCTACTGTGAAGACTACAGATGAGAACTTTCCTTTTTCTTTTAATCATCTACATGATGTTTACCACAATCTACTCAAGGATTGAAATAGTCCTTTTTTTTTTTTTCAGAAAGAATGGAAAATATGACTTAACTGCTTCGCCAAGATTACCAGAAATGTAAATGTAAGGTGAGCCTTTTTTGTAACATGATCAAAATATCTAAGTGATTTATGGTCAAAGCTGCCACTGCAGTGCAGTCCTTCCCTGAATACCCAAGCAGCCAATTTTTAGCAAGGCTTTGCTCTCAGAGTTTCTAATTGGAACAACAATAGTTGTGTTGTAAAGTCCTAGGAACAGGCAGTCCTAACATTTAAGTGCCTAAGCATTTTATATGTTTGACTTTCAGTGGGATTTGAGCACTCCATTCCTGTAGTTCCTTGTAAAAATTATAGCTGATGAATTTAAATGTTATTCATTCTTTTAAAGAAGGAAAACTCTTATGTGTATATATATATTTGTTAGTGTTTCAGTTAAAGATGTTATGTTACCTTCTGGTGCCAAGGATCTGTTTGGGCAAACTGAGAACTGTGAGCAACAACCAAAACTGACAACTTCTTAACCTTCCCAAGCATTAGGAAAAAAACAAATTGCTGTTCGTTCTGCTGTGGTGCATAAAGGGCTTTTCACGTCCCAGTATCCAGGATGCTGCTCTGTGGGAAAAGGAAAGGTCCTGAGTCAAGTCGTTTCCTGTTCAAATAAGAAATAGTAAAAGCAAATCCTGTAGCATTAGCAGTGTCTTAACAAACCCTGGGACTGACACATGTGAG
Source organism: Piaya cayana (assembly GCA_013389865.1). Taxonomy (NCBI): domain Eukaryota; kingdom Metazoa; phylum Chordata; class Aves; order Cuculiformes; family Coccyzidae; genus Piaya; species Piaya cayana. The sequence goes on from WAAB01025961.1 coordinate 61,841, forward strand.
CCATGAAAACAGAAGCAGAGGTGCTCCTTCAAGCTTATATGGTAAACACCAAAGGGTGCCAGGGTATACTTGAGAGACAGTGGCAGGTAGCTCTTGAGAGACAGATCTCATCCTACATAAGGAAAAAAAGATTTTCTGAAATCTATGTTTAAGTCATTTGTGGCACATCTATGTAACGTATTTCCAAAGCAACTTGCCATTCAGCAAAAGTAGTGACATCAGTCTTCACAGGATGTACCTTGGCATTCATGTGACAAATGGAAGGGGACAGCAAATGTAGCAAAATTCACCATTTCCAATAAAGATGGATACTATGTAAGATGTACTGATAAGGTATTCTCCATTTCATGATGTTATCTGAATTTTCAAGGTAAAAATTTAATTTTTCCATTCCAAACAGATCCCAGAACTGATGTCTTCAGAAATGTTAGGAACAGAAAACATCAAAAACCCAAACAGACAAATGGACAGATAAAAGAGTATATTGCTTTAATACTGTTAAGGTCAAATGCAACACACATTTTGTCCAGAAGGATGCACAGAAGATCTATTAATGCCACATACGCCACAAGTTCCAAATGTTTACCAGCAGTAGGGAAGAGATTAGACCAAAAGCCATCAGTATGAAAGATTTAAAAATATTCCTGCTAAAGGAAACAAGTAAGGTGTGTTACCTTTATATTTAGTATACAGAAACCAGCATTTTGGAGCAAAAAGACTTTCCCAAATCTTTATTATTGAAAACACCATATGTAACGTTTCCAGGTTGTACAAAGAAACCAGCCATTTTTTTTTCTACTCAGTGGCTCCAGCAAAACTGACTCTTTCCTTCAAGCAAACCACAAGCTTAGAATTTTCCAAAGAGAAAATGAAATTTCCGAGGCAGTTTTCATGCATTTTTTCTCACATTTTTTTCTCCTTCTACCTCAATCATTCCAGGAGTGGAAAGAAACCATCTGACAATGCAAAGCAATACTGCACAATAGTTCAGTGACAAGAAGTGAAAAATAATGTATCTTGTGGGGAAATTACACAGTTATCTAATTAGACAGGATATTGTGACATATAATTAGTTTATGTTTGCTGAGTACTTAAAAAAATGCAAAACTCTTTATAAATGCCAACCATTAATATTTAACCTAGGCATATATAATTAACAAAAGCCTATTCTAGGCAAAGCATTAGAGCTAATTAACAACCCTACTTTCATGTAAAGTACTATCATATTCTGCATCTTCCTAAGATGCAAGAACCTTCCTTTTAAAAATTAAATACAAAATCTGTACAATGCTCTTAAATATTAAAATAGGAACTGAAGCTGCTGTTGGGGTTTTTTGTTTGGTTGGTTGGGATTTTTATTTTTTTTAATAAAAATAAATCCCACAGAATATCATATGGCTACTTTTTTTCCAAAGCACTTGTGGAGTGGTTTCTAGGAGGATTCCACCTAGCCAAGTCCTAATTGACTTCTGGAGATTAATGAGATTACATTACAGAAGAATTTGGCAGCAGACTGAATAGTCATCATTCACATTTCACTCTCACAGGTAGAAGTTGGAAGTAACGTAAGTGTCGTCACACTAGCATGAGCCATGATGTATGAGAACTGTACAAGGCCTATCACATCTAAGGGAAAGGTGAAATTTGTTATCTGAATTAGGTAGAGAAATGTGACAGGATTTAGCAACAGTCTTTGCTGATTGTGAGGTAAGTCTATTTTTCTTTTTTTTATTCAAACAACTAGAGTTCAATTAAAAAGTCAGGAAATAAACTGAACACTGAATTACAAAAATGAAGTGGCAAAGATTTGATACATAACAGCCCTATGTTTAAGCCAAAACAAACTTTTATTATAGGTGGTGTTTATACAAAAAATAATGACTTCTGCCATTTCCATCCAGCTGCTCTATCTAGCTTTGTACCTCTGTAAAATTTGCTCATTACATGAACGTTAGCACCACATTTTAACAATAAAATTGCTAAGAACTAACATTTTTATTTTACTTTGTTTCACCAAGCAATGTTTTAAATGTTTGTTTTCTGTGAAGGAAATAGAACTGATGTTCAAATACAAAACACTAGTCATAACCAGACTTTAATTTTGTGGTCTGTATGGTATGAATCTTCATCAAATAAAAATGTATTACTCTTCTGGCCAAAATGTCCCTTCATCTATGTAAGATGAACAATATCTGCATATTTATTAAATATTGAACTGATGAAAAAAACAAGTTAGAAATATCTTCCTAATCAGCAGGATTAAAATAGAGACAGTCTCCAAGGATTTACTAGCATGTTATTCTACCAAGAGATTGCAGAAAACACACTCAAACTGGGACAGAAACAGAAGGAAAAACATAGGGCAAGTAGCACAAAAATCCAATCATGGCACATATTAGTGCAATGTGAGAAAATAAAAAGCAATAAACAAAAATAGATATTGAATGAAATCAGTGTCTGGAAACCTAAGGGAACAAAATGTGCCTAATGACTGTCCTTCAGACCTTTACTTAGGCAAATGTTCTGTGCTCATGCAAACAGCTCTATTTTTGTTAGCTGGACTATCCATGTGAGGATAAAATTTAGCAACTGAGTTCCTAAAAGACCTAAGTACACCTATTTGTTTGCTCATGTCTTATATTTATAACATAATCAGCTACCTCCAGTTCCTCATTCTGGGACACTCCAGTAAATTGTAACATTAATTTATAAGATCTCTCAGCAAAACATATTTACTATATACACATTCTGACAGGATCCTCAGCTTGTTTTGAATGAGCACTTATCCAGTGGTCTTTTTTTCCCCCCAAAGCTAGTAATTGAGGACATGATCCTTTAAATTTCTATCCATTTTGACTAGGAATTAAACCAAAATCATAAATCATTTCACAAAAAGAATCCAGCTAATATCAAAGAAAGTCTCAATATATTTGAAGTTCCAGCTTGATCTCTGAAAGTTTGAGTCCTGAGCCCTGAGGATTACATAACAGTGTTATTTTTCAAACTACTGTTTCAGTTTTCTGGACTTGTGGAAACTTTAGATAAATGCATACATTCATTCCAGACGATACATGATCTTCCTTTAGTGTGAATCTGAATTAATTATAAACTATAGGAATATGCAGAAAATGGAGACACAAGCCAAGTGGTCTTAACAGATGTGATCTCATCAGGGTTCCATTTGTAAAAGGAAATCACTGAATATTAACTAAAAGTTAATTAGACCTAATTGCCAATTAGACAGAAAAAGTAATTTGAAACTATCCACTGCCAGTATCGTCTTATTACCTTTTAGAAGCCTAAATGTTGAAGAGGGTCCTTAAGTGTGTGTTACCTGTCCATATATCAGTTCTAGTATGTGAAATCCATTGCTAAATTCTGATCCATTAAAGGAAGTCTCACAGACCAGAAAAAAATGTACAGGAAAACACAAACAACTTTTCCTGAAGTACTGCATATACTGAAGGACTCACTAACTTGTTCTTTTCAGCAAAATGCACTTTTCTTTTATTTTTTTCCCCTAAAGTTTGTCAATTTCAGTAACAGATGAAATGACATTAGACTATATTTGGACACAGAGTTATGCTGAATGTGAAGGGACTTGGATGTGTCCAAATGTTGTACACTTGGTTAGGTTGGACTTGATCCGTTGAGTCATTTCCAACCAGATGATTCTATGATTCTATGAGGTAAGAGTGGATCACCATGTCTAAGCATAACAGTCATCCACCATCTTTCCCATCCCGGAATAGATGTCATTAGCTTTACAGTCAAGATGCCTTCTACATATCGCTAAAAAAACATGGGAATTCAGTGTTATTTATCTAATGAATACCCTAGTAAAATAAAGGCCTGGAGAGATGACAACTAGGGATTTCCACAGATTGTACTCTTTGAATAAATATAGGAAAATAAAAGAATACCATGACATCCACTGTAGGTGAGAAAGAAGGTAAAGAGGGATGGCTGACAAGAATGAAAGTAAAGACGATAAGGTGGTTAGGATAATTAGTGACTATCTTCTTCATTTAGTTGTTCTGATCCCTTTTAAAATTAATGTAGGCAGTGGTGTAAGAGAGTTGCAGAAGCACTTCCATGTACCCTCCGACCTCTTTTCTCCCCCATCTTAAGGGAAACTCAAGATATGGCTTAGTTGACTCAGTTAGTCACAGGGAAAATAGTGCAAAATGCAAGATTTAGAAACTTACTTCAGTACCTGATTTTTTTCAATGTCTTTTATTTTTTAGGAGAAGTAACTCTATGAGCACAAGAAACCACAACATAGCTTTGAGCACAGGTCATAAAACCTCAGCATCTGTGCCTACGTAATCATTCCAATTCTTGAAGGGCCAACATTATTTTTAATTAACCAGGTTCCTTCAGATGGCCTCTAAAATGCCAGAAAGAAGAGATCGGCAGCATATCCAACCTATTTGTATCCTCCGTGCATTAATGACAGGGGAGTGGAACTAGATAATCTTTAAAGTCCCACCCAACTCAAACCATTTTATGATTCTAGGATTGTACGATCTCCACAAGAAAACTTCCACATTGCACCAAAAAAAATTGAATAGCAACTCCACTCTTACTGCTTGACACCAGAAAAAAAAAAGATCAAATGTATTAATAATTTGAACCTTTCTGCTTGAGATTTTCTCTTGCCTTACAGGTATTATGAATTGGGATGAGTACAACTTGTCCTGGAGTTTCTTGAAGAGATCTGCTGCAATTTAACACAAACTACACTTCATTTGGCAATTAAAATTTATGCGCATTCAACTTCCATCTGTGAGCTGCCATACACAGCAACTCAGCAAAGTCTACTGACACCTTTCATTGTAAAATCCACATGACTAACTAGATCCCCTTTTCCAAAGCCAGTCCAAATACAGTAAATTTGTAACCACTTCAGGGAAACATTTATTGTTATTCCAGTCCACTGGGCTAGTTTTGAACATCTTTAAATAAGATAACATTGCATTGTCTGAAGTAGGAATTTATGAATATCTCCAGATACCTTTCAATAAGTTTATGTTCTGGATTCACATTACAGAGTGCACTTTTATTAGAATAATTATTAGACCCAGCCTTAAGGTTGCTATGGGAAAGTTTTGAAAGAAGGAATAGTAATTCACAATTCAGTTCTCATTATGAAATGAAAGATGTACTAATTCAAAGGTGACATTTAAGGTCTTTTATGTACTTCAACACATTAATAGTATCTCAGCCTTAAGAAATTTGGGAAATATTTAATATTGGTTTCTAGGATCACAAAGAATTTTTAAAAAAATCTCTTATTAATCTGACTGTCTATAACCTGAACCTTTTCCAGTTCCACAATGAGCTTTTTGTAGCATAATATTTACTCTTAACAGACAATTATTGTGAGATGCCTGTGCAATTACTTAGTACCACAGACATTCTGTGGCAAAAAAAAAAAAAAGGAGCCACTTCCGGATTTTTTTATNTTTTCATATTATAAAAATATCTTCCCATTTCTTTCAAATGATGTGTATATTTGCTAAAATGTAGGATGGACAATGAGTACCCAGGATACATCTGGTTTATAATGGTAATTTTCATTATAGAGGAAAAACTTACCTCTCTGCCTCTTGTCTCCAGGAAAGCAAGTGACAAATTTTATTGCTTAACAGATTTACACAGAAGATACTATTTAGAACATGGAAAGTATATATGAGTACTTATAAGAGTAATCCTAACAGACAGCTAGCCATGTCACCTACCATCTAACCATGTCCTTGTGTGGACATCTGTAGCTTGTCTATGCTATCAATATTAAATTTTTCTTTCTATTGTGCACACTAAACTTCAGAATTATTTTCTAATCTCAAAAAAACATAAGAAAATTCTTATTAATCTGAAAGTTCACAAATACTTGTGAACCTTTCAGTTGTCACTGTACAAACCTCTCCCCTATCAGTAGTATAGGGCCTATGGCACAAAGACTTAATTGCTACTAACCCTTCTGTCTTGGTCTTGCATCCAGCCCAGGTTCTGCTTAAAATGCAACTGTTAAATTGTTTGGCACAAAGACCACATTTTTTTTGTGTGTGTAAATAGTCACAACCAGTTGGTTAGGAAAAATTATACATAATAGTAGAGGAGGCAAGAGAAATCAGCTATGAGGTATTAATTAACCAATTAATTAATTTAGTCCTTCTAGCTAAATTTCTGTTAGCAGTGATTACATGCTTACCTGGAATTTGTTATATTATTTAGCAGTGGTAATCAGGCTTCCTACTCTGTCAGTAGCTCACACAAAGAAGAGCGAAGGCATAAGAAGTGCTGCCTTCTTTAAATATTTTGTTTCTGAGGCTATTTTAAAATCATAAATTAAAACAATAATATTCATTACACTGGTGTTTCCAGTCTGTGAGGCCAAATCCCATCATACACAAATCTACCAGTAGAAGTAAGGAAGGAACATTCTTGAGTTTGCAGGCCATTTACAGCCATTGTGCAGGGCAGGAGACAACAACCAGGCTGTGGCATGGGTGGGGAAGCAACACTCCAGATATCACTACTGAAAGATGTGGCAGACTCAGACAGTGGTAATCTCAATGGAGACTCCACTTGAAAGCAGAGCTACTGAGTCCAGTTGAAATGGACCAAAGTGCACCAGACGGAGTTGTTAGTGTCTAATATACCGGTACTAGTACCCTGAATAAACATCTAGTTAAAGAAAACTTAAAACAAAACCAGGGTTTTACAGCTTGATGTGAAGCCCATGAAAGTGAATGAATAGATGCCTATCTGGAAGCACTTAGAAATTTCAGATGATATTGAGAAGTGGGAAAGCATTAAGGTTCCTAAAAAATAAAAAGCAACATCCAAAACTTAATGGATCCTAATATTAACAACAAACATGAAGAGGTTCCACTGAGAAAACTGGATAGAAATTAATGTGGGGCAAATGACAGAGCCTTATCCAGGTCTTGGATGAAAACCTGAGGACAGTCACCAGAAAAAAGATATTTTACTTAAAGATCATGATGCATATTTCCCTTTCAGTTTTTGCCAATTACTTGTAAGACACTAAGATCAGTAGAGTCAGAAATTTCATAAGGGTGAATGTTGGGCCATATTTTAGTTCTTTGGGATAGGACCCATTTTTACTGTTTCATCAACTGAGTGGCCTGTGGCATTTGTGCTTTCAAGCCTGACATTTGGTGGACAATTTAAAATTGCTACAGTTATTTGTAGAGTGAGTAAATTTCTCTNAACCTGAACCTTTTCCAGTTCCACAATGAGCTTTTTGTAGCATAATATTTACTATTAACAGACAATTATTGTGAGATGCCTGTGCAATTACTTAGTACCACAGACATTCTGTGGCAAAAAAAAAAAATGTAGCCACTTCTGGATTTGTTTATAGCTTTTGAGTATAAATACAAATAAAAGAGAAAAGAATCAGTAACAATGAAAGCAGCAGCAGCAACAATATTTAGTAAAACTGCAGAAGAAAAGTAGGAGCAGCAAAAATTCGTCTATCAACACATAGCAGGAGATTGCCTTACTGAATCTGCCTAATTCTATAAATATCAGAAATACAGAGATGTATTTGGTTTCTCCTTTTTTACTTTTGTTTCATGCTCTATGCCCTCATTCTGCATGTATTTACTTATCTTAGGCTCAGCAGTTACATTTCTCTGTTGATTAAAAATATCTCAAGAAATCATAAAGCATATTCTCATAATATCTTTTCATATTATAAAAATATCTTCCCATTTCTTTCAAATGATGTGTATATTTGCTAAAATGTAGGATGGACAATGAGTTCCCAGGATACATCTGGTTTATAATGGTAATTTTCATTATAGAGGAAAAACATACCTCTTTGCCTCTTGTCTCCAGGAAAGCAAGTGACAAATTTTATTGCTTAACAGATTTACACAGAAGATACTATTTAGAACATGGAAAGTATACATGAGTACTTATAAGAGTAATCCTAACAGACAGCTAGCCATGTCACCTACCATCTAGCCATGTCCTTGTGTGGACATCTGTAGCTTGTCTATGCTATCAATATTAATTTTTTCTTTCTATTGTGCACACTAAACTTCAGAATTATTTTCTAATCTCAAAAAAACATAAGAAAATTCTTATTAATCTGAAAGTTCACAAATACTTGTGAACCTTTCAGTTGTCACTGTACAAACCTCTCCCCTATCAGTAGTATAAGGCCTATGGCACAAAGACTTAGTTGCTACTAACCCTTCTGTCTTGGTCTTGCATCCAGCCCAGGTTCTGCTTAAAATGCAACTGTTAAATTGTTTGGCACAAAGACCACATTTTTTTTGTGTGTGTAAATAGTCACAACCAGTTGGTTAGGAAAAATTATACATAATAGTAGAGGAGGCAAGAGAAATCAGCTATGAGGTATTAATTAATCAATTAATTAATTTAGTCCTTCTAGCTAAATTTCTGTTAGCAGTGATTACATGCTTACCTGGAATTTGTTATATTATTTAGCAGTGGTAATCAGGCTTCCTACTCTGTCAGTAGCTCACACAAAGAAGAGCGAAGGCATAAGAAGTGCTGCCTTCTTTAAATATTTTGTTTCTGAGGCTATTTTAAAATCATAAATTAAAACAATAATATTCATTACACTGGTGTTTCCAGTCTGTGAGGCCAAATCCCATCATACACAAATCTACCAGTAGAAGTAAGGAAGGAACATTCTTGAGTTTGCAGGCCATTTACAGCCATTGTGCAGGGCANTGCTGCCTTCTTTAAATATTTTGTTTCTGAGGCTATTTTTAAATCATAAATTAAAACAATAATATTTGTATTCATTACACTGGTGTTTCCAGTCTGTGAGGCCAAATCCCATCATACACAAATGTACCAGTAGAAGTAAGGAAGGAACATTCTTGAGTTTGCAGACCATTTACAGCCATTGTGCAGGGCAGGAGACAACAACCAGGCTGTGGCATGGGTGGGGAAGCAACACTCCAGATATCACTACTGAAAGATGTGGCAGACTCAGACAGTGGTAATCTCAATGGAGACTCCACTTGAAAGCAGAGCTACTGAGTCCAGTTGAAATGGACCAAAGTGCACCAGACGGAGTTGTTAGTGTCTAATATACCGGTACTAGTACCCTGAATAAACATCTAGTTAAAGAAAACTTAAAACAAAACCAGGGTTTTACAGCTTGATGTGAAGCCCATGAAAGTGAATGAATAGATGCCTATCTGGAAGCACTTAGAAATTTCAGATGATATTGAGAAGTGGGAAAGCATTAAGGTTCCTAAAAAATAAAAAGCAACATCCAAAACTTAATGGATCCTAATATTAACAACAAACATGAAGAGGTTCCACTGAGAAAACTGGATAGAAATTAATGTGGGGCAAATGACAGAGCCTTATCCAGGTCTTGGATGAAAACCTGAGGACAGTCACCAGAAAAGATATTTTACTTAAAGATCATGATGCATGTTTCCCTTTCAGTTTTTGCCAATTACTTGTAAGACACTAAGATCAGTAGAGTCAGAAATTTCATAAGGGTGAATGTTGGGCCATATTTTAGTTCTTTGGGATAGGACCCATTTTTACTGTTTCATCAACTGAGTGGCCTGTGGCATTTGTGCTTTCAAGCCTGACATTTGGTGGACAATTTAAAATTGCTACAGTTATTTGTAGAGTGAGTAAATTTCTCTTTTGTTTTGTGCATAGTTTTCCCTGTTTTTTTTGTTGTTGTCTTTGTTTGTTTGTTTATTTCTTTTTCCTATGGTAATGGGGCTTGACAGCATGATTCCCTCTTGGGGAAATTGGACATATGTAGCTTTTAATTTCTTCTGGAGAAAGGAACAGCTAAATTAAAAGTAACAGGATGTTTCTCATAAAAGGACAAATTTTATTCTCAGCTTGAGTTGTGGCTGAACCTGGGTAATTTTGTGGGAGAAATCCTTCTCCCTACTGGGGAATAATTGCCAGTGGCTCAGCACTTTCCCAGTGGGCATGTCATTTTAGCACAGTTTCCCTAAACCTCAATTAAACACATAGTAGAGTCACCACAGAGTTGCAAGAGGATTCATGTAAGAGGAAGGTCCCAGTCATTTCAATGAGAATGTTGTTTGGGTGAATAGTTCATAATCTGGTCTGCAAACAAGAATGATGTTTTAGGCAAGGTTTCAATGAAAATCTGTGTTTGATTGCAGGGTATCTCATAACCTCTTGTGTAGTCATGAATAAGATTCCTTATTTCCCTGTGTTTCAGTAACCTATCAGTAATACTTCCTTCTTCCACAGAAGTGTTCTAAGGGGTTCATTTATATTTGTGAAGTATTTAAATGAGGAATGTATTGAAGTAGAAATAATTCAGGGCTGGGCATCTTGGTGCAGATTATTATTCCCAGCACAAACCAAAATAAAACACATCCCTAATTGATTTGGAGTGTTGAGGAAATGGTTTTCCACATTCCCCAGATGGCAAAAAATCTCAATGTATGCAAAATATCAATAGAAAAAGCAATCACACTCAAAGCAGTAACTTTGACGCTGTGCCTTGACTTAACTGGAACCATCTGCTCCTGCATGAACATTAGTAAAGACGTGAAAAAACACAAAGCAAGGCCCATACACAAAGACAGATGATAAGTAAGTATCAGTAGAGTTTGCTTCATTGCAAAGTGATGAGAACAATTCTATCAGACATACTTCAGAACAGGCAAACCTATCCAATTAGAAAAAAAAATCCTCATCAAGTTTTACCCTGTGATGAATCATGACGGGTTAGTGAAGTAATAATTAACTGCATCTTAAATGATAATCTGAAGAGCAAGTGCCTTTCTGGGAGAAGAAATGCATGAGACTTATGAATTTAATAATTGTTACCTGAAATTGGCACCTCCTAACAAAATGTTTCCAATGTGTTTCAAAACCAATAAGGCTGGTCCTGTTATCAGGATGGACTGAGATAGATACCTTTGAAAATTTGGTTCACAGACAGTTTGAAAAGATGCACAGTACATTACCAGAGGGAAAGGAAAGATATTTGAATTTTAATGTGGTGCTCAAAAGTTTGATATGTTTATTACTATTTTCTCTTAGATTGTCTTCAGTGTTTTAAATCTTCAGCCTTGAATTAACAAAAACAAGCATATGTAGAAGTGAGGGAGCAGACAATGAATATAACAAAATGAGTATTTTAAGTTTTAGGTGGATACTCTTGAGATGCTAGTGGCAAGCAGGCTCAAAAGAAATGAATACAGAATTTGAATCACATATAGTTTACCTCAAGATTCTAGCAATATTGTCAATGTTCTCTGGTACATTTGATTTCAAGTAATATGTTTTATATTTCATTATCATATTAGAAAAGTTACTCCACAATTAATAAGAACTGATTACTTTCTTTAATGAGTCATTGTTTACCATTGTAGACTATTAGTTTAGCTTAGGGTCTTGAGCTTAAAAGCACAATTTTTTGCAAAACACTTAAAGCAATCATAAGTCCATAGAAGCCTTCTGTATAACCTATTTTACTGACAAACAATTACATTTTAGATTGAAGAGGTGAAATGATTAAGAATATTTGACTTAGTTGCCATGACAGCATGCATTTTTCATCAGGCAGAGTGTAATTACTACAATTTCAATGATGTAAAATCAAGAAAGATGATAACAAACAGCAGAACCATGGAGATATTGCCATTGCAACCAGGTTGCCATGGCAACAGTGATAATAATCTCAGTGATAGATGTTTTCTCTTGCTCTTTCCATTTTGTACGGTTATAACATTCAGAGCCAGTTTTTACCACAGCTTTTTATAGTTTATTAGACTGTCAAAATAGTTTATGAGATGTTGTTGCAAAGGAAATGACTGAGTTCCGCAGCCTAATAAAAATGCCAAATACTCTGTTTACATACTGCTTCAGCATTTAACAAACATTAAAAAATTGTATGAAAAATGATTTGATATTGTATCTGTATTAATCAATTTGCAAGGCATAAGCTCTGTCACTGAAGGTCAAATGAATACCTTCCAAGCATTACTTTTAGAGAGCCCTTTTAAAGTTTACTCTTGACACCATGCTGCCAACTCCTTTTACCTGAGCTGTTGCAAAACATGCAGCTCACAGGAAATACTTCATCAAACTAGTAGATGGTTAGCAAGAAGAATAAAATCATGTTAATGATGAAATAATGTAGGAACATTTAATAACATAAAATAAGTTGTCAATGTAGATTAAACAATACTTTAATTACTGTAAGTCTACTATAGGCATGTGATACCACAAAAAACTAAAATAACGTGTACATGTTTATATATATATACATACACATATACACAAATTATTGTATGCACATGCTATGTTATGTGTTATGTTTGTAGTACATATTTGAGGACAGAGAATAAATAATATCTTCACAATGTTATCTCCTATGCTGTAGATGTATCAGAAGGCATTGATTAATAGAAGAAGCATCAAGATTTACTTCCGAGGCAGAAATGAAGCCTCTTTTTATGGCTGTAAAGGCTGACTTTCTGAATCTGAAACAATAACTCTTTAGGGAGAAATGTAATTTTAACAGCATTTTTCAGAATTGTTTGCAGAGAAAATATCTAAATATCCTTTTCTATTTTTCCCTATAGTTTTCTCCCTAAGTTTAGCAAGGGTTAACATTCATCTTAAAAAAAAATTACACACACAGTGTGAGAAACAAACAAATTTAAAGTCTGAATATTGAATGCAACCAATTATTGTTCTTCATTGAAGTTACTTCAAATTTATACACAACTGAAAGAATTTCTAAAATTACAGCTTTTCCTACACTTTGTCCAACTGTCTGATACATTTTTTCAGCACTGAGACCTTCAGTAGAGAAAAAAACCCAGAGGGAGGAAGGGGGAGAGTCCTGAAATGTTGTGGTTAAACAGGTGGGTAATGAGGTACAAAGATTCAGAAAGAGCTTGAATAATTATGCACTGCTTTGGGGTTTTTATGTAGATTTGAGGACCAACATGAGAAACCATTGCCATAACACCAAGGCATTGGGGACTCACGGCATGAGTCAAGTCATGTTGTTCCCAAAAAGAGTTGTGTCAAGGGACAAGGTTCCTTCACCATGTGTACCTAACTCGCTCATCCTGTAACACATAGATGCAAATGTACATACTGTAAGTGCTCCATGAAAAATAATGAATTTCCAGTTCAAGAACTGTTAACAGCGACTGAAGTTTCTCCTAAGTGTTGCAGACAACTATAACCCACAGTTACCAGTCACTGTTCAATCTGGGTTAACATTTTTGAAAATAAAATAAAAGTACTGAACCACCCCAAACATTTAGTCTGTTAATAGAACACTACTAAGTGCTACTGGCAGCTTATTTCTTTGGTGTTTAGACTTTTGATAAACTAGAGGTTTTCAAACATTAACTTATGCTTGGGGAAAAAATAAATTTATAGATATCTATCTATCCCAAATGAAAAACAAATTTAAATTTATATGCCTCATTTCAGTTAATGGATAACGTTTGTTTATATTATCTATGTTGTTTGGAAAACTTCTCTTTGTTGTATACGTTAAATGTGTATGCAGTGAGTATATGTGGGTGAGAGAGAGGAAGTGAAGGAAGTCTGATCTCCAAGAAGATTCACTGTAAATATTACATAATTATAGACAAAATCAGAGATGTTTTAAGATCTAATAACTTTGTTGATGCTACAGAACTGATTCTAACAGTACTTTTGTCAAAGTTACTTTAGTTTTATCAGATTCTGAGCATGGAACACTTATTTTTTTATATCAAAATGGTTTTTTGATATAAGAATAGGTTCCTAGTGTTCAAAAGTAATTTCCTTCTCTCAGTTGCACATCATTACTTATAATTACGCTTCCATACAATTAAGTTATTTGGTATAAAGCATTGCTGTTAAGCATTAAATATTTGTACCTTGTCTTAATTTTTATTTACAGTTTAACTAAACTACATGTATTAAGAGACACTGTCAGCTTAATAAAAATATTCTTTTAACCTGATTGTTCTTTTGCTTTGTACTCTAATTCATACCACACATAAATTCTACAAAAAAAAAAGGTAACTATAAAAGAAAAGGAATCTGATTGCAGGGTGAGTCAAGGGAAAGAGTAAGAGTACTTTAAGCCACTTTATTTGAAGCTAAGCAGTTTTCAGGATGGTGGAATCTCTTCAAGTAAGATATACATCCGCCAATCATCTCACCATTTCTGCTGTTTCTTTAAAACTCTTTCCAGATTCGCAGTATCTTTTTTGATAGCATGTAGCCAGAAAAACTGCCACCATGCAGTAGTCTAAGGGGATGACATAGGAGCTGTAGAGATACTGTTACTTTCCTCCTCCACCATATGATGTCTTTGTGCATGTAGCCTAAAATTGCACTGTCATTTTTCTGGCAGCTGTTAAACATTGCAAATTGATGAATACTTTGCTGTCCACAGCAAATCCCATGTGTTTCTTGCACCGCTATGACTTCCCAGGTTTGTCTCCTTCATCAAATGAACATCTTTGCATTACGTCTGCCAAATATTATTATACATTATGCCAAATTTAATTTTTCTTTTTTTTTGTTTGTATAGTTACAGCGCACAGTCCTTTTGTCCTTGGCCTCTGAGGTGTTTAAACTTCTTCCAGTCTTTGACTTTTGCTAATAGACCTGACTACTAATGACTTAAAAAAAAATATAAACAACTTCCACAGACCATCAATCCTGCTTGTGCCTCACTAGACTTTCTCTAACTCGGTGACGTCCATTCATCATTACTTTGTATCTATTGGGTTTCTTTCGTTGCTTTTCAAATCTCAGTTCAGTTTTTCTTTTCCAGTTTAACTAAATTCTCAATTATTTGTTATTTGAATGAAAGGAGCAAAGAATGAAAGAAAAAAAAGAATTTATCTGGAAAGCTATATGCTTTATACTTGCCTAGTTTTAAAAGTCTAATTTATATGCATAGGTATGTTGTTGGAGATTCTAATAATTCTTTTTTTCAAGATATATAATTTTTCAACTAGCTGCAATGAACATTCATTAAGGACTTCAAAGGTTCACCCCTGCTTTCTGACATGCCATACAGCACACTCTGCCTATCGTTCTATAGACAGTCTGCTGTATGGGATGTCCTTGGAGATTTTAAGTGCCAAAGGCCCCCTTTGATGGTTTTCTGGATGACACATGAATTGCATGAACACGGGAATAGATAGAAGGAAATTTAAATGCAGAAACGGAAATTACAACCTTGCAACTTTATTTTGTGCTTTTAATTGTAAATCCAGAGATATTTGGTAAGTCTAAGACTATCTGAGTGCACAGATAGTAAATTGGCATGATAGTCTACAAAATAAGCTGTAAGAGATTCACCAAGAATCACCTGTGTGCCAGGGAATGAGCTAACCCTCTCCCTCTGCCTGTCAGTTTTCACTGCTGATTGTCAGTTTTGGAGTAGAGCTGAATCAATTCCATTTGCTGAGTGTCTAACCACGTGTTGCTTGCAAATGGAATTGTGTTATAGAGTGTGGGACTATCACTTCCAACCATCTTTGAAAAGCATGGGGAATAAAAGCACTGAGTCTTAAGAAGCAATTCTCTTGTCTTCTCCAAACAGAGAAAATGCAGGTGCCTAAAAAAAAATAGCAAGAACCACTAAAAAGGAGGTGTATCCACACCAAAATGGTGATACAAATTTGAGGGTCTGCATTGTGTTCTGAGGTGCCGATACCCTGGAAGACTACATCCTTCACTAAGATAGGCCATCATGCATGCTGATGTCCTTTTGCAGAATAGCTCCCTCCTAAATAACACTGTGAAGGAGAGATGCTTTTTTGTTCTTGGCAGTAAGTGATCCCCTGGACCTGGTCCCATGCTGCAACTTGATACACCTTGAGGCATTTTAATCTGCTGGCAGTATGCCAACATCTAAATGCAGGACACATCTGCCTATGGGTGGGTATGTGACAAAAGCCTGAGTCACAGTATTTGAGTAAGATAGTCTTGCTAAAGATCTTACAATGAATTTTCTTTTTAGAGAGAATTTCATCAATAATTAAAGTTCCCAACTGTTCACAGTCCTTTCTTTTAATTATACCTGATGTCTCTTGTCCTATGTAACACTGATATATGGAACCACTGCTTTTCCTTTAATTTCAAGATTAATTAATAGTTGCCATTGTGTGAAAACTCATTAGGAACACTGTAGAAAAAAGATCATAACTAAGTGTGGATAAGAATTCTAAAATGTTACAGGTGGAGTTCTCAGCTGATGTTGAGCACAGCAGTATTCAGCAGAGCTTCATTGATGTCATCTACCACAAAAACAATAATTACTTTGAAGCAATAGGCAGATGAAGTACATTCATAAAGAAGCATATAATATGTTGTAATATGTTTCAAAGTCTGAGCATATGCTTTGCTATAATTTTCCTAGATGAAATTCTTCTTCCCACCTGTCATTTCCTGCACCACTTAAAACATGTGAAGGGTGGATATTGGCATGAATGATAGGAAGACCTTGTGATGACCCTCTCCACCTAAGAGAATTTTTTTCCAAACAATATTTGGATGATTTTTTAAAACAGATGTGCAAACCTTAAAACCCTCATCCCAATTGTCTGAGATAGAGAAGAAAAACGAATTAAAATATAGATTGAAAATGTCTTTTGATATTAAAAATCATTTTCTGAGGAACATTTTAGAGCAATTTTCTGTCTTATGCATTTTATCTTGCCACTTTTCCCACTGACTGTTATTTCCCTTGCTCTCATGTGGATATATCCTGAATAACATTCTGAAGGATATTAAGCCATGCAACAGTAAGAAAGAGCTCAAGGAATCTATTGCATTTTAGTCTGCCTCTCATTCCACTTTAGATTTATATGGCCATGGTATTTAATTTTCAGGGATCCTAGCTCAAATTTCTTATTCCAACTTGCAGAAACTTTCCATGCAACCACTGCTAGTGGCCAGCATGTTTTTCCAGACACCCTGTCTTTGCTTGTTAATGTTTCTGGATTTTGGCGTTTTTTTTGCATTTTACCTTTTGGTAAGAGACAAGGAAATGCTTTTAATAATATAGCCCAGAGAACATCCTCTGCTTTAGGATTAAATGTAGTCTGTTCACTTTTGTGATCCTAAAATCCCTCAATGCTTGATCAGATCTTTCAATTGTGCAATATGCACATATTTTGTAATGTTAAAAATCCAAATCCTAAAATCAAACAGATCTACCAGAACTGTTCTTTTAGAAGACTTTGAATTATTAAAACTACTTGTGCATTTTTATAGGAAGATTTTACATTTTCCATTAGGGATTTTGCAAATAATACATCTCTATATAAAACTCTTCAACATAGCATGATAGATTTGATATGATTTGATGTGTTTTTCACTATCACAGGTTACCTAGGAGAACATACATATTGCAAAGCCTAAATTACTTTTATTTCAAATAATGTAAAAAAACCAAAGAAAGAACGAAAGGATATCACACAGGACAAAGCAATCAGACTTTTAGTAGCATTACATGAGTCATATTTGAATTTATTTCAGTGACTGATTTCCTTTTGCTGCTATACATACATTTAGATCTTATGTGTGGTTTGCCAGTAGATCATGGGTGTGAGTATGTCAAGGGCAACTAGGGAATAATTGTCAGTGATTATAAAGCCTTTGCTCTATCCCAGCCATCTGGAATTTGCATGACTTCTTGTATTCTCATCTTGGATGCTTCTGTGGGTAAAGTGGACTCTTCTGTACTTCCCAACCAGGATCCACAGCTGACTGGACAGTCATCTCTGCCTAGTTTCTATGGCATGCTTCAGAGCAGTACACTGAGAAAAAGGACAAAATGAGAATAAAGAATAAAAAAATGAGCATGTGCCTCTGTTATAGAATCATCTGCAACACAGCATATGCTACAGAAATACTACAGTAGCAACCAGTTGGCCGTGCAGCCTCTGAATTGCAGGCATGCAAAGTGCTGTGACTATTGCTTGATCCTGGCTATTTCTGGAAGACTGAACATTTCTGAAGCAATTCTGAACATTTTGTCTGCTTCTGAGACACTTAGAATTCTGTACTCATGCAACTGAATTGTACACACTGAAGCACTCAAGTCAGTATTTTCCTGCCTTTAGGCTTCCACTAGAGAAAATGGAGTGAGATGGATACATCCAGGAAGTAATACAGCTCACTTCAGGCTTAAAAATCCATTTTAAAGGTTTGGTATTTTTTTATATAGGAGGTTGGATGAAAACATACTAAGTTGTTTGGTTGTTCAGGCTTTGGTTGGTTGAGGGGATTTTTTTTTCATTGTGCGGTTGGGGTTTATCTTTTTGTTTGTCTGTAGTCTGGATAAGCACTGCTACTGAGGAAACATTGTGGTATACATTTTCTTCCAGATATTTTCATAACGTAAAATCTCAGACATTCTGTAGGCACAGAGAGGTTAAAATATCGGTACTGCCTAAGGAGCAAACCATTGCAATATAAAGGAGAATGGCTAAAAAGGGACAGTTCAACAAAGGAGCCTCTACTAGCAGTGAGCCTTGCAAAGCAGCAATACATGTGAACATTTTGTCTCACAGTTATATCTCCTTACCCAAGCTTGATGGATAAGAAAATATCATTCCTTACCACTGCCATGGCATCTTTCTGTTCTCACAACCTATTACTTTGTCATTCACACTTCCTAGTATAAGATGTCTCCTAAATTGTGGTTAAGATTTTGCCCACAATGATACTAAATTACTTGACTTGCAGAAGTATCGTGTCTCTTCAAAATTGCTAATGATTTAGTAAACAGTTTTTTGTTATTCTTTTGGAGGTGGAAATATCTGACTTCAGCTTTAAAACCATTTACTCCTGCTAAATTAGAATAATGCATCTAAAGGGCCTCTTCATTAAAGCACTGGAGAGTAAAAGCTTCATTAAATGATGTTTTTGACTCTCCCTCTCTTTTAAGGCTTCTGTTTGTTGTTGATCTGTTCCCAACTCCCACTGCTTATGCTACTAAATATGGTATAGAGAGAAACCCATATTCCACTCTATAGGCTTTTGCTACGATTTCCACATAGAGCAGGAGGTAAACAGAAGAGTTAAATAAAAAGAATTACAATAGAATGTTTTTTATGCATTAGAATATGTGGAAGGACAGGGCAACAAGAAGAATGCTCTTAAAAGAAATGAAAATTGAGCTTGACAAGAAATAAATTATTCTTTAAATTTTTTGCTAATCTAAATGTTGGAGATAAGTTCCCCTTTCAAAGAAAAGTGATACTTAGAAACATTTCTCTTTCACAATAAAATAAAATAACATGGGGGAGGTGACAAGTTATTGCGGAAAAGAGTAACTCAGAGCTTGTGAGATGCTATTCCACTCAGAAGAAGAGGAAAGCAGTTTTATCAGGCAACGGGTGGGAGGAAGCATGTAGAAACTTCATCACACAGATATCATAGAATCATAGAATAGTTTGGGTTGGAAGGGATTTTTAGATGTCATCTAGTCCAAATACTGCAGTTTCCATAATGATGTTATACAGCTTTCAGGATTTCACGCAAAATTCTTCTGTCCTCTTCCAAAGGTGTTATATGCCCTTACAATGTAGTTTATCAGCCTAAGGTACTAGAAGTTATAATACAGGGAATTCAAAAGTCAAGAACAAGAAAGACGGTCTTCATTTTATATGCTTTGATTTTTATTTCACTTTATATAGCTGTAATCCCTCAGACTTTCCCAGTTAACCAAATCCTCTTCCTGGATTCAAGGAGGGCCTTCTGTTGCCTCACAAAGTTGCTTATAATTGTTCTCACCTTTTCTAAGGCACTGAGTATAAAGATGAAAACCACTCACTGTTGTCTTTTTCTTTTCAGAAAACTGTGTTCAAAAAGTCCTATACAAAGCAGATTTTATAGGCAAATGAATTGTTTCTGAAAATTCTACTCTGCAGATTTTTTACTAAATATTATCTATTGTTCCATTTACAGCAAGAAAGCACTCAGACCTTGGAGTACTGCAGTCAATGAAATACACAGTCTGACAAAACCAGAACTGCCTTTCAAATAGAACAAAACAGGATTCTTTTTCTTCTAGGAGCTGTTCTTGGGCTTGCTAGTATTCAGAATATGTTGAAGCACACATGCTTGTTTGGAAGATGACCTTAGCTCTCTGTTTTTTGTAATTTGCCTCTAGTTACTTCATCTGACTTTGTAGAGTTGTCACTGTCTCTTCTCCAAGGCTGCTTAAGAGTCTTCCTTGAAGGTGTCACTTGCAAAAATCCCACCTATATGCCTCTCTAAATGAATTTGAAAGCCTGATTGCATGTTATAGGAAAAGAAAGGCTTAATTTCAGATGGCTTGACTTGTTTTCCTATGTCTCACTGCCCTTCTGAGTTCAGTAACATCTCTGAGGAGACCTGAAATATTAATGTATTAAATCCATGGCAGCCTTCTCCAGGTTGGGGATTGTTACATGTTATTTTGTACTGTTATTATCCCTGCAAAATGGCTTTGGCGCTGTGTTGGTCTGACTTCAAGGATTCCTGCTGTTCACTGAAATGGAGAAGCCAGTAGCTGTCTATCTTTGCCTTTGCTGATCCATAAGATTATTCATCATAATATCACATCAGAAAGAAAAATAGAGCTGAGAATATTTTGCTAAATAAGGTAACTCAGTTTTTTTTCATAAATAAATAATGGTTTGTGTTGTTTCCTTTTTTTTGACTGCACATAATATAGGTGTACTCCACCAAAGAAAGCACAATCTAAAAATTAGAAGTAGACATGAATAACTAGAAGTATCTACCTAGGGTTGCAGTTACAAGGCAGCATATAGGATTAGTACAGTTACTCAGAGAATGTGGGGCAATTAACATTTAATTAATGTCTCCTGAAATTAATTATCATACAATTTGAGAACCATTGTTATGTATTGGTACGTCTTAGGTATAAATTGAGACTACTTCAGAGTAAAGTTAATCTTCACAAGTCAGCTGAATCAGGAATCAAAGTGTCCTGTTTTATGGAACTTCTAGAGAGTCAATTCTTTAAAACGTAAGACTACTCTGTTACCTAGTCATTTTTTTCCCTTTCATTCTTTTATTTAGCAGAGATGAGGTTTTTCAAAGTCAGTCATATATTTAATTTTGATACCTTCATGCTTTTCTTGAATCTAGAATTCTGGTATGGGAATCCTAGTGCCTTTGAGGGCAATGGGGAAAAAAGTCTTCCATTTCCCATAGGTTCATATTTCATATGATGCCTTCTGCCATGATGCAGCTTTTTAATATAAACAAATAAATGCCTTGTTAAGTAAATAAAGGAGTAATTAACCAATTATAAAACTCTATTGCCAACATTAACAACATCTTTTTTTAAAATTTTATTTCAGTATTAGATTACATATGAGAAGCTTATTAAAGGAATATTACATTCACAGAGTCAATTTCTGGAAAGCTGCACAGTGCCAGGAGAAGGACTGCATAAACAGATCCAGTTATAAGTAATACTACATTTTAATGCTGTATTAACTGAGAAATGTTTATAACTCTTGGAATTCCAAGGCCAGTACAATCTAGTTTTATGCATGCCTATTTCTCTAAGGAGGTAACTTTAAAATCTCAAAAATTGCTTTTTCTAGCCTGAATTTATGTATTTTCCTACAGTGATGGCCATGCCTCATCTCCTTGACAAAAAAAATGATAATGCCACACTTTTGACTGTAATTTTCCTTTCTGCTGCACATGGTTTATTGAAGTGGCAAACTGTGTGGCAAGCAAGGACTGTATTTTATTGTGTAGGTGCAGACTGTGTAGTAAAGTGGTACCCATAATTTGGGAGACACTTCTAGGTACTGCTATAACATAGATGAATGAATAAAGAGAAACTTGTTACAACATGATTTTTTTTGAGATAAGAAAAATATGTCTTGGATTTCCAAATCTACATACCAGTTCATACAGCTTTGTGGGATGTGTTTAAGGATATTATATCTTTTTAATCACTTGTCTTGAAATCACTAGGACCACAACAAACCTGAAGGTGTAATTACTGCATTACTGGACAACGGTGCCATCAACATTTGATGTTAAAAATACTATAAAATTACTTCACTTCTGTGTGAAATATCATAAGCCAGAGACACTTAATCAAAGCAAGCATATTTTACAACTATTCATTATTTTAATTAAGTTGAAAATATCTCAAAATCCAGTAATGATGGTGCAATTTTATGCTAAAATAAATGGCTGGATATTTTACTGTATTACTCTGTATTTATTTTTGCTAAAAATAGCATTTCCATGCAAATCCAAAAACCAAATTAAAACCCAGCATATATTCAACGAGCAATTTAATTACCAATGTTCTGTTGAACTAATTGTTTCATGGAGGCAGCGTGCTGGATAAGAAGAAACTGCAAACAAATGAGTACACAAGAAACAGTGTGAATACATTCTACCAGATCAGCACCTTGCCCAGATATTTGGCAGTTAACTCAGGTTTTACTCAGAGTGGATCCCTTTGCAAAATCTGAGAACCAGAATTAGGCCTGAAACATGTCTCTGAATATTCAGAAAGGGAATTTCATTCACACATTTTGAAATATTTGTAGCACTGCTTTTTTCTAGAACATTCCAGAGGAAGAAGAAAATAATCATAGAATCACAGAATCATAGAATAGCTAGATTGGCTTTGAGATCATCACGTCCAACCGTACCTGTCCACTACTAAGTCATATCTATAAGCACTTCATTTACAAGCCTTTTAAACACCTCCAGGGAGGATGACTCAACCACCCTGGGCAGCCTGTTCCAGTGCTTGATAACCGTTTTGGTGAAGAAATTTTTCCTAATGTCCAGACTGAACCTCCTTTGGAGCAGCTTGAGGACATTTCCTCTCATCCCATCACCTATCACTTGGGTGAAAAGACCAACATCCACATCTCCACAACTTCCTTTCATGTAGCTGTAGACAGTGATAAGGTCTCCCCCTCAGCCTCCTCTTCTCCAGGCTAAGCAACCCCAGCTCCCTCAGCCACTTCTCTTAAGACTTTTTCTCCAGCTGTTATCTGAACACGATCTAGGACCTCAATGTCTTTCTTGTAGTGAGGGGCCCAAAACTGAACACAGGATTCAAGGTGTGGCCTTGCCAGTGCTGAGTACAGAGGCAGAATCACTTCCCTGGTTCTCCTAGCCACGCTGTTTCTGATACAAGCCAAGATGCTACTGGCCTTCTTGGCCACCTGGGCACACTTCTGACTCATGTTCAGTCAGCTGTCGACCAACACCTCCAGGACTTTCTCTGTCAGGAAACTTTCCAGCCACTCTTCCCCAAGCCTGTAGGACTGCATGGGGTTGTCGTGTCCCAAGTTCAAGACTTGACACCTGGCCTTGTTGAACCTCATTCTGCTGTCCTCAGCCCATTGATCCAGCCTGTTCAGATACCTCTGTAGAACCTCCCTACTCTCAAGCAGATCAACACCTCCTCCCAGCTTAGTGTCATCCACAAACTTAGTAAGGGCATATTCAATCCCTTCATCCAGATCATTGATGAAGATATTAAGCAGAACTGGACCAAGCACTGAGCTCTGGGGAACACCACTTGTGACCAGCCTCCAGCTGAATTTAACTCCATTTACCACAGCTCTTTGGGCTAGGCCATCCTGCCATTTTTTTCACCCACCAGAAGATATTTCTGTCCAGGCCAATGTCAGCCAGATTCTCAAGTCAAATACTGTGATATAGCATTTCAAAGGCTTTACTGAAGTCAAACTACACTACAGCCACAGCCTTTCTCTCATCCATTAAGTGGGTCACCTTGTAGAAGGCAATAAGGTTAGTTTGCCTGGACCTGCCTTTCCGAAACACACATTGACCCGGCTTGATCACCTGGTTGTCTTGTGTGTACTGTGTGATTGCACTCAAGATGTTCTGTTCCATGACTTTCCCCAGCACCGAAGTTAGACTGATATGCATATAGTTCCCTGAATCCTCCCTGCGGCCCTTCCTGTAAACGTGCATAACATTTGCCAGCCTCATACCTGAGAACTTGCCTAGAAATTGTCTTTCAAGTTCGTTTCTCTTCATGCAGTATCTGAACAAGGCTATGAAGCAGGTCAGGTCCTTGTCCTTTCTGGGCCCAGGCCTGTGGACTCAGCTCCTGAGTGCTTTGACCAAATAAAAAGGCAGGCAAAGAAAGTGCTTAGAGTTAGGATGTCTCTCCCAAGTCTCTCTGTTCCTGACAAATCACTGAGTTTGACAAAACCTGTTTGAGGTTATTAGCAGATGGTAGCCTATAAGCCATCACTGAAACTGTTTGACCTAGTTCTACCACCAGATGAAAGAACCAAAGAAAAGAACAAACTCCCTCTGAGACTGCTCCATTGAAAACACCAGAGAGGTATGGTGGACACAGTTCACGGGGAGAATGGGAGGCCCCATAAGGTTAGGAGTATCTGCACGAGAAAGGAGGAATCCTTCAGCATTTTCACAACAAGAGAAGTGCTGATTTCTTAAGTCATATCTCCTGAGAAAGGCTTGTCTGTAGCCAATTCTCTGAATGGTAAATATAACAGGAAAAGTTTGAAAATGTCAAAATACCCCATATGAATTATTTATTGGGACGTTTTCTTGTTTTTAAAAAGGAACCTTTAGTTCACAGTTTAGACAACTCAAAGGAGAAAGAAAGCAATATAAAATTATAAATGAGGTTTTTTTAAGTACACAAGAAAACACTTTCACTGATGTGATCCAGCAGGGTGGGGTTTCTTTGGTTTTCATTCCACAAAAATATTGAGTATTCTTTCTTTCTTCCCTAATGAAGTTGGAAAAACATTTGGCCTCATAAATCCTCACAGGATCAGAACATTCCTTGCCCTGGAAACCTTCAGATTAGAAGACAGACAGGCTGAGGGTGTTCTGTGAGAGGAGGTAGTGATATTTTTCAGTGTCAGAGTTTATTTGTAACAAGGCACTACCTATGATAAGAGTTGTATTTATTGGACTTTCAGGCAGAGAGATAGTTGTAGGTAGGTACAGGTAGCTATCACATTATTTTCCAAAAAAAAAAAAGAGTTATATTTTATAGAGCTTACTTTACAAATAGCACATAAAAAATGTGGTTCATACCCCGAAGAACTGGGACATTCATTTCAAAACACATGGAACAAGAAATTTTACATAAAGTAGCTCTAAGAGTTCAATCTTAAAACAGCCTTTAGTGTTTTTGTTTGCTTGTTTGCACGTATTATTGGAAGGGAGCTTTTCATCATCCTCTTCTTTCTTAGGTTGGCAGTCACTGACAAAGCTTCACAGAAGGGTTTGTTAGGGGGATTTGCCTCACAGGGATGCATGCTGGTAGGAAAACAAGAGAATGAGTACATACAGGGTTGGACAGCCCTAATCCCTCAATTGTAGAATTAAAAAAAGGACTGAAATTCGTTATTTTTCTAGGAAAGAGAAAGAAGAGTAGGAGGCAGGACTTGGGGCACACTGCATAGGTGCAAATAGAGGATGCTATTTAGGAGCCAGAAAGCTATTTTTATTCTTCTGCTTCTCCCCCACTCTTTACTGGAGCAGCTTTTCATGCAACTGTTTTCTTTAACCATAAAATCCCATATCTTCTTATCCCCAAGAACATTATTTAATCAACTCTTTACAGCGACAAACACATACATTCCTTCAGTATAATTCAAACAGACATTTTGTAATCCAAAACACACCAGAAATAATGCTGCCTGTCCCCTTGCATTCAGGAGTCATCTTTTGTGTAATTATGAAGAAAAACTGCTGGAAACAAATTGAAAAATGTAATAACCAGTTTGCTGCCCATGATTTACATGGAGGGTACCCTGACAGCACAATAGCATTGCTAAATATGATGATCCAAATCAAATTCCTTTCGAGGCTGGTCTGTATCTCACTGCGCCCAACCGTAAGAGAGAGATCTAAGAAAATCACCTGTTACTTGTCACTTCAGGGCTACTGCAGCCAATATCCTACGTTTGGCTAGTTGTATCTCTCTGACAACCTCTTGGGCTACACAAATTGCTGGTGAGCACCACGTTAATTCAGCCTGTCATCAGTTCTCCATTCTACCACTGTAATTAAAAAGATGGGGTACCTGTGTTATCTTACAGGGAAATACTACTGTGGGAAAACATCTCTCCAGGTATATGTTACAAACTGCCATTCACTCCCCACCTAGATCTGCCATAATTAACTGGTGCTGTGGTAAGAGTGCAGAAGCTCTCCCAGCTCCAGTGAAATTGAGCCTCCGTACCAATGCACACACCTTAAACGTAGCAGCTAATCTTGGGCTGGCATGGGAATGAAATTCAAAATCACAGCAGGCCTTTTTTTAAAGTAGAGAGAACAGTGATCCTCTCTGATCATCCCCTCTCTGATGCTGTCTATCAAGATCATTTGTTCCTCAGATTTCTTACTCCAGTTTGTCCTTTCTGGAGTGCTACAAAACATATCCTTTATCCACTGTCCCTCAACATGCATACCTTCAGTCCAATAATCAAGCTTTTATATAGGAATACTATTCACAGGAGAATGTATGTTTTTAAGAATAAAGGTTGCAAGATTGGGTTCAGGGTGTTTGTTTCTGATTTAGGGGATTGCTAAACATACACAGCATTGCAAACACATTTGCCAGCACACAAATTGTGACCTCAGGGTATGCTCATGTCAAAGTGGCACAAAATTACCATTATTCTAGAAGATGACTTTTTTTTCCAGGTTATTTCTTATCCATACATTTGTTCATATCTGTGCAATGTGAAGTAACAGGATGACTAGCATTTGAGGAAAAATACACTATTTTCAGACCAGATACCAGCTGTCAAGTTAGATAGCGAATACTGCATCAGAAATTTTACAGCCCAGTTCACAAAAATTTTATGTGTCTGTAATTTGTGGTTTTGTGTGAAATAGTTGTTTGAATATGCTATGCACGGCATGCCAAGTAAGTACATGCATAAAGACCAGCCAAGGATTGTCTTGGGTCAGAGAATGGTCAAATGGATTCTAAGAAGAAGAAATATGTGTTGGTAAAATGGGCATTATTGTACTGCTGAATATCTGTATGTGAGTTCTTAAATGGAGCTTAACAGGATTTCTCTTATTTATTAAAACAGAGACATATACAGACACATAAACATGTTTGTTTGTCTGTTTGTTTCATTAAGTGCCCCAGAGAGAAGTGCAATGCATCAACTGACATTAAAGTTAATAAATTTTAAGACTGACAGATCTGAAGCCAGATCTTTCATTTCTCATACACCGTCTCAGGTACTCTCCAGACCTATCAAGCTTCTCCAGTTAGCCCCAACACAGTCTAAACTCTGTGGCAAATTTTAGGAAGCTGTTGATTAAGCTAGTGCATAGTAATTTCTTAGCCAAACTGATAAAGAAGCAGTTGGCACAAAACCAAAGATGACAACTTTGGAAGACCTCAGTTGCTTTCTTTCTTTTTTTTTTTTTTTTGTGTGTGTGATTAGACGTTCACATCATAAAATACAAGAATGCGACAGGATCTGATCCAGGAAATTAAATATTACTTCTGCTGACCTCCAAGTTTAGTTGAGTCCTCAAATTCACATCACAAATGGGTTGAACTTTATACCACAAATACATCTTGAATGAAGTGCATAGGAAGTAAATGAATAATAGAGCTTTTATACTGCATGCGATCTTTTTACTATAACCATAGCATACACTCAGAGCTACAATAAAAATGCTGTACCAACGTATTTTTTTCATTTGCAACTGAATAATATTAATCTCATCTGAAAAGTAATGGTTCTAACAAAACTGACTGTAGTGCAAGCAGTCAGCATTTTCAAGTCTAGCTGTTCCCAGAAGCACTGTATTTTTTAGGCAGTCTTTGTAGAATATGATAAAAAATGCAGAAATATCTTCTGAGTTCTGACAAAGGTAGGGCTAACAGATTTTATGGCTGTTGTTCACCTACCAGCTCAGCTTCGCTGAAGATAAAACTGTAAACTAGCATTCAAGTAAACTTGCAAGTGACATCTCAAAGTCAGTCAACTTCTTAGGTGTAAATATGCCTATATGCATTTTAATTTCATTCCCTCCAGCATGCAAATACCACTTTACTAGATTTGTTCAGGTCTCTGTGTAATTGCCGTGATCCAGCCTTTGACCCTCAGGAACCTTGATTTTGGTCCAATGCCCCTGAAATTTCAGTCAGCTGCTCATAAAAATCAACTTGCCATTCAATTCTCAATTATGCAATTAAGAAGCATCA
Source organism: Piaya cayana (assembly GCA_013389865.1). NCBI lineage: Eukaryota > Metazoa > Chordata > Aves > Cuculiformes > Coccyzidae > Piaya > Piaya cayana. Next base: position 90,114 of record WAAB01025961.1, read on the forward strand.
TCACTCAGAGAATATTGTATGAAAGATTAAAGGCACCATTCTGCTCATTAGCCAAGAATCAGCAGTTGGGATGGTAAGTTTTCCAGCTGGGTGTAGAAACATGCTGCATGGAACAACAGAACCCCCCAGGAGAGAGGTAGGGGTGGGTGACTCCCGACTCTCGGTTGCAGCACCTGACGCGGGAAAGGGGGGCTTCCCAGATGCATCCACAGGGGATTTAAACATCCCCTAAGGAGAACTAGTGACCAAAGTGAGGCAAACAGGAGTGTGCAAAGAGGGGCTCAGCAGTTTGTGTGGGCAGTTCATGCAGGCAGGGCAAGCAGGGAAGGCACAATCTCTGTTCTCAGGAGGTGAGTTCAGTTGGTGAGAGGAAGCCCAGACATGGTACCCACCCATCCAAAAGTGGCATCCTCTGCACCTGCCATGTGGGGTGTACCAGCTCAAACTGATCTCCCAGGGAAACATGCAGCCATCCAGGTCTCTCACTGCAAGGGGAGTGCCACCAGCTTGCACTGGAAACAGAAGGCAGTAGGGGCAACAGCTGTGTGAGGTGAAAGCAGGTGGACTGTCTCCTCAGCCTAGTGGCAGAGCTGTGAGATGGAGCAGAGTGGCTAAGGAGCAGGAGGGAGTCTGAGCAAGACTGGTGGAACCACACCCTGAGCTCCCTGAAACTGGAACAAAGACAGCCACCAGAAAAAGTCCCTAATCAAAGGGATCTGGTATCCTCCCCTCAACACGATGTAGCAGGGACATAAAGGGAAGTAGTGAATAGAAGCAAGTCCACAAATGGGGCAGAAAATGACTCCCCTCCTTGCCCAGACCTCCCCATGTGCCTCTTCACAATAGATATAAGGCTCTAGCTGTGAAGGACCAACCAGAGGACAATGTGGGTGATGATTCATCTACATCAGAGGAGGGCCAAGGCCGGAACCCTGCCTCCCTGTTACTGCAACTGCCATGAGGAGGAAAAGGCCAGTCATAGTTGTAGGAGACTCTCTGCTGAAGGGAACAGAGGGTCCAGTATGTTGAGTAGACCTTACTCACAGGGAAGTCTGCTGCCTCCCAAGAGCCTGGGTAAGGGATATTTCCAGGAAACTTCCCAGTCTAAGACCATCAGGCTACTACTCATTACTACTTTTCCATGTGGGAGGTGACAAAGCTGTATTATGTAGCCCAAGGGTGATCAAAAGAGATTTCCTAGCCTTGGGATACCTAGTGAGGGAGTCTTGGCCCCAGGTCATTTTTTCATTCCTCCTTTCAGTTGCAGGCAGTGACACTGGAAGGAACAGACAAGCCCAGTCTAATAATACAAGGCCCTGTGGTTGGCCTTACCATAATATCTGAGGGTTTTAACAGTGGGATGGTGTACACAGCACCAGGTTTGCAGGTATCAGATGGGAACCACCATTCTCAAAGGGGGAGGAGGGTCTTTGCCCAGGAGTTTGCTGGGCTCATAGATTGGGCTTTAAACTAGATGTGAAGGGGGAAGGGGATGACATCAGACTTGCCTACGACAAGCTGTGGGTGGACACACAATGGTTAGAGGGATAGGGTGCTGGTATGGACCCTCCACCTGTTGCCCTGGGAACATGCTGGGGATGCTGCGGCACAGCTGAGGTCCTGCAGAGATGAGCAGAGGCACTCCTGTGGCAGTAGGTGTCAGCAAGGAAACTTCTGCAGAACACCTTAAGGGAAACAAAGAGTGTTCCACTAAGAAGCCAATGCAGCCAACAGCCCAGCTGAAACATCTCTATACAAACACACACAGCCTGGGCAACAAAAAGGAGGAGTTGGAAGCTACTGTGCTGCTAGAAGGCTATGATCTGGTTATCATCACTGAAACTTGGTGGGAAAATTCCCTGACTGGAGGGTGACTATTGATAGCTATAGACTGTTCAGAAGGGACAGACCAGGAAGGAGGGTGGAGGTGTTGCCTTCTATATCGGAAAATCGATAGAGGGTGAAGAGCTGCCTTTGAAGGGATAGCCATTAATAGGTTGAAAGCTTGTGAATCGGAATAAAATACCAAAGCAGCAAAAGGAATCTT
>WAAB01025963.1:0-14221 GCA_013389865.1 Piaya cayana
AACCTCAGATCCTGGAAAAATTGCAGAGAAGATTATGCACTGTACTATTGAAAGCATAATACAATCATCAGACACATTCAACATGGATTGACAAAGGGGCAATCCTGTCTACCTGATTCGATACCTTTCTATGATAAGGAAGGTTGTGTATATTTTGCCAAATTTTAGTAAAGCTTTTTATGCTGTCCCTCACAACATCCTTCTGGATAAGTTCCTCAGCTGTGAAATGAGTGGATTCATGGTTTCTGGGTGAAGAACTAGCTGAAGGGCAGAGCTTAAAGGGTTGTAAGTGAATTGGGCTACGTCTATCTGACAATTAGTCACCAGTGAGCTCCTCAGGGCTCAATTCTAGAGTCAGTTCTGTTAAATATATGTACTAGTGATCTAGATGCAAGAACTTAATGCACTATTAGCAAGTTTGCAGATGATACCAAACTAGTAAGTGGTGTTGACTCTTTTGGGCCAGAAGGCCTTGCAGAGGGATCTAGGTAGATTGGAGCATTAGGCTACAATGGTACAGGCACAGTTCTTAGTTCTCACTAAGGGATAACTTAACATCAAAAGCAAGTTGGTGAAAATCTCTTAGGTACTATTCATTTCCAATCTAACATCCCAAAATCCCACCCCCTCTACTCACATACACATACCACAAATACTCAGAAAGACTTTATGCAGGAATAACAAGAAATATCATTCACACTCTTCATGCAGGCTTCACCACCACTGTTCTCTCATTGGTGGAAAAAACTCTGTAAAACTACCAGCAGAGAAATGAGCACCACAGCTGGGTCTCAGCAACTGGATAAACTTTTCTGACAGAGTAAAGTCAGGTAATTTCTGGATGATACCTTGGTACATGTACCATTTCCCAAGACAAAATAAATTTGAGATCGGATATTTCCAGTCAGCTTAATAAAGAGCTCTTCAGTAAAACCATCATGAACCAATTCAAGAATGTTTTTAAACAGATTTTTAAACAGAAACTGCTAACTTCCCATGGATTTATTTTTAATTCATTAAGATATTTTCCCAAGAGAAATATCATGTAGTCATATCTCATGAGATCTGGTTTTCTGCCTCATAATGTTTCCATTGTCTGCAGTGGGCTTAGCTCCCTTGCATACATTTCCCAAGATACATTGTAATCACCAGCTCCTGATGAGGACTGGCAGACAGGTACCACAGGAGATATAACCTAACCTGAGACCATAATAGACAAGAGAATGGAAACAAAATTGCTGAATTACAATCTCCAAAAGCACTGAGGTAACTTTTCAAGGTAAAATATTTTGGGGTTAGATATTTCACAGATTTTTTTCTTGGGGGGAAGATTATAAGAGAGTAGCCTTTTAAAGATATGTAGGGCAAACCACTGAAATGACTTCGGCAGAGATAAGAAAGGCAGATTTTCTTTTTTCCTGACATTTTCAATTGTACTTTCTGCCAGTATTTTTCCTGTCCATGAGAGCCATCTCTAAGTTCAGGTTTTGGGTTTGTTTTTTTTTTTCCTTCCTTATGGAAGGCAATTAACTAAAGCTAAAATCCCTGCATGCTCTGGCCAGCTGATGATATAACCTTGATTTGGAACACCTCCAGTTAAGCATTACAATGGCCCTGTTCTGCTTCCTGTAGAGAGAGGCAGCTGCTGTTTAACAAAACTTGCTCAACTTTGGCTTGCAAGCTTAAACGAAGGAAGCTAGGGCATAAAGCACAGCAGTGAATTCAGGAAAAAATAAAAATATAATCCAGCAAAAAAATAAGTAAAGAAACATCCTAAGCATTCGCACTAAATTATCATCAGGGCTCTTAAGGTAAATTTGTGAACTGCAAATTTGTGTACTGAAAATGAAGGCCTGAAGATGGTTTGGAGCAGTCTGTCTTCATATCGTCTAAAGCTTCAAAGCTCTTTTCCCCTGTCTTGTTGAACTCTCGCCCAGTGTAGAAGATGCTTATGTTCAAGCAGAACAGGAGCTAATTTGAAGATTTAATGTACAACTGCTTTTAGATAGTAATAAAATCTTTCTTGAAGCATTAAGTGTGCAGGAGAATTGTAATAAATAAGCTTTCAGACTCACATCTCTGATTCCCTTTTATTGAAATCCCTGTTGATAATGCACCTCTGTCTAATTAGACCTTGTTTTGGAAACTCTGTATACTGCTGCCACAGCTCTTGGGACTTCCAGAGGGAGCCAGAGATTACCACAGCTTTCAATGATTCAGATTGTCTTCTCCAGCTGCACTCCTGGGTCCAGTAGCATGTGATGTTATTTTAGAGGTTGCCATTTGAAGTCCTAATTTGGGCTAAAATCCTTGGTATTTCCACATCCAACAATATTTGTTGTAATTGTATTTACCCTTTATGTATTTCTTTATTTTGAAAGGTAAACCTTAGTATTCCAAGTGACAAGGCAGAGGAAATATATTAATAGAAAGCCTAAAATGGTAAATCTAAACAACACATAGGGCTAACATAGGACTCAGCTAGGTCAAATTTTCAAGGGAAAGGTTATTATTGGACTGTGATCATGGGAAATGTGAATATTTTTATATTAATTAGTAAGGAAAACAGCAAAATCTGCAAATTTGGTAGGAAAGAAATAGGTAGCAAAAGCAAATATTTTCCCTCACTAGCATCCTATAAAAGTATCCAGCCCTGTACAGATTTCTTCTGACTCAAAATTTAGGTCTGAATACAGATATTGAAAAAGTCAAATATTACCATTTTATCAGGTTATACACAGATATTCTACAGTGTATTTCTTCAAATATTTTGAGACCTGGTTAAACTTCAGGTAAGCCTTTTTCTCTTCTCACAAATGATACAAAACAATTGCTCTAAATGCATTTAACACTTGGGTACAAGCAGAAGTAGGTATGATTTAGATATTCTCCTTTCTCTGTTCTTAAATAATTCAAGTATTTCTACTTCCAGATTTCAGTGAAAGTTATTTGTCTTGATTATCAATTTTCCCCATAAGCCTGTTCACTCTAATTACTATATCCTGAATTTACATTAAAAAAGCTTGCTCAGTGGATTACAAAAAAAGCCATCCATCCATACTGCTATTTAGGAAAGGACTTTCCTAGGGAAAAAAAAGTCAATATTCAGACTGGAGAATTCATCAAAAAAACCCATTTTCAGACTCACTGGATTGCTTACAGAACTAGACATTTCGTTCTAACCAAATGTATTCATAAATTGATAATTTTTCAGTGTCCATAATGAGTTGAAGTCCATTACAGTTAAGTATATACTGTTTCTTCAACACAGATTACCCAATTGAGTTGAGTACTGATTGTCTGTTAGGCAGATATTAAATTATAATACAGAATTCTGCCTAGTGAGCTGCTTCCCAAACAGGAAGAAACCTGTTTGGTTTTTTTTTCATTTCAGAAGAAGTCTTATTTTCCTAGAGGTTTATGTATGTGTGGATAGACTTGTATTTTCCATTTAAAAGAAGTCCTGTTTTTCTAAAAGTTTGCTTCTGTGTCAGGGAGAACGATTCTGCTGATGTGTATGCATCCTTTTTCTAACCCTACCTCTCAAATCACCTGAAGTCTGACAAATGCATCCTTACTGAAAGAAGCGCACACTGTATAAGAAGAGTTCAGCTAAAAATCAGTAATCTTCCTCATTAAGGAGGGCCACCTCCCCTTCTTTCATATCTAGGTCCTTACCCTATGTTCAGCTCATCTCTCAACTTCATCAACACACCAAGCTGAAGGTTATTTTATTGTAATGAAGTTTTAGGTATTGGTCTAATTTTTGTATTATAAGAAAAATCGCAATATTAATGCAAAATTTCACTTAAAATCACAAGTGATTACTAGGACCTGAGAGAGTTATTGGTATCCTTGGGTTGAGCATAACTGTTAAATATGTGTGTATACATACACATACATGTATTTTATACATATATATGATAAGTATGTACAAAGTACATGCATTTGTACATTGTTTATTCACATGCAAAATAGATGCAAGTATTCTAGACAATCTATAATGCACCATAATTTCTAAAAGCAGGGGAGGTGGGTTTTTTTGTTCTCTCCCATGGAGAAAATAGTTCTGCACTTCCTATATTCCTGTTTTAAACTGATTTGTTTCCTTCCCTCCCCTCTCCTTTACATATTCCTGATACCCTGTCCTATTATTAATGTCTCCTTCCAGCTGCAGACTGTCTGTGTAGTGGTGATTTTACACAAAATCATGGGATTGCTCCCTGTGATGGTCCCTCCCAGAACTTTCTTCTCCCACTTATGCTCGCGTGCTTTAGGTTTGTTTACATTGACCATAATAATGCTATAGTGGTCACAAAGTAATAAAAACATTTTCCACCAACATTTATTAAACCGTGGAACAAATTATGTCAAACATGAAAGCATTCTGCAAAAACTACATGCTTTTCAAGTTCAACTATTATGCTAATATATAGTTGTTGCTTACTTTTGTTTCTATTCTCCTTTTTCCCATGGGTGGCTGAGCCACTCAAGGAAATTCACTGCAAATGAAAAAGGAAATACAAGAATTCTACCTGCTAGAAATGCTTCATTAGTATTTACTCATTGATTTTCTTTCCTTTAGAGAACAGTGAGCCAGAAATTTAAATTCTACTTTACTCTAACTGCTATAATATTTAGAGTGTTGCCTCACAAATTTCAGTTACTTTTTGCCAGCAAAAAAAACCCTCTTCACTTGATGGGGTTTGTACCAGCTGTGAACTTGGATATATAAAACAAACATTAAAAGTTAATCTACAAAATGTATCTGAGGCGCCCTGACTATTAAGAACAAAATTTTAAGTCTGATACAAGATCAGCCCTGCAGTAGATTTGAAAAAAAATAATAATTCAAATGACTTTGAATGAAAATATTTTTTTCAGAATATTAACCTAAAAAAAAAAAAAGCTTAATTTGTTGATGAATTAAATGGGTACTTACTAGGTAGTGGATACCAGCCATAAGAAGATAATCAAATATCTCTAAGCACATTAAATGTTTAACTGTTTAAATGAAACACCAGTGGGGGAGGTGTATAAACATATATATATAAAACTGTTAATATTAAAAGTTAAAAAAAAATACATAAGTGATTCTTAACTTAAAGCAATAAAAAGTCACTGTGACTTAGGAATAATGTACACTGACTAATTTTTTTCCTTTGAGTGTTTGATTCAAAGAAGGATATTTGAAGGAATTTGTTTTTAGTCGGCCTTAAAGTTTTCCCTTTTTTCTTTCTTTCCCAAAACTCTTAGAACAGAGTTCTCATCAGACCCAAGGAATTAAGCACAAAACTCTACCCAAGAAATATATATAACTATATACTCTAATACCTATTCATTGATACTCTATACTTTCTGCAGGTTTGCCTCTTTTGTTTCCATTTGAGTAAGATCTAGGTATACTCTTCCTTTCATTGCCTTTGCTCCCACCCCCCCCAGTATTTTTAAGTTGTCTAACCATGCTTTCTTTCCCCAGAATACGTTAATTATACAGGTGCAGGAGTTCATGCGAGTTATTCACCTTCTGAATAGGAATGGAGTCCTGGCTGCATTAATGGCCCTTAGCAGAGAAAAGAGCCCTACTGTTCCCTAGGAAAGGAAGTGGATTAGTGAATAAACCCAGAAGCCTCTTACACTATCAATGGAAAAAGCAAAACAAAACATGTCCTCGTTGCATTGTAAAACCTGGCTACATATTCCCATTAATTCCTTTGCCAGAACATGAAGCTAAACTTGCATCATTCTGTAGTTTAGCTTATATGCAAAAGGTTTTGGGAGCTTTTCTGTCAACGATGTCTTCAAATTAGCAACTTACTGTTCTTGCCTGTTTAGTTTAAATAAATTTTTTAACATTGCCATTTCTTCCTTCTGCAGACAATTCCACTCTAATACCAGTAACCTGATGGATAATAACTAAACTGTAGGCTTTCCCAATTCTGAATATGTATTCACAATACATGTGTGCATGTCTGTATCTACATATTTAGATATAAAATTTAATTCAAGAAATAGATTGTTAGAAAACATTACAATAATATCTCTACAATGATTAGGAAGTCTGAGGTTGCAGCAATTTCAAGAAAATTGAGATGCATTTCCCTTATCAGACTCTATCAGGTACTCCCTCAAGAACAAATTCAATAATTGGGACTATCCTGAAAGAATCACATCCACCATTTTTTAGTTGAAGACCATTCAGTACATTTAAAATATGAAGAGTTTATTTATGGGTATCAGCACTCTATCAGTGCAGCTTTAGGACTGTATTGTTACTATAGTATTTTATTCCCAGCATAAGGGGACTGACAATCAAGACCAGAATTAAGACTTTTCTTGATGATGGAGATGTAGTTCTCAGACTCATTCCCTTTTTGCCTCCTCACCTCTGCAGAATTAACGGGATTTTAACAGTTGAAATACTTATTGCTCACCATAACAATATGGGATTGCTTGGAACACAGCTAAGAAGTATAACTTCAGAAGAAAAAAAAAACCAAAAGAAATTAGCTGTTGTTTCTATCTCTGACTATTTTTTGTAATGCAGAGATGTCCTTTAAACTTGCGCAGCATTTATAAACGCAGTTTTCAACTCCTTTTTTTTGCATTTGGAATTTTAATTGCTACAACAACATCATGACTTTTAAAAATTATTTAATTTATAATATTCAGGCACAACTACTTCTCAAGCCTGTTTGTTCTTCAATTTCACAGAAATATTTTGAGTTGTGTTTTCCTCCAAAATGTGCAGTCAGTGAAATGTCAATGAACTAACACACAATCTGAAAAAAGAAGTAACAGTGTCATAATTTCCCATTGGAAGTCCAATAACTGCACAACACAGAAGTAAATGCGGTCAGATATTACAACTTTTAAAAAAAAATTACATTGAAGTTCAGCAGTCCACAATCATAAAACTTTCCCATATTTAACCCATTCAGAGATGGTCCCTGACTATACTAAAACTGAATTTAGTTTTATCTTCTGAGGGAAAAAATAAATCACTTATGCAATGTACGTATACAAATATTATTTCACTCCAATGAACTCTGTTTTTTAGACTACTAGAAATATGATCTTTAAAAGCAAATGCAAATTTCATCTGATTATTTTTCAGAGGTTATAGTGCTCCAGAATAAGAATTTTGACTACTTGATAAATCTTTTTTTCCTGGTGATTCCCAAGTACATTTTTTTTCAGTCACTATTCAGTCAAATAGAAAGGTGATCCAGCTGCCAGCCAAATGCTACATTCAGAGGTCTGGGTGGGGATAGCCACAGTCAGGTAGAGTCACCTGCAACCACTAAACAGTTCTCATCGTACAATCACCCTCCTTCACAGGCAACCCTGACCTTTTTCTTGTATTGACAGCACAAAGTGCTTTATTTCCTGCTCTTCCTATTTGAACTACCTTTATTACAATTTTCTATTATTGCAGTGCAGAAAAATATTTATTGTACCATACCAAATTACAAACTCTGCATATGATTCCCAAACACGTTTTCAACAACACTAGCAAGGGGGGGGGAAAGAAGATATTACTTTCACTGAAAACTGCACATGCACTCATCAACTGATGGAGCTGTAATTAGACTTTTGTTTCCTACAAGAAGAGTATTTACTGATGGTCCTCGCCTCAAGCATATGATCAGAATTAAATTTTTTTCCTTATCTGCTTCCACAGACAAAGCTTTTTCATAGGAAATATCAGTCCTTTAAATTGAAGTATATTTTCTTATAAGCATACTTTATAAATACTTTCCTAATCATTCCTACAGAGCATAGTTTATATTGGTTGCATTCACAGAATTGAAATATATCTTAAATAAGTGAATGTAGCTGAGATATATTCCAAAAATTTTTATATCTGTGCTTACTTTACATGAGGGAACTCTGTCTAGATACTAACTGGGTAATGTCACAGCATGGTATTACACACAAGGTGATGTAATGGGAGTTACACAGAACAATAGGAAATACTGCTGGTTTATACAGGAAGATAATGAATATTACTAGATCACAGAATCACANCCTTCAGGTAGTTGTAGAGAGCAATGAGGTCTCCTCTCAGCCTCCTCTTCTCCAGGCTAAACAACCCCAGCTCTCTCAGCCGCTCCTCATAAGGCCTGTTCTCCATCCCCTTCACCAGCCTAGATACACATTTGCTTCTCCATCTATTGATAGTACACATTCATAACTTCTGAATTATGGATTGGTGCAAAAATTATCAGGAAAAGAAGAGCACGAGTAGAATGCAACAGTTACAGTACGTGGGACTAATTATTTTTCTGCTGTTCATTAAAGCTGGATATCCACCTAGAAAATCAATGGAAAGTGACAGATCCAAGGATTAAGAAAATGCCATTTGAAAACTACATGAGAGCTACCTAGTAAGGCTTCCTATTATCTCAACTTCAAGATTTAAGACTTCCTGTAACATATGGCAAGAAATAAAAAGCAGGGTGTACACGATCAAACTGAAAAGGCACAGCATTTTCATCAGGAAAGCAAGCAAATTTGATATATCCTTCCCATATCATAGAATCATAGAATAGTTTGGATTGGAAGGGATCATGAAGGTTACCTAGTCCAACTACCTCATAAGGACAAGGGACATCTTCAACTAGATCAGTTTCCTCAGTCCTCCATCCAGCCTGACATTGGATGTCTTCCATGTTCGGTCTCACATTAATATTTATTAAACACATTAGGCACTGCACTGAAAAATGCAGGTGTTGATCTTCAAAAAAAAACAACTGAACAGTGGGCTGTTCATGAAAAACAATGCACATAAAGGAAAGTTGGTCATTTCCTCCCCTCCCTCCATCATGGATTACAGAGAAAAGGCAGGTGTTCATGCTGCTCTGCTCTGTACTTCTCCCACCCAATGTACTCTTCCATTTGTACAATTCTGACCACCATTTTCCAAAGAAAACACTTCAAATGACTGAAGGTGCACTGCAACAACTTCCTTGAAATACCGGAAATTATATCTTCTATGAATAAAATTCTGAATTTAATTATAAATTTATTATTACAGTAGCTGCTAACACACAACATGAGAGATGAAGACAAAAAAAAATATATTTTTAAAGGTAGGAGGGAATACAGTACATTTAGTACTTTCTTAATGTCAAGTACAGAGGTCAAGCTATTGTGAGACATGTGATGTATACCTTGCAACACTCCATTACAACCTACTACGCACGTATCTTTTGCATACTTCATATAATAAGCACATAAGAAAGTTATCCATAATCTAGAACATCAGGATGTTGCAGTGGTTGCGCTTTTAAAAAAGTCAGGATTACCTATCACTTATCAAATATTTATGACTTGAAACCAAGAACCAGATTGCAAGTCATGTAGAATTAGTGAAATTTATACAGCTTTAACATGGCTTTACTTTAACAGTCATGATAACAGCCACATGCCAATAGAGGTAACTACACCTAGTGTAAGGCATCACAATTCTTTGCTGATGTAGCAAAGAACTACTTTCAGAACATGATCTGGTCATTTGCTAGTCTAAATCACTTTGAAAATAACTAGGATTTTTGACCTACAAAACCTCTTGCAAATCAAGTCCGCTATCCACAGAAAAAAAAATCATGTTGTATTAACTGTAACAGATGATTTCTTTCTCTGAAGGCCTCTACTGCTTTTCTTGAAATCAGTCTATCTTAGTTTTCATTTGTAGATCAGAAGAAGAAAGTCATATACAGATAGTTAAAAGGGCTCATTTCCATAAGAACTGAGGTGAATATTAAATTGAATCTCCTTTCCTGTCTCTTCATTCAAAAGAAAGGGCCAGACTAGAATGTCACAGTAAAACCTGTATGTTTTAAAGAGGACAAGGGTTCTAAACCAAATTATTCTATGATCCTATGCAATGCTTCTCCAAATACAAGACCTTTTTATTTGAGAGACTCCTTAAAGCACAGGAAGAGATTCCAATTAACTTGAGCTAATCTTTGGGTTTAGAAAACAATAAGAAATTCCAATGAAGATTAAAAGTTAAAATAAGAAGGAGATGCAGTGAAGTATGGGCTATATGGCTTTATAGTACTTTTTGTCTAAGCCGGAAAGATTGAGAATGGAAACTATTACAGAAGCAGTGTAGAGTGAGAAGGGTGCACGTAGAAAAAGGAAAAAAGATGTCCCAATTGTATTACCTTATATCTTCTAGGTGGCATAATGCACCACCCATATGGAATATAGGACCCTATGCAAGGAAAATAAGAGCTAGAGGCTGTGCTGTTGACAGCAGTGCAAACCTCTATTGCACAGAGTTAGCACTGCAGGCTTTCCCTGTTCATTATGTTCAAACTAAGACAGCTCATTGTACATACACTAAAAAATGTATTTTCAATCACTATAGAGTATCTGCATAGTGACCAAATTCAAAATAGTATCTTGCTGATAAAGAATTATATATTGACAATCTTTTCAACTCTGATAACTGCTCAGTCTCCACAGATACACCATGTATCACACAAGCAGCATGATCCTCAAAAAAATTAATAACTTGACCATGTGCAAAATGGATATAGTGAAGAAAATCATTACGTCATAACAGCAACACAGAAAGAAAACAATTCAATCTTTGAAAAAAACCCCAAACACTACTGAAGTATTTGTTATATGAATTGTCATTTTCACCCTTCCTAGAAAAAGAAAAAAAAAACAAATTAGAAAAGGAAAAATGGAGAGTATTCCTCTTAACTAACAATATAATCACATATAAACAAAATGTTCTTCTGTATAGTAAAAAAAAAGTACTTTACACTTTTTTGTAGCTTTCAATTTCTGATAAATTGTTCACCTTGGACCTTAATAGCACTACAGCAGCTTCCCCTCAGAAAAATATTGAAAGAAAAACCTTTCTTCTTATTAATTTTTTCAAATACCTTGAATTTTAATGATCAGAAATCACAGCCTGCAAAAATAGATATGCTATCCTCAGAGAGGCAATCTCTTGCACCAATGGAAATTAGTGTTCATATTTATACATGGAAAAGGTACATAACAGCTCTTGATATTATCCCTTGTTCCAAAAACAAGATATTAACTGCTCACTGTAGCAATGCTACACTAGGAATAACAGCTGTGTGCCCATGTTAAATTTAACAAAAATGTAATTAATACTGTGTAAAACCAAACAAAAATATTATCCAACAAAACATGACTACTGGTCTCTAATACAAAGCATTTCGCACTTGAGTTTCCAGTTGCGTCCATTTCATAGGAAGAATATAATAATAGATACAAAAGGTATTTTATTCTAGAAATCCTGTATTTCTGGTTTCCTGCTTTATTTTGAGAGTCAATTTCAGTTAAATACACTGTCATTTTACAAATAGTAATCTGGTATCTTATTAAAGTAATCCTGTACTTAGATTTGAAAGAACAATAAGCACATTGCAAGGGAGAAGATTTAAAAGACTGGATTCAAAGTTTTCTGATAGCACAAATTTGAGACCTAAAACTGGCTTTCCCAAAGACTGTAATTCACATATATAGCCCAGTAAAAAGCTGTTTGGAGAATGAACCAGGGTCTCAGTTTTGATTCAGTCTCTTGTTTCATCTGTCTCTTAAACTTTTGACTTCTAAGCCCTTCAAGACTGCTCTTTATTATAATTATTTTAATTTGACTTCCAGTTGTTCAACCACCTCATTTTGTTGGTCTTGAGGAGTCACCCATGAACCCTCTCTGACCCTATGCAGGATGTCTTATCAGCCCTTGTACCCAATGGACAACAGGAAATTGTGTATCTAGGCCAGCACATTACCCATCATATCATCTGGTCACATAAACTGCAAAACACACATAACGTTGCCCCAGTCTCAGTGACAACACAACCAGCAGGCACTGAGTTCCTTCTGTTTGTTCCCCTAGTGTACAATAGCGTGTGACCTAAAGAAAAAAAAACAAAACAAAAACATAGCTAACAGCTTTTAAGACCAATTAATCAAATAGGATTAGGTCTTTTTTACTACAGACTAATTTTTGATTTAGTTCTTAGTTCAGTGCTTTGTCCACAATGTTCAGAAACAGAAGTCTTCATTGCATTAATCCTCACACTGTTTTCCTGGTAACATGATACAAAATTCTTTGTGTGTCTTTGTGTAACAAATTAATTTTTCTCAATGTGTTCTAATTTATATTTTTCAAACAAGAACTCCACCTGTCATGAGACTTCCCACTGTGCTTGGCTTATAATTAAGATTCTCCCCTACAACTTCCTCGAGGACATTAAGATTCTGATTATTCTGAATAATTTTTCAACTAGAAGCATTCCATTCCCTCAGGACATTAAGAATCGCACTACACCTACTTATAGCACCCATTCTACAAAGAGTTCTTTAAATAGCCAGGCATCTGAACATAGAAGTCTCAAATTCTGATTTAGCTTGTCTCTGACCTTGCAGGGACAGTGCACAGGGGAAGTGACCCAGCTCCACATGGGGATGTGGTATTGAAAAAATTCATTATGATAGATGTGCTGAGTCATTGATCATAGGAAAATTGCACAGAAAACTGTTGCTGCTCCACCCCACCACCAAGGTAATAGACTTTAAAATGGCTCTTTTTTTTTTTATTGTTTTGGAGAAACTTCCAACTTCAGGACAAGCATGAGTGAACCCGCATGTAAATAGTATAATTTTACACTGAAATTAATATATGTTCTGCAATAAAAAGACCACAGAAGAGGGGGAAATGAGAGTATTATTAACACTTCATTGTCATTTGCCATCTGGCTGAATCTAACAAAGAAGGTTTTAATAAAAATCCAAGAGTGTAAGTTTAGTCACTAAAAGGCAAAACTGAAGACCTCTCTAGAACTGACCCCCTTGAAATTTGCTCATGACAGAAGAAACAAACTACATTTTATTGTCCCAGATAAGGTGGTTAAAAGTCATTCATTTGAAATGCCTAGTCATGGACCGCATTGAAACGTGAGATACTTTATATGTTCAGGCAGTTTACAAGCTGCAAAAAAATCAGCCTAAAGAGAAACCAATATAGAGAGAAAGAATAAGGAATTTTTTGCCAATGTTTGACTGCAACATTAGGAAATATCAAAGTAACACACTTTGAAGGAATGGAAATGTCTGGATCACGTGTATCTGTCCTCTTCTTTTTCAAGAAACTACAGCACACATTATTCACAAACTTGAAAAAATCCATCTGCAGCTATTTTGATTTTTTGCTCTATTTCTCTTTTCAACACTTAACAATTTTGCTCTGGAAGTAACACTTTCACATTTAAATGTTGACAGCATACAGTGTAGTTTTTAAAATGTGAAAAGCACACTTCATCTAAGTTACCGTGTCATTTTAAACAGAAAGATACTGAGAATTAACCTAAAGGTGTTGGAAACTTGCAGCTGGAGGCAGTTTTTCTTCGAAATCTGGGTTTAGCAATGAGAAAAATGATAATTTTTCAGCATCTATGTTTTAAAGGGAGACATCTTCCCCCCATTAAAAAAAGAGAGAAGAAAGTTGGTTTTAGGACTGATCTAATAATTAATTCTCTATAGGTTGCAGAAATTCAGACAACCTACCAGACGTGAGATGTCAGGAACTGATAACTTAGAGACTAAAACAGAGAACATCTCTGTTAGCACTCCTGAAGATAGGAAATAGGTATTTCATATTATTATATAATAATTGGTGAACCAGTAATAATGCCTGCTAAGAAAAGTATTAGCAATGATTTCAGGATAATAATGCATTATCTAAGAATAAAAATTCTAAGATACAAATTTAGAAAAAAAAATTGCCACTCTTTACCCAGTATGGGGAAAGCACATCCTAAGTTGATGTTAACACTAAGCAGGCATGTAAACACACTAAACTGGGTGGAAGGGTTGATCTGCTGGAGGGTAGGGAGGCTCTGTAAAGGGATCTGAACAGGCTGGACCACTGGGCGGAGTTTAACAGCATGAGGTTTAACAAGGCCAAATGCTGGGTCCTGCACTTGGGGCACAACAACCCCATCAGTGCTACAGACTGGGAGAAGTCTGTCTAGAAAGCTGCCTGGAGGAGAGAAACCTGGGAGTGTTGGTTGACAGTCGACTGAACATGAGCCAGCAGTGTGCCCAGGTGGCCAAGAAGGCCAATGGCATCTTGGCTTGTATCAGAAACAGTGTGACCAGCAGGTCCAGGGAGGTTATTCTCCCTCTGTACTCGGCACTGGTGAGACCACTCCTTGAA
>WAAB01025963.1:20651-30817 GCA_013389865.1 Piaya cayana
AGGCTGAGGGGAGACCTCATTGCCCTCTACAGCTACCTGAAAGGATGTTGTAGAGAGAGGGAGCTGGCCTCTTCTTCCAAATGACAGGGGACAGGACAAGAGGGAATGGCCTCAAGCTCCATCAGGGGAGATTCAGGCTAGACATCAGAAAAAAAATTTTCACAGGAAGGTTCATTGGGCACTGGTAGAGCCTGCCCAGGGAGGTGGTTGATTCACCATCCCTGGAGGTATTTGAAAGATGGATAGACGAGGTGCTGAGGGGCATGGTTTAGTGTTTGATAGGAATGGTTGGACTCAATGATCAAAAAAGTCTTTTCCAACCTGGTGATACTATGATGTAGATATGCTATACCCTCTTTCCACAAGTTAATAAGGTATTTTCTACTGAAGATAGATATAAAATTTATGATATGGATAAATACCAAGATATTAAACAGGGACTACCTCCCACAGTCATAAAAGTGTAGCTGAGGATATGTGCTGATGCTAGGAGGTTTTTGAAATTTCTATTGAAAACCTGAACACTGAGTAAGTGTTAATATTTCCCCAATGCTCAAAAGAAAAAAATTAGATATTCCTATTAATCAGTATAGACTGATTAGGCTTCAAGAGAAATATTTCCAGTAAAATAATTCAGATTTCATCCTCTGATACTTGGAGAAAGATACCTCTTCAAACATGTATATATGAATACAAATATATATGAATTCATGGATTATTACATGTAAAGACAGAGAAGCATGCAACTTCAACAGAATATCTCTAATAAGCTCCTAAACACCTAGCAAATGCCTTATTCTCAGATGTAGTTTCAGGTGGGGAATGACAAGAGAGCTTCTACTCAGATTTCACAGGTATTGGTACAAGATTTCTCAGAGTTTAACATTTTCACTGATGTTCTGGACTATTAACCTTTGTCTATGATTAAAATAACAGTGTCATTCACTTTATCTCATATCTTACTTTTGATATCACAAAAGCATTCATTGATCTATGTTCCAAGCTCTGCGACCTTTTCAATATAAACCCACTTCTTACAATCTTCACTTATGTTCAGTATTGACATAAAGGTTTGGAAAGCAGGTATCTCACCTATTAGCAACATTCTACTGAGGCAGCACAATGTGTTTTGATACTAGATTAACAAACCACTAAGTAATCTTCATCTTTTCATTTTGAGAAACTAGCATTTTAACAGCTGCAGATATATCTTGCCTTAATAGATGCCCTTGACCCTTTAATCTCTAGCCATAAAGTTGGCTTAGAATGTAGAAAAAAAAATCAAATCCCCATCTTCTTGGGGAATTAAAGTGTAGCTGAAATCAGACATAGAAGAAACTGAACCTGGGGTTCACTCATCTCCTATCAATATTGTCTCCTTTGCTGAAGTGATTTTGTAGAAACAGAGTATTTTAACTTAAATGTGGGACAGAAAAACAAGTTCTGAAATGCTACAAGCTGTTTGAAAATATAATTGTCCTTCTACATTCTTGTATAATCATAATATTGTTATTTGTCCCTTATTCATATCAGCCTGCACTATAAAGTATGAGCATTAAAGTCTCGCCTGCAGTTTAAGCTCTGTTGTGCTAGATGCTGTATATAGACCATAAAGAAAGGTACCTGCCTGAAAGGTAGTGCAGTTCAAGACCTTCACCCTGCAAAGACTCCTTCAGAAGATTAGTTTTATTAACTGTGAGAAAAGCAACAACAATGTACGAGTCTACCAGACTCGTCTAACTCTTTTGATGATGAAGTGGTACCAACAATCTCAGTAGAGCTGCTCATAGAATTTATTAAAGTATCAGCATACACCTTTGAGAGATCAAAACATCATACACTTGGCATTCCTTGCCTTATGTATTGTATATGACTTACACCTTTTCCAATGTTATGCTGTCAGACAAGAACTGCTGTGAGGTACATGATTGACATGTTATTCTCATTGTTGACAGGTTATTCTCCCTCTGTACTCGGCACTGGTGAGACCACTCCTTGAATACTGTGTNCAGGGGAGATTTAGGCTAGAGATTAGGAGGAAGTTTTTTACGGAAGGGGTCATTAGGCATTGGAATATGCTGCCCGGGGAGGTGGTTGATTCGCCTTCCCTGGAGGTGTTTAAGGCACAAGTGGACGAGGTCCTGAGGGACATTGTTTAGTGTTTGATGGGAATGGTTGGACTCAATGATCCGGTGGGTCTCTTCCAACCCGGTGATTCTGTGATTCTGTTCAAAGTGTTATTCCAATCCTCCCCAGCTGTATGATATGGAGTCAGAAATTGCCTTGGCATAGTTCAATACTCCACCTCTTATTAATGCAACCACTAGACTACTGCCTGAAAAAATAAGTTAGCATTGCTCTACACAGGTATCGCCATTATCCTTAACCTGATCTGCTCTTTAACACATTCTTATTCTTCTATACAGTAATGAACCAAAAGAAAAGCACAATACTTCAATACAAAACTTCATATGAAGTCTAAAAAGAACTTCTGTGATGACAATTTGAACTCTTATGTTATGCACCCACAACATCAGTTTCATCAATGTTTGAGTCATAAGTCAAGGTCTGAAAGAGATTCACATAAAATCTGATTTCTGTGGATTTATTCCACGGCATATTTGCCACATCGTTGCTTAACTGTGCTTCTATTTTTTTCATAACTTGATACTTTAACAGAGGAACCTGTAGAATATATCTTTCTATCACAGAAGTTTTAGATGTTATATGAAGATGTGTATTTGTTAGCCTCGTTAAAGACATACATTGGAAGTTAATATTTGATTTTTACCTTAACCTTTAAATACCTGTAAATTTCTCATGTAAGGCTAACAAACATTTTTTACCTAATTGGCAACATTTCCATTCACCATGGAAGTGCAAGAAAGGCCAAGATCTAACACACAGTCATTAGTGTTGGGACTGAAATTTCTGCTTAGGGAGTATAATTTAGTACCTGAATTTTTTACCTAGATGTAAAAAAAGAACATTTTTAGTGGTCACATTGTGTAGCTGATCCTCCAGATGATAATGGGTGACTTGCTTTGTGCCATACTGAATTATCTTACCATTCGGGTATAAAAACTTTATCCTGGAAAACAGTCTTTATTCATTACACACAGATTATACACCACTATTTATGAATACAGAATCATAGAAACATAGAATCATAGAATCACCAGGTTGGAAGAGACCCACCGGATCATCAAGTCCAAATAGCTTCATTATATTTAAGTTAATCTTGATTATAAAGTATAAGGTAGACTACAAATTAGATTGTAACAGTATGTTTCTTCCTGCAAATCTTGCAGTATGAAATAGTTGGATGTAAAGTGAGTAACTTCCATTTTGGGTTACAGTAATTGTAAATAAATGCATTATAAATAGCAAAGTGCTGTGTTGAAACATCTTAGTAAAAGAAATCTAAAGAACCCTTCGCGGATTTATGGCAGCAAAATCCAAATCCATATGTTCACATTATATTTTAAGACAAGTTTCTAAATCGACTCTTATCTACTTGTTTCATGGAAGTTCAAGAAGAGTATGGAAGAATTAGCGTGTAAATATCTACTGATATATATGAATTTTTCAAATCATTAAAACTTACATTAGCAACTTGAAACATGTCTCGGTAGCTAGTATTATTTGGAGGTAGGAGAAAGACAAAGAAAAAAAGAAATCCAAACTTTCTTTTGCAATTTCACTAGCCTATGAAACCTGGGGAAATTTTGAGTAGCAATTACTCACAGAGATAAATTACTCAAGTGCTACTTAAAAAAAGCTGTCAACAGGAAAGGGATAGATATACTTAGCAGACTCATGAAATAGGGTTAAAACTTTAAATTAGCCATGCAATTCAGCATCCAGGTTACTAAGGATGAAAAACAAGGAACCCTCACAAAATCTGGCATAGAAAGCAAAGGAACAATTCAACCAAAAAAAATTCAACTTAATCTATGATATTTGGTGACAGTGCCTGTCTAATTAAATAAGAAGTATTTTCCGTCTTCTATGATGTTATATAAACACAAGACATAGAAAATGAGATAATCTACTTTTCTGGTCTGGATACAATGAAATATTGCAATGATATGATTAAAAACACAGCTTACTACACAATAGCATTTGCACTCTGATAGGTAGTTCAAGGGCATGGCATATGTTTCTGGACCATATTTGAGTATGTATAAGAAATCAAAGTGTCATTGTAGGTCTCAGATTAACTTATAGGGCTATTGAGTAAAATGTCCAAATCATCCTCTGAAAAGGTAAAACAACTTTCTTATTAGTAAATAGTTTTCTCGTTCATCAAATTTGGCATAGATATATGACCATGTGTTACCACCACAGCTCATTTCTATGGGACCATTTTTAGTTCAGATGTTCCATCTTCACACTTAGTTTCATTTGCAATCATTGCCATCCCAGCCTCTTTGTGATTATACTGCAAGGACTCCAGAGTGGGGAAATCATGGTTTAACAGGTCTACAAGAAGAACAGGTCTTTTCTACAGGCTCCAGCTCTTTATGCTTCACTCAGATAGCTCATTAAGGCAAGCTTATTGTGTCTAAATAAAGCCTACCTAAAGCACACCCACACACCTTAAGATGGCCTAACTCAGCCAGCAAGATTAAGACATGCCACATTCTGTGCTGGAGAGCTCAGAGCACACAGTTTAAAGATGTGACTAGCACTGCCTTACAGCTTGATGCATTAGCTGGACCAGTGAGTACTGCTTTCAGTACAAGATTCAATCCAACACTGAGAAAAAGCACTAGGGCCCACACATCACACATCTTGTTTAGACTTTAAACAAAAATGAGATTCATTCACGTTATCACAGTCACTTCACATAGTAACCTCAAAGACAACAATGCTTTCTGTATCGCAAAAATTCTTACACAGAAACGCACAATATCCCCTCAGCCTGTTTCTAAAGATGTCATAAACAGACAAGTATTTTAAAACCAAAATAAACACTTCAATTTCGATAGCAATGTTTAAATCCAGTGATGAGTTTGTACAGTATGTGCGGGCCAAAAAAAAAATATTACCATTAGAGAAGTAAAAATAAAGTAGGTAAGAGTTTTCTGACAGAAGTGTCTAATTGGAAGCATGTCCATCTTCCAAAACAGATACATTGCAAGAGCATACCAATTGCAATAAGATCGTCTTTGAAATTATTTTCCAAGTTCAAGATCATTTTCATGGCCCTCCTCTGGACTCACTGTAACTCATTTTAAAATCGAAGTGTAGATGCATCTCTGAATTCAGTGTAGACAGAACAAGTAAAATGGATAATAATACTTGTCATTGAAGTTATTGATATTAGTTGTGGTTTCCACAAACTTTGATGACTGGGGACAAAGTTTTACTAAAGCAACCGGTCAATTTGTCACAAAGAAACATGTGATCTTTCACCAAGCTAAAGGATTAAAAATATCTAGCACTCTGCTTTGAAACAACATCTTAATTTCAAGTAAGCTTTGCATCACAATGAAGAATTACACAACATGAAGGACCCACACTAAAACTGTACAGCCCCTGACAGTTTTAACTCTTTTTCCTCATTTGTAATGGAGATACTAAAATATCTTCATAATTTTCTGGGGGAAAAGAAGAGAAGTTTTACTATTAAAACTATAAAAAGCTAGTAATTTAATGTAAGGTTTAGGTGCAGTAAGGATGTATTAAACCACGGGAAGGAATACTGAATCAACATGCCGTGCTACACATCTCCCCCTTGTGGAAGGAATCTTACTCATTACTGGTTCAATTAATCACTAGAGCAACAACTGCTGCACAAAATCCCTTCCCAGAAATAGCCTGAAGACCGAGGATTTTTCTTCTCTTTAAAGATCTTGCATTTCTGCATGGTTCCACATACTTGGATATTTGCTTTTGCTGAGACAGTCTACTTGCCCAAAACACCAACTACTTAAACAAACACCATATGCTCTGCAATTCTATTCTCAACTCAAATCTTCTAGTGCTCTTTCTGTAAAATAGAGTCCTCACATAACTTTCAAGTAATTCCTTACCTCCCTCATATGAGGAAAATATTTCCTATTTCATTAGGGCAAGATGTTCACAAGAAAACATATAAATTACAATGCAAAGATCATAGACCTGGAAGAAACTCTTTGCAGGAACAGGTAGTAATGCAGAATTCAAGAATTTCATGAATGTGACAATCTAGACCAAACACTTAAGGAGATGAAGACATTTCAGTAGGCAAATTCCTGGGCCAAATAAGCAAGTAGAAATGTATTTTAGAATTCACCATCAGAAGAGAGACATTTCTAAACTATGCTAAATAAGAAAAAATTCACACTGGAAATTCAATAACTTACTATAGCTTTAAATTATTGTGCCTAACAGCGATGAGATAAACTATTGTTCTATTCCACTCTAGAAGCTCCCAAGTTCAGGCTTAGCATCCTGAATTATAACTAACAAGACTTTTGTTTTGGTCAACTAATTCTTACTGTGGATGATCCAACAATAAGAATCATTCCAAACGGCTGCTTCTGATCTTGACCGAGCAGTTCCCAGAGCTTCTTTGGATTCAAAACAATGCTATAAAGTTTAGCATCATTATTTACTTGGTAAAACAGATGGGAGAGGTTTGGATCACAATGTAAAGAAAAAAGAAATAGGATCTACGTCTCCTGTGTCTGTGCCCATTAGACTGCACAACATAGTAAACCAATATAATTTCTCTTCTATAAGAAAGCTCTTATTACAAGCAGAGATCAGCTTGCTACGCTGCACCAGGAGAGTTATAGGCTTCACATTTCAGAAGACTACATTTCTCTCCCATCCTTAAGACTCTCCACTCCATTGATTTATATCAAAGGCACATAGCAATAGAATCAAGATTCTATTATTTTCCACAGAAGTAAAAGGCCATAAGAAGAGACTCCATTTCTGGAAATGAATGGATGCAAACCCATTACAGCCATCAACAATAAAGTACATTCCTTGTTTTCAAATCACAAACCCAAAAGCATGATAAATGCAGAGTATTTTTGTGAAGTAGTATCCTAAAAAGAAACAATATTGTGACAGTCAGAAGCAAAACTAATTTCTCAATAGGTCAGGATTTATACAAGAAGCATGAGATAACTCCAAAATACCTGATAAATCCTATGTTTAGACTTCAATACCTTCAGAGCGACAGGCACAAGAATACGATGCTAAGTAATTTTTTATTTATCTTTATAATCCCACTTAAGCAATGACAGACTAACCAACCGCACAAAGAACTTCACCAGCCACTACATCTGGAAACAAATGTCTCCTGTATCATTCCTTCCAAACACACTCAAAAAGAGTACCCTTTCTAAAAGGAGCTCTTCTACTTCTAGATTCCTCTATGAGAGATTTTACAGTTTTCCCAAGCACCTTTAAAAGCTATTGATTCATGCAGAAGGGTAATTTGATAAATATTCTTTATAAACATTTTTAGAAAATTGTAAAAACATACTAAGTAGCCACATAGTCTACAAATTCATACATCTGCTCATAAACCAATGCATTTTCAAGCTGGCTGAGAAAGTAAACTTTAAAGAGTACCAAATAAGACTTCTTGGCCTCCAAAATCTGTGGACAGATCATAGTAAACATAAGAGTAGGTTTATTTAGCTACAAAGGATTATTTACCAAGTTTATTTCTTTTGTCCCTTATGTTGTTTTCTTCATAATGAATTGTCTGAGAATATCAGACTGACTAAATCACAAAAGGTCAAAAGCCTTTTTGTAATCCTGTTTTATCATATGCTATGATTACATTACAACATAACAGAGAAGTATTCCTTTTTTATTTAATATTCAAGCTGTTTTATCTCTTACTGACAGACTGAGATAATTTTATCACCTTCAGGAAGCCTTGCATTTGTGCAGAAAACTTTTTTTAAATTGCTATCTGATGTTTTCTTGGATCGTCTGTTTTAAATGTTCAAAGGCAAATATCTAGAAGTTGGAAGCTTCTTTTTTCCATTAGGCAGTTTTATTAATATCTTCACAGCACTATTTTAACAATCAGGCATATGACCTAAACATTATTCTTTAAGAAGTACTGCAATAGAACTAAATTCTTGTTTATATCCCGAGTGTCGTGGAGCACCCCAACAGGCTACTCCATGAGGAATGATACAAGTCAGAATATAAGGTAAACTCATTATCACCCCAGTGGTGGAGAAAGAAGTGCCCTTATAGACCCCCAGTACCTGAGGGTACCTGAGGACTAGCAAGAACAGGTCCAAACATCCAGGGAACAAGAGGCAAGGTGAGGTCTAAAAATCAGCTTAGAAGGATCAAGCAGTAACTCCAACTCACCAGAGAACAATGTTGAAGACAACCGCAACTGCAGCATCACTCAAAAAAAAAAAAAAAAAAAAAAAAAAAAACAAAAAAAAAAAAAGAAATACACCAAAAAAAAAAAAACAAAAAAAAACAAACAAAAAAAAACAAACAAATCCCCCAATCAGAGTTTAAGTGGAACACCTGCACATGTGGGTAGGTTTTTGAGGAGAGGTGGAGTTAATCAGGACCATTAAAGCCCCTAGTGTCCTAATGTCAAGCAAGCTCTTCTTAAAGAGCAAACCTCATCTTGGAGGAGGCAAACAAATGTCAGCGAGAAAACTTCTTGAAGCTCACCTGAAATGTGGTTGTCACCTGGGCTTCAGCTGGTCTGCAATAATTTGTAATAGAAGTCAGAAACTGGGTTTAGAAGATGCTGCTTTTGCATTTCCTCCTTCCTCCAGAGGTAATTCAGTCGTGACCCAGTGCCAACCAGTGATTCAGTTCCGTAGCACACACAGAAAATACAACGTGCTTTTTCTACTGTATATTGACTATTCTTTCCACATTTCAGGTGAAAGGATTTNACTGGCATCCAAACCTTCACCTAGTACTCGAGATGCGGCCTCACTAGTGCGGAACAGAATGGGACAACCACTTCCCTTGATTGGCTGGCAATGCCATCCTTGATGCATCCCAGGACACAATTGGCCTGGCTGGCTGCAAATATCAGAGGGAGAATTTTTTTTTTTTAAATTCAAAAGGAACCATATAGAGAAGATTTAAGTACATTGTAAATTTTTATCCTACTAATCCTACATAGAAGACACTCTGAACTGTGGTCTGGTTCAGCTAGTATTGGGAATTCGACTGTAATCACCAGTGCTGAAAGTATCTCTGAAGTGAAGTATTTGGAAACCTGGTCACAGGGAGAGTCAGGGCTGCCACCCCTAGACCACAACATTTTAAAAACCTGTGGGATCCATCCTATGTGTCAAAATCACCAATAGGCATCAGCAGGAGAGAGCACTGGGGGTTTCCTGTGATGTTCCCACTAGAGGAAGATTTACTTCTGGGATGCCAGCCACAGCTCGCAGTTCTCCCACTCACTTCCCAACATCAACATTTATTTCCCAGGGTGTCTTTCAAAGTGTCAGTGTTTCAGTTGCCTGTGGTTGTGAGATGCTGCACACAGGGTAAGATGAGGCCAGCAATCACCTCTCATTTTTTTTTTAAAAAAGGCTTCCTTTATGTGATGAAATCCAGCTGTGTGGACGTGGCAGTGAGTTTCTGGTGCTTATGTTTTTGTAACAGCCCTCAGGCACTGTAAGGGTGGCAGCCAGGGAGGGCTAGGGGGAGCCCCAGCACTGAGCACCTCTCTGGGGATGGGTAGAAAACGGGTCAGGAGATCAGGCTTGCTTGAGGGGAGCTGTGACCAGGCATGGTAAATAGCTGCTGGAAACAACTCTCCAGGGCAGAATTAGCCCTGCCTGCAGCCACCCCACAAGCCTCCGTGGAGCATCATGACAAGATTGTCGCGGAGAGGGAAGCTATATACAATCAGTATGATTGATAAACAAGCTTCCCTCTCCATGACATTTGGTGCCTGGAACATGGACAAAGGGGGCCCTGATCCGAGTCATTTCTGACTTCAGAACCCGAAACAGAATGCCCGGACAAGCACTGAAGATGCAGCGATTCGGAGGGCAAAAAGACGGCTTGACGCTGGCGTAGGGAGTCATCTTGTGCCTGGGGTAGAAGAGAGCCTCACCATGTGGGAAGAGCTACTCAAGGTACAAGGGCTGCACTAAAGAGAAAGACTAGTCATGGAAAATGAAATAGCTCTACAATTATTTATTGAT
>WAAB01025964.1:0-22492 GCA_013389865.1 Piaya cayana
CTCTCAGCTGTTCCTCAGTAACAGTTTGGCTTATTCTCCTAATCCTGCTTGATAGACAGCAATCCTAGAGATGCTCACAGAGACTGAGTGAACGTCCTCTGTGTCAGCAACATTGAATGAGTAACTATGGCTAGAAAATCTGTCATGTTTAAACTCAAACTGACCTTTCATTTCAAACTAACCTCACAGATGAATCATGTGAACACATGCAGCATTTTATCCTGAGGCTCACAGAGATAAGGTTGGAGTCTGGTACTGTTAGTGCTAAAAGTGTTGCCTACTAGTGCTGTGAATGGGCTGTGGAATGTACAAAGTCACAAATTACATCCCAAATGTGCAAGCATATGTTTTATAAAAATTTCTCACAACTAAGAAAAGCTGCCTCAGACAGAGCTCTCAGAGTTTCTTGTGGTGTGCACCATGGCTCTAGAAAGATATGTGAGCTCAAGTTGCCTTTAATATCTTGAGGGAATGGTGTAGCCAAGCTGAACTCTTGCAGAGGTGATTAGATGCTTTGGTCCCTCTGAATTCATAGAGCTACAGTCCACTGCCAAAACACTAAGCAACATAACAGCTCAGCTGCCTGCCAGTGCTTGTTATGCCTTAGGAAACATTTTCCTTTGTTCCTTTCCTTTGGGATATAACCTGGGTTTGATCACAGTAATTACACATTTGTACCAGGCCTAGCTAAGTATAAAGGACATAGCAGCTCAAATGGTGCTATCGTTTAGAATTTTGGCTGAAATAGAACTGATGACACAGTAATATTCTAGCTGTTGCTGAACAATGTTTGCACAGCATCAAGGTTTTCTCTCTTTCTCAGTCTGCCACCCCAGTGAATTGTATAAGGGTGGAGGGACACAACTGGACAGTTGACCTGAACTAACCAAAGACATATGCCATACCATATAACATCATAGTCTGTAATAAAAGGGAAAATAGAGGACCTTAAAGAATTCAACATCTTTTGCTGGGGATCTGACTGAGCATCTGTCTACACACAGGAGGTGGTGAGTAATTGCTTTTGCATTACTTATTTTGTTTTCCTTCCTATTCCACTTATCATTTATTTATTAATCAGTTATTTTTGTTTGGTTTTATCATGACCTTCAAGTTTCCTTGTTTGTATTCCTTTTTTCTCCCCCCTATCCTACTGAGGGTGGTGAGGGGTAAATGACTGAGTGACTGTGTGGTGCTCATCCGGCCAATGGGGTTAACCACAACTACCATGCTTTGCAGGATTGAGCTACACATCCTCAGAAGATTCTGGCAGCGTCGTTGGTTTAGTGCATCCAAATCTTCCCTGATCTGCACTCTCTAAATGTGTGCAAATGTGTATATGTAGGTTTGTGTGAGCATCGGTGAAAGAAGGAAACTAACTGCTGAAATGGAGCCCAGCTCAATAATCTAGTATTAGTAGTTCTTTTCCGTTCATAAGCATATTGAGGACTATTCCCCACAAAGGTAAAAACACCCATAGAGACTTACTTTAAAGTGAAAATGAGACATTTAATTTATTGAACTAAATTTGGACTCAAAGTCCAAAACTGGCTCACACCCTACTGGCTCACAGGTAGGCCATTTTTTATTTATTTTTCCATGTTTTTATTTCTTCCCTTTGTAATTGTTATCATTTAATTTTCAAAAGTGGATAGATCTTGGTTGTCTATAATCTTTGAGAAAACAATAAATTTAAGATGGCCAAATGTAATAGTTTTAATGGATGAGAACGGATGAGAATGGATGAATAGACAGGTTCAGGAGGAATATTTGTTGCTGGGTAGGCATACTTGGGTTTATCGTGGTTTTTTTTTGTTGTTGTTTTTGCGTTTTTTTGGGGTTTTATGTGGTGGAACCATAAGACAGACATCAAGGAAAGAGTCTAAAAGCATTTTCTTTGGAGTTGCAATATTGTCTTGTGAGCACTCTTTCCAAGCACTGTTAAGTCAGTGGTATCTTTCAAAGCATGAAAACCAAACTTGACAATTATTTTTATGGTTTATGAAGTTCTAGAGGGAAAATATGCTTTGAATTATGTTTGAATAAGATCACAGAATAACTAAATAGGGATGTGACTTGGCCCTGAGTTTCACTGAGTATAACAAGAAGCCATGCATGTACAATGAAATACAGAATTTGACTCTTTACAGATTCTACATAATGAAGGAGACAAATGAAATTTCTGCTTTTTTGGTCTTCTCCAAGCTCTGCATAATAATCATTACAGGAGATGCTTTAAGTTTCCAGAGGCTGTGAAGTTGTTTATCAAAGAATAAAAGGCAACTGAAACAATATTTATTTATCCTTTATTAATCAACTTGACAAATTCAATTAACTTTGTTATTAAAGTAATCCTTCCAACATCTAAGAAGTGCTGATTTAAATTTAAATATTAAAAAGAGAAACATAATATGTGGTAAAAAGGAATTTCTGCCAAAATGTAAAATCAGTGTCTATTTTTAAATTATTTTTTTTCTGAGAGTTACCCACCATACTAAGCAAGCAAAATGTAGGAACGCTTCTTGCAGTGTTTCAACAGGAAATATGTAGCTTGAGTTCTATAAAATGACAGTGCTTGGGAAGGTAAATGTCTTGAATTACTCCATTAATAGGAAGGGA
The DNA here is from genome assembly GCA_013389865.1 of Piaya cayana. NCBI lineage: Eukaryota > Metazoa > Chordata > Aves > Cuculiformes > Coccyzidae > Piaya > Piaya cayana. Next base: position 2,620 of record WAAB01025964.1, read on the forward strand.
GATGGCGGTACAGTAGTTTTTCCCCAGGCACTGAGTTTAACAGGTGTTGTAATCATGGTGGGCTACAATGATAGTACTGTAAATGCAGAAATAACAAGTTGCAATTATATGCATTTTTGTGTGAAATGTGATAAATCAAGGGGCGGAATTTGTCAGGTATCAATTCCCTAATGGCAGGAATGTTTATCTAAAATAAAAACCCTTGCAGCTGAAATCACTGTTTCCTTATGTTTTCACTCTGCTCACAAGAGAAATATTAAAACACAGTTCCTAGAAGGAAGGGGGGTTTTTTGTTGCTTTTTGTGTTCATTGGAAAGCATTTGTTACATAGGCATATTTTTAGCAACATCCATACCTTGACCTGTGTGCTTTCTGAAAACTCAGTTTTTTGTAAGAGATGGCGTTATAGTGGTGCAGTCTGTCATTTACCCCTGATTTGGGAGGGGCAGAGTTGATAGGTAATGAAGGGAACTCTTGTAAAAATTCTGCACACCAGTCAATCTTGGTCAGTGAGAAGTGTTTCCTCTTTGAGAGGACAACGGTGTTAACTGCAGCATACTAGCTAGGTACCACTGAATTTCCTTTCATGATGCTAGGAAATATGTTGTTGAAAGAGGTGTAAATGAGAGAATGTAACTCTGCAATGACTGAGTTTTTACCCATGACCTAATACTGGAAATTACTACTTTCCTGGGAATCACACTTTCTTTGGGAACTTAAATATTGCAGTTCTTGGGCTGTTTGCTGAAGGAAGTGGTGTTTCTTTACAAATATGGAAGTGAAATTATGGAATTATGCATGTACAGAAATGTGGTATAGACATGATCAACTTCTTGGGAGAAGTGAGATCTGTCCTTAAAGAGGTACCATATAGGCACCAGAGAAGCAGGAGAGCTGCAGCCCTACTGTGACAAGGCAGCTTTGTCCGTCACCTAGCTCTGAGGCACAATTCCTGCACCCATACTGACGGTGCCAGCTGTGACATGACCCCTTAGCTCTGTGACTGAATTGTGCCAGTCCAGTCTCTGGGTGGATATAGGGGCAAAGTCCAAATAGTGCAAACAGAGTGTGTAGGAGCTCAGCTGATTCTGGGCTGATAAATATTTCAAGGTGTGGCTCCTCCCCAGCTCTCTATGCAGTATTTATTCAGTGAGAAGTCAGCTGAACATGACCACTGGACTAACAAGAGGACCCAGAAGTACAGATGATGCACACTGATTAGCAACAATAATATTTTGATTTGCAGCCTTAACACTCTTTTAGTGATTGATGCATTTTTGTCACTTATGGACAAAAAAGAATAGCTTTTCTTTGTTTTTTCTCCTTGTTTTAACTTGGTTCCCACTAAGAAGTGAATAATTAGACTGCTATAGATAAAAACGCCAGATAAGGCCCCCTCTCATACTTTTTTTTTCTCTTTGTGGAAGCGTTCAAGTCATCCACCTACACAGCATTATTTTTATCCTTGTGAGTGTTCTGTGGATTCAGGGTTGAAGTGCAGTGTGCATTCAAAGTTTGGGATTATGTTTTCTGTTTCTCATGGTCCACACAGTGAGCCTTGGCCATGGAGGACAAGATGATGCAGCTCCCCAGTGGATATGTGATGCCAGGATTGGGGAAATGGAGTTTGGGTCCAGGTCTCACTAAATACAGTACTCCTGGATTATTTTCTTCCAGGATCTGTAAGGTGTGGGACCAACCATGTGGTCTGTCTTGCATGGGAGTTCAGAGGAGCGAGACCCCAAAGACAACAGTTTCCTTTCCCGGGTGATAGTCCCAGAAACCTGTCTGTAGGAGTGGCTGACCTCAGACCAAGGTTTATTACCCTGTAGTTCCTGTTATGTGAAAGTGCTTTGGTTTGCTGGAATGCAATAAAAATGCGAGTGCTTGAACATAAAATGTAGGTGAAGATGCATGGTTAATGTGTGAAGTGTTAACCAGAGTTAGGCAACAAATGTTTATGGTGGGTGCAGGAGTCTTCTGACAGCCCCTGTAACATAAATAACTCTGTTCACTGTGGCTCTGAGTGACAGCCAGGACACAGAATGAAAGCAAACAGTAACTATTACTTTCCTGCTGAAGTAGCTCCAAAATGAATATAAATACCCATTGTTTAAAGACCATCAATTAAGTGAAGTATATAGAGCAGGTGCAGAACAGATAATGAATGAAAAGGGAGCTTTACTGTCTTGAATGCTTAAAATAGTTTGCTTTTTGATGTTATGTTTACTGGGAAAAGTATTGAATTGATACTTGGAGCCTGTGATTCATTTATGATCAGTTTTTAATTTAACAAACACACTGCAAACATCAAGAGAGAAGGTTTAAATGATGGGAGATTAATGCTGAAGGATGTTTTATTTATGAGTGCAGGAACATTGAAAGAATATTTGAGCTTGTATAATTTATAGACTTCCTTGTTAACCTCTAATTTATTAAAGTATAGTTATGCAACCTCTTGTACACTTAACTCCCTAGTGGTGCGTAAATGCATGCTGAGAATAGGGCTTTCTTGTGTTAGTCACTTTGTATGGCTGTGGTTCCTGGGAACTTGAAAAGCTGTTTCAGACAAAGGGGAAGAGAAAAGGAAACATTCATTATCTTCACTTTACAGAGGAGAATCTGAGAAATAGAAGAGTAAGGGACAGAGATTTTACAAAGAGGCACGCTGCTTCTATCAAAAGAAAGTTCAGTTGGCTTTTTATAAAAAGAAGTGTGCTGATGAAACAGGAACCTAAACCCTAATCCCCCAATAGTAATTGGGGATATAAGTGGATCAATGTAGCTTTTTCATCTCTAATCTTGGCAAAGTCTTATACATCCCTTCCTAAAATGGATAACAGTATGAATTTATCTTTTTGTTTGTTTTTAAGAACTCTCATCCTTTGTTCTTCCAAGATTTAACTGCTAGTTTTCTGCACTTTCACACTTTCCATGCTTTTTCTCTTGCTAAAATTTGAAGAAGCTTATAATTGATTTCTTGGCTTTAGTTGTCTGTTCTGGAAACAGCTTTACTATTCAGGGCTTTAGGTGTTAGAAGGAAACAATTTGGGTGTTAATCAGAAGTGCAGGCCAGGTTTACTGAACAGTCTAGGAAAACTAGCTTGATTCTTTTGGCCAATGTAGTCATTAAACTGATAATAGAAACAGATGTTTTGACTGATAGATCCTCCATCCAAATCAACCATCCTCATGGTAAATATATTAACTTGTCAAAACTGCTGCAAATAGAGATGAAGTGAGACTAAAAGCTAGGGACCTGTGAGCTGCTATGGCACACAGAGCATGTCTGCCTTGCAGGAGAAGACACTGATATTGGTGAATGCTCTACAACTCTGGGACAGTGCAAGGCAGAGAGATCTGCCTTCAAGGCAGCCTGTGGCACAGGGGACCTAGTGCACCGCAGTGTGAGCTAATGCCAATGTATGGACGCTTTTCGGTGCAGCTTCCCTGTTCCTTACGGCGCTGTATCATAGCAGGTCTCTGTAAAGGAAAGATCTGGCAGTGATCTTGTATAGCATATCTGATTTTGTGTATGTCTTACCTTGTGAAAGCTCTCTCTAAGTCCAGCCAAGCTGCTCAGAGGGACTGGAAGATGGTGTTCTTCCTTAAAAGGGACAGGAGGTGGAGGTGAGGCAAGGAGGGTAATGCTGAGGAGCTTGAGTTTACCTTTTTTAATTAATAATTTTTGTATTTCCTTGCAAAATCACAACAAGATAACCTCTAGTTTGAATTATTGAGAAGGAATACTTATCAGTACTGGGAGGGATGTAAGAGAATGAAGCAAATGTTTCCCATGGTTTCATCCTATTTCTCAGTGGAAAGAAAATAAGCCCTTCATAGAGATGGTAGATTTACCTGAGAACCTTTGAGCTGACCCAATGGGAAGGATGACGTGAGGATGTCTTAAGGCATACAGAAATTGAAGACTCATGTCCTTGTTAAATTACTTAAGCATCACCTTATTTGCAACCCAGGCAGGCATGGAGACACATAGGAACATTAGTTCTTTACTATGGTTGAACATATGACTTTATTAATGTAAAAAACAGTTCTATTTCAGTCAAGCATAATTTAGTTTGCTGTTAAATTCACAGTTGCACTGAACATGTATTTGTACATTTGGTTTTAGTTTATCTCAAGCTGCCTTACCATTTGTTTTCAGTTGATCTCAAACTGTCTTGCCATTTTTAGGACTTAAATATTTATAAAATCTATAGGACTCTTCTTTTCTTAACCAATCATATGCTTCAGTGATGCTTATCTAGTATATTTTTATAAAACACATAACATTTCTTACATAAAAATAAATCTGAACTCTCCCTCTGCTAAATTCTGCAATTGAAAAACCCTGTAACGACAAATCAGTTTTCCCATACATTTACAAGGAAGAGAGGAACAAAACTGAAACACATTTAGGTTTGTACTTCCAGTGTGTTACAAATGAGATGTGAAATCAAACAAGCAAGACAATGTTTTATGTATACTGGTAGCTGCTTTGAGTTTGCCTATGAATGTAAATATGAATTTAATTAGCCATTGACTAAAATATGGGGCATACATATACTGTAATTGCACACTGAGGCTCCTTCTGAGATGGAAAGAGATTTCTTAAAATTTCTAGAAGGATGTGCCAGCCTAGATGTGGATTACAAATTAGCCTTTTATGTTAATATAACTATATATACTTAGTCATATAAATTTAAAAATATTCTGGTAACTGCCGTGAGGATATTACTCACTCTTAAAACTTAAGTATTAATTATCATGCTTTCCAAAGGGCCAAATTATTTTTTCCCATGCAGATATACTTCAAGTCCTCAAACATCAGAACAATTAGGGAATTAAAGCTAAGATTAAAATTGCCTCAAAATTAGTTTCCTGCCATGATTTTAATTAAATTATAGAGGAATTTTTAATGAATCTTCCATTGAGAAAAGTTTATTACTCATGCTTTTTTTTGTGACATACAACAGTTCAGCATTCTTTTAATTTGTGTAATTAACTTAGATTTTTATTGCCTTCTCAAGATATTTTCCTAAGCCTTGAGGAATTTTGAATACAAATACCATTTCAATTTGTTTAGTTTATTAAAAATCTAAGCAATCTCTCCCCTCCCCCTTCTCTCTGCTTTTTTAACCAACCAGTTATGGAATCACAGAATGCTTTGGGTTGGAAGAGACCTTTACAGGTCGTCTAATCCAACCCCCCTGCATGAGCATGGACTTCTTTAAGTAGATCAGGTTGCTTACTGTGGTGACCCCTGTAACTCTCCCCCTGAAATATGACATTCCTTCATTTGGGTTTGAAAGGTTACATGAGGATTCTCCATTACCATTTCATCCTGGAACCTATGCTTGTAGAAGAAAACACGACAATGTGTGATGGAGTCTGCAAAAGCCCTGAGTGGAGGCAACCCAGGATAAAGTGCCATATATTATGGTTGGACTCGATGTTCCTCTGGGTTTTTTTTCAACTTGGTGATTCTATGATTTTATATTACTGCTGCCTCACAGGAGGCATGATTTTGAGGCTGATGCCCTTTTGGGGTGAAGTTACCAACTGGTGGTGGTGTGCTTTCATGTGCTACCCAGTACTTACGCACCCTGGAAGAGGAGAACATAACCTCAGCTACCTTGTTTTGCTGTAATTGCTTACATAGTGTAATTATTTCCAAAATGTCTGAATTTGGAGGATAGGCTCTTCTTGGCAAAAGAATCTTCTATTTGTGTGTGCTTGTGGCTCGGTGTAAATATTATGTGGAAATTTTATTTTCTTACTATTAGGCACTTAAAATGACACAAGGTAGTTTCTCCATTAGATGGTATTGCTTGTTTTAGTGGTGCCTTTTGTCACTCCTGTTGTATTAAATTTGAAGTAAATAACCTTCAGGAACTGTTTGGTATAAAAAGCAGTCTTTCCATGTGGGCATTTAGTTTTTTGTTCTTGACAGAATGAGGAAATCTGTATTTCTTTCTCCTCGTTTTTTTTCTTTTGGGGGGGTGGTTTCCAACCCCTGATAGAATACTAGCACTGGAAATGCAGAGCAGTAGGAAGTCCATGTAATGTGCAGGTGAAAACAAAAACTTGACACCTCTCTCCTCCTACTCTGAAGTAAAAGGAGTTTTACCTTCATATAGGTGATGTAACTTGTGTCTCTGTGATTTGAGAAACAATGTCTGGACAACGTTTATTCATTATTGAAGCACAAAATTAGAGCTGGCTGTTGCTCCCAGACTTATGGAAGAGGTATGGATAAATACCTGATTTCTTTGTGACTGAGCAGGAGCCAAGCTATTACAGCGATACAGCTGCTATTCACCCTGTATCGTTAAAAGTTAGAGATCAAGAGAAGTGGTTTTTCTTTGGCTAGGACAAAAATTCTCCTCTGAGCAAGAGGCAAGTGGGGGGTCAGGGTAGAAAGTCCCTGGATGTGACTGGAAAGGTTTTGGGCATGATTTTGGCCTGGCAAACCATCATGGTCTTCCCTGTTCCCAGGCATGGTTTGAGCACTGGGATGAAACAGGGATAACCCCTGTAAGGGAGTTATGCCTGTGGTCGCCCTGTTTTGGAGAGCAGGCAAATTTAACAGTGTGAATGTGAGATATTCCATGCCTGTTTGCCTCAGTGCCAGAGAAAAGTCCCAGGTTCATTTAATTGACTCATATAATTGTAGGCACCATGTTGCAGCAAAGCACTAAGCAAACAAGGGAATTTACCCTTTCTGGATTTTTCAGCCCTGGCAAGTCAATGAATAGCAGTGGCGTACCTGGTGAATATTTTATTATTTTACTGTGTAGGCTTGTGAATGTACTACTGTGCTTGGCTGCATCTACAGTGCTTGTGTTATAAAGGGCTGTAAACTGTAGTTCAGTCAAGAACAAAACAAAACAAAAACCCCAAAACCCAGCAAATGGGATTGGGGCTCAAAATTATATTTAACTGAGAAGATATGAGCCTGCAGGCTGGACTGGAGTAAGGGAAACATGTATCTCTACCCGCTTGCATTATTGACTCTTAAGGTGATTTTGAGCCAAATACTTAATCTTTAGTATTTGGAAGTGAATAATGAGTTTTCCTGCTAGCCGGATAAACTTCTTTATGGTGTCATAATTCAGTCCCTATAATGGGGGCCTGCTATGCACCTAAGCCTGTAAATTTTCAGGCTTGAATCTATAACATGGGAAAGATAATAATGGTACTTTTTCCTCATCCTTTTTCTGACTGTTATAATGTACTCTAAGTTTCTTGTAACCAGAGCTGCTGCTTACCCTGCACACCTGGTAGACAATAATGATCTGAAACATCATTTCCCAAAAACACTTGCATCACATTTTGGCTGACAAAGTACACTTCTGATCCTTAAAATAGAATTCATTTTACTAATATTAACTATACAATATCTTATTTTTATAGCCTAGGCATATAAACGAACATACAAAAATCAAAAAAGTTTGTATCTTTACAACAGACTCTATAGCTAAAGAAAAAAAAACAAATACATATTCTACTAATGCACTTTACATAACGAATTGTTAACAGCTCAGCTTTTATAAATGATTAATAAGGAATTCAAGCAAGTGTAGTTGAAAACAAAACCATATAAAAATAGTCTCTGTATTGTGTAATTTCTACTGAATTTCCAAAACTTGGCGTAAGACTGAATTTGGTTTCATTAGAAGCAATTTTTCAAGACTTTATTGAATAACTTCAAGCCATAAGTTAGCAAGTAAGCTATATGAAGATATGATTTTAATTTAGTAAATCTACTTTAAATGAGAAATTTCTAGCCAGTAAAATCCTCTATAAAACAATGTGATAACCTTTAAACTGCTTGAAGATTAAAGGTTTTTTGTTGTGTTTTCCCATTAGTATAAGGGATTTGTCTATATTTTTGACTGGAATCCAAGTGCAGCTATGCACTTTTCATACCAGTAGTGACTACCAGACATTATACATGAGAACCCTGTGTGGTACACAGAATGTAAGAGGCAGAAGGGTGGCAGCAAGCTCCTTAGTAGCTTGGAAATGCCAGCTGGTTACATGCAATACTAAAACCCCATATTTTGAAGCTTCAGAATAGCACATCCGTTCTTGTTTTACCCTTGTGTGATGCTTATTTATGCAGGTATCTAAAATGACAGTAACTTGTTACATTAGCTTACTTAGGTGGAAAGTTAGGTCTGCCAGAAAATTGATCTAGTCTTCTGTAGCTCTTTGTGCTAAAAATGTATTGTCTATTATGGGTCTGGGTACAATACCAGTTAGTCTAATTTAAATGATCTTTACAAATATAGTTTATCACACTTCCATGTTTGGAGCCTGATCCTACATTACTTGACCACCCTGTCTTAAATTAAATTGCAAAATCTAACTTGCAAAGAGCAGGGGTTAAATAATAGCAACAAAATGCATTCTGTATTTGGTTTTACACATTGCATTCCTCTGTTCATGAAAAATGAACAGAGTGATTCTGATACTAGACCTCAGCTGTGAGGTAGCAGTTGTGTTCAATTACATTTAATTGGAAAACATAATATCTGTAGGACAGCATCACAGTTTTCTTAAGTAAATATAGAGTTGCTGCATTATCATTAAGCATCCTTCCTAAATCCTTATGTGGAATGGGAACCCCTCTTCACATAAGAAAACCAAAATTTGCAAATAAAAGAAAGGAAAGAAAAGGAAGTTATGTCTATACAATTGAAAGACTGAGAATAAGAACTAGCCTGGCACAATTTCATGAGCTTCTTGTCAGGGTTTGCCTCCTTTATCTGTGATGGGGAAGAAGCTCAGCACATTATAAAGGTGATAGAATTCTTCCCTGTGTGTTTTACTTTCTATAGCTTTGTCATCCAAACTTAGTCTGAAATACTCTATACAATTCAAGTGTAGAGGCAGATGACAGTGGCTGCTAAAATCTGTAGAAAATAGTACTATAGAAATATTATTTAGTTAAAAGAATTGCAGAAATGCATTATAGAAGCAAAGACAAATTTGAAGCCTTGCAGAAGGAAGAAATAAGAAAGGAAAAACATAGTTGAAAGCTAAGTCCTTAAACCAAACCTTCATGTTCAGGGTCCTTGAAGATTACCAGTGAGTTCAGAAGGATTCTGGTTTTGTCTGTGAATTGATAGAAGAATATAATGCTCACAGAAAATTTCCTTTGAGTGGATCCATATGTGACACTGGCATTGTTACCTAAAATGGAGTGACATAGCTGTATGTTTCTACAGGTAAAAAGAAAGGTGGGCAAGGTTTTGCAGTCTTATAGCATATAAACAGAAAATACTAAATTTTTTTTTTCCTGAAATAATTTAGATCATGCTGTTCGTGGCTTAGTCACTTAGGAAAGAGGTTTTTCTTTCTTTAGAAAGCAAACTGTCATGACAACATTATTACCAGAGAATGCAGGTCATACACCTAATTTGTGCTCGTGAGCGGTGTGTCTGCAGGACTTCTTTTGCTGGTAGATTCCCATGGGGAAGTCTCATGTCCACATCTGAGAGTTTCTGCTAACACAAATATGATCAATGCACATTTTTTAAAAAGGGCAAGTTTTCTCGCTTTCTCTGCTACCAGCAGAGGACTTGCTCTACAATAATGAGTAAGAAAAGGACATAAGCAGATTGGCAAATTGTGGAGCTCCAAAATCCTTGTTTTCTGTCACAGTGCTATAGCTATATACTCTCTTATTAGAGTACCATGTAAGCGAAACTGGAATTAGCTTATTGCCCAGGGAGTGGACAACAGGCTGGCCTTGTGTGTTCAAGCCAGTGAGACTGCCCCAGGATTTGCTCAACCTGCCCTCAACTTAAGTCGGTTGGAGATGGTGTATTACAAATTACAGCCAGGTAAACTCTAACAGAATGATCTGAAAGAAACCATGAAAGAGTGCTCCACTTTATTTCGGTAACGTCAATATAACATCTATTTATCATAAAACACTTTGACAAGTATGAAAATATTATTTTAAAAGGATGACTAGAGTTGCTGTTGGCTTGGGCTGTTATTTCCTTTTTATTATTGCAAGGATATTTCTCTGCCTTTCTTTATTAAACTAGCTTAATTGAGAACCCAAATAGCACCCTTGAGACAAACATAGTGGCTGATGGCAGCTGCATATAAGAGTCAAAATCACCCTGTTATCAGAAATAAATCATGGTCTTTCTCATTCACAGGGCTTCTTTCTATTTATTATGACTTTTCTACTATATGAAGACTTAACTGATAATGAAAATCATTTATAGTTCAGATTGCCTGGAGAATGAGAGGAAGACAAAGCTGACTGCATTTTAGGAATTCAGTTTTCAGGAGGGTATCATGATCAAATACATTTATTAAATGCAAACTGCACAAAAAGATGATTTTTAGAAGAAATAAATGTGGAAGTTTTAAGAACCTTTTATTGCTGCTTATGTGTAACATGAAAAAGGTGATGCCAGCTCAGTATAGCTTTTGTTAAATAATTGACCAGTGCTCATGTAATCAGTAGAAATATTAAAACTTTCATTTAAAAGTTGAAGGTCATCAGGAAAGACAGACTTCTGTTTTTCAACGCAGGAGGAACTGATCTTAAATATTCTCTTTTAATGCTTTCTCTTAAATGGCAATGTTGTGGTGTGAAGTATTGCCAAAATGAAGTAGGAGTTTTTTTCCCTGGTCAAATTGTTCATTACAAGTAGTATTACAAGTCTTGTTTCTATTATACTAGACAAAGCTTAGTTTTGTAAATGAAAATAAAAATGTGTCAGCATCAAGACCAGCATGATAAATGTGGAAAATATATTTTCTGTCATTGTAAGGACTGTGAATAATAGTTATGGGTTATTGGGCCAAACATTGCTATTCTCTGAGCAATAGAAAAGAGAAGAAAGCTGCTCAAGAGGACAAAATGGTAGTTGGGAGGAGAGGCTCATGTGGTCATTGTGTCTTGGGTTGTCTTGCTTTCAACAGCTCTTTTGTCAATGGGAATGTACTCTGTCCTGACCAAATGGAGTTACTGTCTTGGAGAGTTTGTACCGTTTTGGGATGTATGTGGCTATATATGCTGTACACCCATGGCATCATATGTAGAGCAGCTCTGAGATGTGGCAGAGAAGAGGGGAGGCCGAGCAGCGCTGTTTGGAAGGGTGTTTGTAGTCTGGATGATGTGGGATTCAGGGAGCTGGAATCAGTTTCCTCACACAGGCTTTTAGTGTGTGCGTTCCCTCTTCCTTCATGTGGCTGCTTGCTTCCTCCTCTCTTCTTGCTGGGTCAGGATAAAACAGAATGGGATTCTGCTTTATTTCTTCTCTTTCTGCCCTGCCACCACCCCCACATGTAATGTGGGACTTCCCATTAGCATCAATTTATCCCACCCTGCAGTTGTTTTCAAGGGATGGAGAAAACATGTTAGTAAAATACTGTTTGCAGAGAAGTGGGGAGCCCCTGCAAGATGGTCACTCTCTGGAATACGTGCCCTCTGACATGAGAGTCCTTGAAAGGGCTTATTATTCCTGCTTCAAGTAGGAGGTTGTCCCAGATGACCTCTCTCCCTAAATCCATCTATGGTCTGTAATTTTGTGGTGGCTGTTGGAAGGAAAGGAAAAAAAAAACCCACATGGAACAAGAAGATGAAGATATATGAAAGATAAGGACATATAATTTGCAGCTGTTGGATGTTAGTGTGATGAGGCGGGATTATTGTTGCAGTACGTTCTTGTGGAATGAAAACATAGCACTCCTGGATGAAGCCTGTGGTGGGAAGCATTCCTAGCATGTCACACAATACTCCTGAGACACTGATGCTTTGCTTATTCTCACAACTTCAACCACACTGTGTTGCCTAATTAAATAATGTAAACATGTACGTGTGCCACATTTGTGCTGACCATTTGGGGAGACTTCTTCAAAGCTTGAAGGAGGAATTTTTGTCAATGTGAATTCTAAACATGAACTGGGAAAAAGGTTACATTTTTGAAACATCTGTAATCATTTGTGTGTCATATTAGTTAATTGGCTGCCTATGAATTTTAAGCAGTTGACTCCATTTCTGTTATGTTCAGACATATTCCATGTTTTGCATTCTTGAAACCTTTATAGGCTTCCTCAAGTTGGTAAGAACAAAACCTGAAATACATCTAAATTATGTGTAAGATTCAATTGCATGGCTATTAGCTTAACCAATATCTGCTTTTTTTCTTCAAAACATGTCTCCAGTATCAGAAGAAGAGTCTTAGTATAGATTAAGACTAAACTGAATGGCTTCTAGGTAATGATATTAAATGCAGAAGAATTGGTGGAAAACATCCTTCATTTCCACTGCATGGGAAACAAACCTGTGATAGCCAGAGAAGTAGAGCATCTATTCTTACTACAAAATACAACCTGGCTCTAGGGCTTGAGGTCAAACAAAGTAAAATGGACACTGTGTGGTACTAAACCAAGAGTGTGTACAAAAGGAGTTTTCCATGCCTAAACTCTAATTTAGAAATTTATATCAAGATTACAGGTTTTGGTAAATAAGAACAGTATCTGTGCAGACAAGCAAAGACTTTTTTTATATCCTTTCTTTTGGTTGATGGTTATTAGTAATAATTACTTTTTTTGTTCCCCAGGGGTTAAAATACTTTATTTCTCACTCTAGTCTTTCTTCTCCTGGGTTTATTTCTTCTTCTGCCTCTAATTCTATGCTGGCTACAGTAAAATGTGATGTCTTCAGCTGTGCCACTTCATTTTTCTGAAATCCTGCTTTCCCTTGAGCAGCAAGATGACTGCTTCCTTCTGTTTAAACCTCACCGCTATCCTTGTCTCAGTTTAAGGATAGCTACAGTAATTTTAAATGGAACAAATTTTGTTTTACCTTGGCAAAACATGGTCCCCTTCCTGGACCACCTCTTCTACTTGGCTTTTATTCTCAGTAATCTGAAACTAGTCACTTATGCATAGTGGCAGTATGGGATCATTTGCACATTGGGCTTATGAAGTCTAGGAACTTGATTGTATTCAACATCTTTATTTTTCTATTTAAACACTAAACATCAGTTAATGTCACAGGCATCTAAGGGAACAGCAAAAATTCAGTAGCTCTTCAGTGATGAATTTGAGCTGACTTCTGGTTAGGCTCATGTTTGTTCTCTCCATCAGTTTCTGTTCCGTATGAAATCAGATTCTAAATGACACAGAGTAGAAATGTATATGTCAACTTCTTTATTGTGAGCTTTCTCGAACCTTTTTCAATTTTTTCAATTGTGTTTTTCAATGAACTTTTCAAAGCATTTTATGTGAAGATGATAAGCTGAAATCTTGATATACTCTAAGTTAAGTCCTGATGGTGAATAGCTGAAATACTAAGCAGCTGAGCTAGGTCCTCTTGCTGCTTAGTAATTGATCAGGAATATTGTATCTGCCCCCTCTGTAGAGGCTGATAATTTTGTGCCTGGTAATAGGACAAAATCAACCATCCAAAGCATTCCAGACTGTCGACTAGAATTAGTGATTAGCCTCTGTAAGAGCACAGCAATAAATATGCTGTATTCCTCTTTGGTCTTTGTGACAGCTAGCAGCAGAGAGACCCTAAATGTAATTGTAATGGGGGGGTGTGTGTGCCTTTTCTCCATACTGTTTGCTCATTAAAGATTAGTGCTTTCTCTCACTGAGATTGGTTAAATACTGCTGCTTTCAGAGTCTGTTTGTTTTTTCATGTTAGTACTTAAATTTTTTACACTCTGTTCCAGTTATTAGCTCCCCTCAGAGTGTATTCTTGGGTAACATTTGGTGTACCTCCCTGAATTAATATTAATTTCAGCTTTAATATTGAAATTCAAGATTAGGAAACCAAAATGTAAGGGTAAGAAGCACTTGAGTTTGCTCTGGACTCTCAAATAAATGGGAATTGGCAAGAACTGGAAATAATGTCTTGGTTCTCTGTCCTGTCTGATACTTACTCTTGGGTGTTGCAGCTTGTAAATGTCCACAAGAATGTAGGCTTTGAAGTGTTAACACTTACTTGCTAGTTTTTCAGTACTGGTTATATTTCTTAACTGTATTTCACTCAGATTAGTCACAAGTAAAATCAGCAGCCTGTGCCACCTCTCTGCAGTGCAGGCTGAGCTATGCTGCACACACTGTTTGTTGGTCCGGCATGTGCACAATCATCCTCTGCTAGAAGTTTTTTTTTCTCTTTTGCTCTGTGCAAAGCATGCCTGTCTGGGGCTTTGAGGTGCCTGGGCCAAGTGAGGTTAGCTCTTCATGTCTTTATGTCCATACTTGTAAAAGGTGAAGGCCAATGGGAATGTCTCCCTTCAGGAAGCACCCCAAGAGTTGTAGAGGAAACATTGGGAAGTCCATGGTGAGGATTTCACAGACCTGGCTGAGCTTCAGGGCTGCCTAGTGCTTCTTTTTCCCCCAGTGGGGTTTACTGGGGTTTATATAATCTGTTCTTGCAAGCAAGAATGATAAAGATATGGATCTGCTTCTGCTTTAAATGATGCAATTGCTATCACTAAGTAGGATAGCCAAAACACATACTAATGTATTGTTAACATTCTTCTAAAGCATGAATCTATGAACACTTCTTGCTGCAAGCAAAAACTTTTAGGAAAAAAATTACTTATAAAACATTTTATAAATTATTAATTACATCAATTTTCTATTTTTATAATTGGTCTTTAAAAAATAACATGACACAAAGATAAGTGAGGATTTTTTTCAGAGCTGACACTGTCTGAGACGGGTCTGAATTACTGGCATAGGTTAGCCTCTCTGGATGAGTGAAAAGAGGTTAGATGTGTTGGTAGAACACAGCTCTTAGTTCTCAGAGGTCAGAATTAATCATGTGTGGTGTTCTGTTTTGTATATATCTTATGCAAAAGGAAGGGGTAAATGATAACAGATTGAAAATAGATTTTATTTGTTTCAGTTTTTAAGCTGTTTAGCAACTGATGTAAAAAAATCCAGGACATACAGTTCCATTAGTAATGCAGTGCAAATACATCTTTTTGGTTTGCTATGAAGAGATAGTATATAAATCAATAGAAAGACAGAAAAATGTTTTCACGCTATGGTATGGGAATACAAGTGAAATCTTCTAGTAGGAAGCCTGTAGCTCAGTAGCATCTTATGCAGATTCTGTTAGTTTGGTTTTTTTTTCAAATGTCTAGATTATTGAATTAGAAGTGTTCCTTTGTGTCACATTATGGAAAACAGAAATTCAAGGTCACAAGTCAAAGAACCTCTATGAAATTGAGTTTTTAAAACTAGAAATTTTGAGCAAGTTCAGCTTTTTCATTGACAAAGGTGTTGGTCCCCAGCTTCCTTGCAGTCTTCCATGCGGAATCCATCACTAAGTTCAAAGTGACTTCTGTTTCTGCAAGGTTTTTAAGGATTTGTAACCTACTCAGGAAAGTTTTTTAACTGCTTATTTCTTACAAAGAATGCATGTTTTGTATATACTGTGGTAGTGTGCAACGTGCTGAATTCTTAGAGGTGTGTTTTTAACTAGTCCTTTTTCCTTATAATCTCAACCTATGCAGTAAGGTTAACAAAATCCTGTTCCTCTCCTCCACACACAAAACCCAAGTGAACCCCAACCATTAAGTCAGGTGTTTGCTTCTGTTGGAACAAACGTGGAGTTTTCTCATAAAACTGAAATGCTTTCTATAGCATAACTCTTTAATCCTATGAAAAACATTATCAGTAGATAGATGGGGGTAGTTGCTCATAACAGCAAGATATAATTTGTAGTGGTTTTGATGCATGTGATCTAACCTTTTCAGAAGGCGTAACTGTTTTGTGAGGTAAATGGAAGCTTCAGTCACAGCATCTTATTTCTTCTCCTCTGCTTACATTGGGCTTATTCTTACATTTATCTAAGAATATATACATATATTTAGTACCCTTGTTAGACAGATGAGCCTTCTAAAAGGAAATGCAGGTTTTGGAATGACTATAGTCACAATGACATTTATTGCTCTTACAAAGTTTGTTTTGGGATAACTATCATTCATAATGAATTTATTCACAGATAAAACCATTTAAGATGCACAAACACATAAATACACATGTATGTACTGATTTTGTTGATTATATGCAAGTATCTGTAGGTTATCTATAGAAATCCTATTTACTAATTAAATCACTTAAAGACTTAGTGGATATAAGGCTGATGTGGATTTTTAGTAGCATCTTATAATCATAATGCAGTTTCATATTCTGATTGAATATTCTTGAAAATGAAATGCATGGTTCATTGCCTTTTTCATTATAAGGTTTGTGTTAGACTGGAGAAGGTGTCTGCCTTCCTGCACCCCTTTTATTTTGATTGTGGAGATGGCTCTGAATTACTGGCATAGGTTAACCTCTCTGGATGAGTGAAAAGGATATTAGAACTGAACAGGTTGAAAACTTTGCTTTTTTGTTTCTGAACATTTAAAGGAAATTTTGCAATTAAATTAATGCCTTCAGGAATGTGGGAGGGTGGTGGTGGTGGGAAATCTCATCTATTTTGGATAAACACACAGAATTCTTTAGTTCATATCTATAACTTCTATTATGTTTATTGGTAATTAAACACACCTGAGAGAGGAATGTCACAATGTTTTGTTTCTTTGAGAATTTTGGCATGAGAAAAGAGAGCATGTTCATTACAACTGGATATGTGATTGACCATAATAGCTGCAAAGCAACAATTACACTTTACTAGTTCAATAATTTTGCTTAGAAGCAAAAGTCCAATGTAGCTTTGTGGATGAATAACATACACCAGATTCATAGCTTCAGGGGAGCATCATTATTCACATCAGCAAATGTCCAGGAACTTGCTCTAGTCTAGAAAAAGACACTAGCATGGGGTAGAGAGGTGCTGGGAAAAGACTCTGCAAAGGCAGTGTGCAAGACAACTACAAAGCTGACCTCTCTGGTATGATATTGCAGAGGGAAAGAGTTGGAAGCAGCATGGTTTGGTTCCTATTCTGTAAACAAGCTACCTGTTTTTTCTAGAGTTAAGTTGCATAGATTTCATAAATAAATGTAAGAAAGTATATCCCTGTCTCCTGGATCTAGGTAATTCCATGTGTTGCCTAAACCAGATCCAGGTTTACTGGGAGAAGGGATGTTGGCTTTAAACTAAAAGAGGGTATATTCAGACTCAATTGCCCAGAGAGTGTCTCATCCCTGGAAACTTTTAAGGTCACATTGGATTGGGCTCTGAGCAATCTGATCCACTTGAAGATGTCCCTGCTTATTGCAGGAGGGTTGGACTAGATGACCTGTAAAGGACTCTCCCAACTCAAACTAGTCTATGACAGTATGAGTGCAATTAATTTTGTCAAGCTGTAGCCATGTACAACTTCTGTGACTGGCTTCAGCTAGTAATGTAGTGACCTTCTAGAACCTCTGAAGTACTTTCAGAGGATGTTGAATCTAGTTGCAGAAACTAATGGTGGAGCCGGAATGGCTTAATGGTTGTTCACAGTTCCTGGACTGCCTACTTTCCTGCATATTCAGACAGATTAAAATTTTGAGGAGTAGGGAGAAGGAAAGGAGGAGGAAGAGAGAAGGAATAATTAAGAAGAAATGTATCTGAAACATTTTAGAGGAAAGGAGTTGCAGGAGCAGCGCCACTCATTTTTCCTTTGTGACGGAGATATGCAACAGTTCAGTGAAACTTTTAAGTGCAATGAGTACGATAAATATGGAAAAGAGTTCTAAATTGAAATCTGTTTTTTAGTTTCTTGGGTTTTGTAATCTGTATCTGGTAAATGTTGAAATAGCTTTTCTTTTTGATGCTTCCAACGTTAAGTGTAGCTTGTGTTCAGGGTGAAGCCCAAAGCTGTCTTTTTCTAACAAGGATATTGCAAGTTAAAAGCATGTTGTGGACAAGAGTGGTATTCTATTATCCGCACATCACATACAAGCCTTTTAGTTCTGGAATTATCAAGCTGTGACTGACTGCTTTCTTCTTCATACTTCTGTGTCATGGAATTTCATATTGCTGATCACAAGATGAGGATTAATATCAGCAAATTAGTAACAGAGATGTGACTTACCAAATGATTAATTTACTTGCGTAACTTAAAAGTATATGGAGAATTAATAAATTGAAGGCATTTTAGTCCTTAGGACTTTTATTTTTTCATTTAGATATCTACACACTCTTACTTGCAACGAGAGGCCTCTACTACTATTATGGTATTTTACCCTCAGTAAATGGCAGGCATTATTGGTACATAGAGATACATTACACATTCTCTCACTGGAAAGCCTTCATTTCATGCCATTAGATAACAGCATGTGCTCAGTAGCTGTGGTCTCTTAGCAACTAAATCTGCCTCTTTCTTTCAAATTCTTCTTTTGTGGCTCAGAGGCAGGTCTTAGACATAAACCTCAGCCCACTTTTCTATTTTCAAGACAGTGAAAACTGGAATGTTTTGGGTGTTTATATGAAATCCCTATCATACAAGAATATATCCTCCTAAATCTATTGTGTGTATTGAAAACTGAGATAAATTTGTTTCTTAAATTAATAGCTTAATGATAAATTTGTTGGAATCCTGCTAGCTTAGAGTATTGTTGGTAGAGGGATGCAAATATATTTTGTTATGAAATTTGGCTTTAAGAAAACACATACTTAAAATCTGCAGATTTGCCAGTATTATGTTGAAAATGTATAACCTTCTTCACTGATGTAGATAGTTCTTGAGGTTTGTGTTTTTGTTATGTGTCTGTTTGAAACAAGGATGGACAAAGACGAACATTCCTTCTAGGGAGGGCATTAGGGACTATGCTCCCAAAACAATTAGAGGTTTAAATTCAGATCTTTGTGTGTATGTTCCTAAGGCTGCCATTGGAAGGTATTCTTACTGGAGATTTTAATTGCACAGTGACAATGTGTAGTGGAAAACTCTTTAGGAATGAAAGAAAACCTCAGAATCAAGAAATACTTCATTAATAAAAATCTCCTTTTTATTCAATTAAGGAACATAGGAGCTATTTATTCTAGTATGGTGGTGAATTGGTGTAATTAATCATAGTCCTTCTAAACTCCAGATATTTTTGTCTAGACAGGTCTGCAGTGAGGAACATGATTATAACAGAATGTCAGAATGCACCAAAGATATTTTTCATAATAAGCTTTTTTCTTTTTTTTCAGAAACCAAGGCATGCATATTGTTTAGAAATCTTTCTCAAGTGAAAATTCTGGCTGATGATTCTATGTTAAGCTGATTAACTGTTTCTGACCTTTCAGAGCATGTTGTGTATATATATAATCCTAGAAGACCACCAGAGTTGAAACTATTCTGTTGGTTTTGACAATCCCATCAGGCTTTCTGTCTGTATCACAAGCAATCCTAATTCACTTGGTTTTAGTTAATTTGACAGGTCATTGTTAACATAATTACGAATAGCAAACTGCTACAAGTTACACATGTTTTGACAAGAGGAGTCTTTAAGACATGGCAATACCAGTTAATTAGAATAGAAGGAAAGTGCTTATTTCTTCTGCCCATAAACAGGATAACATTTTAATATTTTGGGAGTAGAGAGAGAGGGAGTATGCTTACTTCAGGAATAAACATATTTCTGGCTGGCTGAAACCGAGAACTAAGATGGAAACTACTGTGACACTATCATACACCATCCCATTTAGAAAGCTTCTCTTTCTGGTAGCTATTCATCAAGTCAGGCCAGTCACAAGTGGGGTCCCCCAGGGCTCAGTGCTGGGTCCAGCCCTGTTCAATGTCTTCATCAATGACCTGGATGAAGGCATTGAGTGCACCCTTAGTAAGTTTGCAGATGACACTAAGCTGGGTGGAAGTGTCGATCTGCTGGAGGGTAGGAAGGCCCTGCAAAGGGATCTGGACAGACTGGACCTCTGGGCAGAGTCCAATGG
>WAAB01025964.1:22840-67594 GCA_013389865.1 Piaya cayana
GAAGTTTTTTACGGAAAGGGTCATTAGGCACTGGAATATGCTGCCCAGGGAGGTGGTTGATTTGCCTTCCCTGGAGGTGTTTAAGTTACGGGTGGACGGGGTCCTGAGGGACATGGTTTAGTGTTTTGTGGGGGTGGTTGGACTCGATGATCCAGTGGGTCTCTTCCAACCCGGTGATTCTGTGATTCTGTGAAGTAGACTTTGAGTGAATCATCACTCCTCTAATTAGAGCTGCTGATACTTTATCTATTATGTTATGGCAAATGTCTTTTCATGTATGTGTAACTAATTTTATCATTGAATGTGAAATAAGAGCTCCTTTGAGCTCTTTCCCTTCATCAGAGGCAAAAAAAAAATCATTGGAAGATGAAGATCCTTACCCAATGAATGCAATGTAAACCAAATGTGAGCCTTTTAGTAGATTCAGAGATCATCCCTGAAACGTCTGGATGAGGCAGGGTTTGAGAAATCATTTGAGTGAATAATACTTTTATGGCTTGAAGGAGACTAACATTCAAACAGTAAAGATGGGTAAGAGTGGGATCATGTGTGGGGAGCAAATGT
Source organism: Piaya cayana (assembly GCA_013389865.1). NCBI lineage: Eukaryota > Metazoa > Chordata > Aves > Cuculiformes > Coccyzidae > Piaya > Piaya cayana. Next base: position 23,405 of record WAAB01025964.1, read on the forward strand.
GTAATATGGAAGAGGGAATACAGCACAGGAGTTTTGGTGAGAAGCATGCATAGAGATTTTTCTGCTTCCCTTCACCAAACAAGGAAGCATACAAATGTTAGACATGTCTGAAGCCTTCAAATCCAATATCTGATTGGCAAAATTGGTCCTATCCTGCTCTGAGTTTCCCAGTTTGGCATAAAACTTAATGAGTTATATGTGAAGAATAGTTTGGCTTTAAAACAAGAACAGAGCAAATCTACAGCAGGAACAAACTCATGGTACTCGAATATCTAAAATGTCCTTATGCAAGATATACTCTGAGGCACTGTTCCAGATGATGTTCATTTGTTCCTGATTAGACTGAAGCATTTGAAGTTCTGCATTACTGTAGCCCCTTTCTGTTATGGCTATGATCTGGCCTAAAAGCTGTAATTTAAGTCCTGTATGACCAACTTGGTGACTTTCTATGATGGTGACCACAGCAGTGGACATGGGTAAACCAACAGATGTGATCTACCTGGACTTCTGTAAAGCCTTTGACACAGTCCACCACAACATCCTTCTCTCTAAATTGGAGATAGATGGATTTAATGGGTGGACGGTTCTGTGGATAAGAACCTGGTTTGATGGTTCTATTCAGAGAGTAGAGGTCAATGGCTTGAAGTCCAGATGAAGAACTGTGACAAATAGTGTCCCTCAGGGGTCTGTACTGGTACCAGTGCTGTTTAATATCTTCATCAATGATACAGACAGTGAGATTGAGTGCACCCTCAGCAAGTTTGCACACAACACCAAGCTGAGTGATGCCATTGTCACAGTGGAAGGATGGGATGTCATCCAGAGGGATCAGGACAGGCTTGAGAAGTGGACCTGTGAGAACCTCGTGAGGTTCAACGACGCCAAGTACAAGGCCTTACACCTGGGTTGGGACAATCCTCAATTTCAGTACAGGGTGGGGGATGATGTGATTGAGAGTGGCCCTGCAGAGAAGAGCCTGAGGGTGCTGCTGGATGAGAAGCTCAACATAAGCCAGCACTGTGCACTCACAGCCCAGAAGGTGAACTGTATCCTGGGCTGCATCAGGAGTAGAGTGGCCAGCAGGGGGAGGGAGGGGATTCTGCCTAGACACAGAATGAGGTTCCATTGATTCTTACTGGTGATACTGTCTATGACACTGTAAGATCAACATGAGCCAGCAATGTGCACTCACAGCCCACAAGGCTAACTATATCCTNAGCTGGACAGGGACGTGGTACAAAGGCTTGTGGTGATAGGATAAGGGAGAATGGCTATAAACTGGAGAAGGGCAGATTTAGACTAGACATTAGGAAGAATTTCTTCACTAGGAGAGTGGTGAGGTACTGACAGACGTTGCCCAGGAAAGTTGTGGATGACTCATCCCTGGAGGTGTTCTAAGCTAGATTTGATGGGACACTGGGCAACCTGATCTAGTGGGAGGTGTCCCTGCCCATGGTTGGGGTTGGAACTAGATGATCTTTAAGGTCTCAAACTATTCTATGATTCTGACTTGTGGTCTCAACTCTCAGTGATGTGGGCCAGGGGACTGCACAGCACCTCTCTCCATAGCTGCATGCCTGACTCGCTTTCCACTTGAAATATATTTTGGGGGAATAGAATTGGTGCCTACAATCCCAAGAGGTGTACCAGCCAAACCAAATGCTGCTTTTCTGTTCATCGGAAGTAATTTGCACCAATGCTAAGCATTTGCTCCTGTGCTTGACATACTGTGCTTGTAGGAACTTGATGGAAATGGGGATCCTGCTGTAAGTGTAGCAACAGGGCTGGTGTGAAAAGCACCTGGGAAGGAAATTGGAAGGAGTAGGTCCCAATATATCTATCTACAACAACCAAACAGATTGCATTGGACTTGGTTGTCTCTGGGAAGAAAAAGAGCAAGCATCTCAGGTTGCAACTGATTTATTTTGAAAGATTTGGTGACAAAAACTTAGTGGAAAGTCCTTTCAGACAGTTGGGAAAAAAAGGGATCTGGTGGTTTCAAAATTATGTACTTCCATTCTTTAAGCTGCAAGAAAATGATCCTTCTGAATCACTCTTGGTATGGATAAGAATGATGGTTTACTTTGTGACGTGCTAGGACATGTCTTTTCCCTGACACGAGCTAGAGAGCGCTCGAACTTATTCTATTCTCCTTCCCCTTCCAAGCCTGCTTTTGTGCAATATGATTGCTTACTTGTCTCGTATGTCTTAATGTCTTCATTTGTCTTAGCCTTGATTTTATTATTTTCTTGAAAAGATGTGTTAAATTATACATCTTAATAATGTTATATACCTTTTACACCTGTATATCTGTACAGCTGTTACCCTGTAATATTTTTCTTTTAAAAAGGAGAAAATAAGAAAATTGGGGTAAAGGTAGAGTGAATAAGAGGGACAAACTTGAATATTAGTCTAAGCCCCAAAAGTGTACTGTAGTTTGGTGTTTAAAGAAAAGAACGAGTATGAAGTTTCTTTCTTTAGGTAGTAAGGAAAATGCCAACGCAGCAATTTATCTAATCAAAAGGATTGACATTTACTTTCAGATAGAGCTTGTCTGTTTCTTAATTAGGGTGATGGACTCACATTGCATTCAGCCCTGCATCTCAGCAGGCCCCCCACTGAAAGATTTGCATTTTGCAGGGAGAAACAGTCTTGATAATAAAATGATGCTTTGCTGAGATAGGTGCAGAGAAGCACAACTGGATTATGTAAATTTGATTTATTCAAAGCTGTAGTGCATGGGTCTTGTTACTCAGATGCTTATCTATAACTCACTGATGGCTCTTGTGATTTCACATATATGTGCTCGCTGATTGGTATTAACTTTTAAGATCATTTATTTTTATGTATGCCATAAGAGGCTTACATCAAAGTTAATATGTATCCTCTATGTTTCCCCTGACAGTGTTTTGTGATGTTTATCTTCTCTAGCTTTGTCAACAGTCACACTGACTTTTCAAAGCAGGAAGATTCCTATAGTGAATGCATCCCAGTCAGCACCAAAATTAAGTGAAGGGATGCTCAGGAACCAAAATTAATGTGTGGTACCTACTTGCTCTATTTCAGTGTCAGTGTTTTTTCAGCTGGGAGAACTTTGTTTTCTCATTATCTGGAAAAAAAAAGCAGAAAGATAGAAAGAGAAATTTTGCAGAAAGCTTTATTGGTACCACTGCAGTAGCTGAAGTTTCTGAGCAGGCTGCGAAGTACCAGAGAACCATCACCTTTGTTGGGATTTGCTCCTAACTCATTTGACCCATGTTGCATTCCTTGTGCTTCACAAGTTACCCGTAAAAATGAGGACTTGGGGCTTCGTGCTTGTCTAAGCCAGGGCAAGGGCTTGGCCTTTTGTTGTTTTTCTGTTTCTCCCCTTTCATTCTTGATAGGATCAAAAGATGTTTTTAGCCTAGTTTCCTCATTAAACATTATGTGCCTGGTAGCACTCTTTGCCATTTTCTTTGCAATAGCTTTGAAACCTGGCATCCTGCTTCAGTCAGGCTTGGAAGAAAGGTGCAGATCTCTGAGTGGATTCATTTCTATGGGGTCTGTGATGGGTGTGAAATGGGCAGAGGAGGGGAACCTGCACTTATGCCCTGACAAAGGTCTGAGAGGCTGCTGCCCACTCCTGCCTATGCAACTCTTGGCAGGCTCCATCACATGGGATCCTTTCCTTGCCTGGGGCAGCAGCAGGGAGGTGCAATGGGGTTGCAGTTATCTGTGCACCTGCTTGTGTGGAGGGATATGCAGGGGACAAAGTGAAATCCCCAATAAACCATCTTTGGTAACTACCTTTCTAATGGCTGTCACAACACAACATTCCTCTGAGAAAACCTTGTTCATTCTTAACCTGAAATCTAATATATTGATATTAGGAATAACATTTCTGCTTCATTAAAATAAAATAATCTGCAAAGGAGAAACAAGAGTATCAAACCCCTGTTTTTAAACTATCACTTTGGTGAATTTCCTGATTGAATTGCTGAGTTCAAACAGAGAAAAACATGCTGACAGCATTTTGCTTTTTTATTCTTCTTTGTGCAGTAAGAAGATTTGAGTGTCTGAAATCCCCATTGTATTTTAGGAATGCAAGTTAGGGTTGGGAATTGTAGAAAACAGAAGTTACCATTGTTAGTTGTTGACCTAGGAGCCTGTTCTGCTGATTTTTGAACAAGTGGGCAGGCACTGACAAGTCAGTGAAAAGAGAAATTTGCGAACGGTTTGAAAACTGTGGCCAGAGGTAGAATAAGCGGAAAGCTAATGAGGCTTGTAAATATGCAAACCTATCCAGAATGAAAATACATGTTTATCTGATACATGTATGCATATTTCAGATTGAAAAACTATAATCCATGTGGAGTAGTTTTAAATAAAATGGTTTGTAAACATTATAAACTCTGGTATCTGCCTTGTTTAAAAAAATCTAACAAAGCAGATGCGATTTCAGCTTTGTTCACATATCCCAAATGTAAAAGTCTTCATGTTTTAATATTCACCTCTCACAGGACAAAGTGCATTTGAGAGTGACAGTTGTGAGCTAGGATAATGTAACAGGGCTATAGAAACACATTAAAAAGACACTGACTCTGAATGTCAGATGATAATTTGTAAAGTCAGATTTAACAGGGAGGATAGGAGTAGGTTTGCTATTATCTATGCTGTTCTTAGAGATGTGGAGGCCCTGGACATGCCTGGGACATCTCAGTGGTTACAGGCTGATCCTCCAGGGAATCTGTGTTTGTGTAGTTTCAAAAGTACTTCTAAATGGACAAATTAAATGCTTCTTATTTTACTTTGAACTTGAAACATTCTGTTTGGAATTCTTTCCTTTGAGAAAAACCTCAGCTTCGTAAGTACTTCAGCGGTTGACTTCTCAATGGAATATGCCAATAGGGCTAAACTGCAATGATATTTTAGTGGATTGAGGGGTTGGGCTCACAAGGGAAGGCAGCTTATGCTACTGGAAATTCCAATTAAGTCTTAAAGAAAATTGCTTATATTGCTTATTGACTACAGAATACTAGAAGGACATTCTGCTTTGCATTTTCTCTGCTTGCATCTGAGTGTTGAACAGCTTTTGCAATTCAGCCTTTTTTGCTTTCTGGGAGACTGTGCGAGTGCTGCTGGGCCAAGGACTTCTTGCTAGATTTTCCACATACATCCATGGAAGTACTCCCTCCTATGTATAAGTGCACTTACGCATAACTAGTCACAAGTTTTCTCATTCTTCTTGTTTTCCTCCTGGAAGAGGAAGGTAACAAAAACTAGACTCAGAGGTCTATTCAGACCTAATGGCAAAGGTGCCCACTTCAAAGTCTGTACCTTTTTCTTTGAATGGAATAATGCAGTATTCAACCGAACTGATTTTCATTTGCTGCTCCTAATGCTCATATTTTCCCCACACTACTGAAGCTTGTATTTCACAGATGGTGCCAATGACAGTAACTGTTGTACCAACCCCTTCTATTCTTCAGTACGTTTGTCTGATATTCCCCTTTATTGCAGTGTCTGCTTGTGATTCTTGCCAGCAACTTACTTAGCTAGCAGTAGTAGTTTCCAACAGTTCCTGTATTATCAATATTGATAATTTCCATCATTTTGCTGGACGTTTGGAGGTTGCTACTGCACAGCGCGTTGATGAAAGTTAAGTTCTATATTTTCCTTTTCCAGAGATATGTTTATCTTGAGGCTTTTCTTTTTGTAATGTACACAACATGAGGATACAGTGATACCATCTACAAGGTATCAGTTGGATGGATACTGAGTAGTTCTCATTGCTTTATCTCCTTTGAAATGCTGTACCCGCCATGCCTTGTAGCAAGGTGTAGACTGTGGCATAGGACTAAAGCAAGTTGACTAATGCCATACTGACAGTCTGTGGTAGGGGGAGAAACTGATCTGAAACATGCCTTTACTACTGAACTATAATTTCTCTAGTCTTTTACTAGATCTTATTGTGTGTATGCTTTCAAAATAATGCAATGGATGTCATAAAAATGTTATAGATAATCCAAAAATAACTAAATCTGAAACATGATTAATTCCCTTGGCACTACTTAAGCTATTAGTGTGTGCATATTGCAGGGTCCATCCAGCTGCCACTGAAGTTCTTATTAAGATTTCCAGTTTCTTTGTTGTAACCTGAAGGGAGCTTCAGGACTAAACATGTATCCTATCCATTTGGAGTAGCATTCCAGTTTAAAGGAGCTAGAAGTACAATTTTTAAGCAACTGAAGAAAATAAAAAGCCAAAATAATTACAGGAGGCAATTCATAGAATCATAGAATCACCAGGCTGGAAGAGACCCGCCGGATCATCAAGTCTAACTATAATTCTTTGACTAAATATCCACTGGTGTTTAATTTATAATCAGGAAACAAAGCTATTGGCTCAGAATATCAGTAAATAGCATGTAAAGCCTTAGGAAAAGCACAGATGTTTTAAAAATGCTTCTTCATTTTATGTCTATATTTCCTGCAGAGCAAACCTAAAAATATTAAATAATGCGTCTAGGATCTTTCACAAGAAAGAATTCAGGTAAACACCTGAAATTTCATTAAAATGAAATTTCTAAAATTTTTAACATCCATGACACTATGTGTTTTGGAAAAAAACAGAAAGCAGTACTAAACAAGAAATCTTTAGTTGATACACATGTCCCTTAAGTCACCGAGATTTCAGCTAAGCTGAAGCCTGGAATGAAACTGGAAAAGACATGAAAACCTAACAGGTAAGGTGTCTTTCAACCCTGTCTGGTTTTGCCCAGTTCCTAGTCTTATTTTTGATTTCAGGAAAAAATTGAACAATAAAACTCTTGTTCCTGTCAATGAGAGACAGCTGGGCCCTGCTATGAAGTTGCCATCTGAAGTTCTACTGAGAATATATGGGCAACACTTCTTGCCCTTAGGACAAAATCCAACATAATGGTATTTTCTTTGCATCTGCATTATGAAGCACCAAAAATGTCCATCCAACTGGTTTGTAGCAGTGTCTGAAAAGTGCTAGGCTTCTATTTGGCACAGTTCATGTACTGCAACACTGAGTATTGTATCGCTCTGATTACAGCTGGGAAGGTGTCAGGTAGTGCAAATGATGAAAAATATTTCTGCAGTTTTTTTATAAGATAGTTACAAGTTTATAGAAAGAACAAAAAGAAAACTTTTAGGCAGTGAAGCTACTTGCTTTCAAATTGCTATAGTGACTGGCTGGTAAAATATAAGTCCACCTTGCATGACTGGCCACACTGCTTCTGCATGTTGTGTGCTTTAAACTGCTCAGCCCTGTGTGCTTTATGTATATTTGCAAGAGCTGAAATTCAACTTTCTGTAGCCAGCCTTAATGATCTCTAAAATGAAATTGCTTCTATCCTTTATGCACACTTTATTGTGAAAGCTATCTCCAAATATTCTTAAGAACTGTTTATTAACTGACAGTATAAACATTTCTGGAGAATGATCTAGGGAGTAGAGAGAAAGAGCTCCTCTTTAAACTATGTTTAAACCTTTGAAATTGTGAGTGTTAAGTGGCCATAGATCTTTTACTAGCTCTGGGAGCTGCAATTGGTTTCATTCAGAAAAGGAAGTATTCAAGCTGGAAAAGGTTCATGGAACTGTAAGCATTCAACATATTGCCTGAACAATAGCCAAGAGCAAAGTTGTGGGTCACGATAATAAAAGCATGTCATTTAATACGTTAGTAGCAGTTATCTGCTTACTGCTAATAATCAGAAAAGATCAGCAGAAATGATGTAATGAATACGTTTGGGAGTTGTATTACAGTTGCAACGTTTCATTGTTTTCCCTTGGTACCTTTAAACAAAAATTAAAACTTGAGGAACATTCTTGCTCAGTGCAAGAAGGTCACGGGGCTTGATATTTTCAGACAAAATGTGTACAGATATCACAGTGCACATAAATCCAGGTATACATCCCCCTCACTTGATTTATGGTGAAATAAGGATCTGATGGGGAAATTGCCTTCTCAATGTTTCAGTAAACTCGATTGTTTGAAGCATAAGGAACATAGGCTTTGAACAGCATGACATTCTGGTTGCTCATGGGTGTTTCAGTTGCACGTGATTAGTTTGTAGTTATTAAGACTTTTACAGAGAATAAAATATTTTCCTTTCTTTTCTCCAAATCCTTCCCTTGAGAGTCTTATGGGATTGTTATCATTCTTACTTTAATTAGATCATTTCAGAGTGGTGCATTCATATCTGGGTATTGGCCTTACGATGAAGCTGAGCATCTCATTGAAATACAGCCCTGAAAACCAATTGTACGAATTCATTTTAGTACAAGCAGGACTGATACTTTCCATGATTGTTTGATTTCTGAAATGGAGAGTATTTATTATTTAATTTCACTGAAACCCAAGCTCACGAATGCTGTTGAACACATTCTTTTGCAGATTTTTTTTTTTCTGAAGTGGTTACAAAAGCAAATTTGGTTCTTGAATAAGATACAGTATTTACCCTTGTAATACTAAACTTACTGTCATGACAGCTGGGGAGCTGGAGAGGAGCAGCATTCTCTCTTTGTTCCTCTTTGGCAACTACTATTGGTGTGTGGTAGAAACATTGAAAAGAATACATCCCTCAAACGACACTCTTAGCTCAGCCAAAAAAAAGAGAGAAAGGAAATTGAGCAGATTAAAGGAAGAAACTGCAAAAGACTCCATTAGAATTTTAGCAGTCTAGTTTTTAAAGGTTCAAAAAATGGCAGTTAACTACAAGTGATGCTTTGAAAATCAGAAAGATTTCTAAAATTAAGTGAATAATAAGGCATCTAGCACATGGGTGAAAGCTTTGGAAGAGTTACTTCCATGCTGGAGGCTTGATATCACATTTGGCAAGAACTATTTTGTATTTTCCCCACAAAATGTGGACTCATACAAGCATGTGCTAACACGTGTAGTAAAAAATATAGAAAAAACTTCATTTTTAGATGCCCTTAACTCTCCAAGAGTTCAGCTCTCATCTCATACATGTTGGCAGCTGGGGCTTTTTCAGATAATTATTTTCAGTGTAAATGCCTACTGGTTAAACCACAACTTGCTAAAATATATTAGTTTAACAAAAGTTTTAATTTTAAAAAACCTAGACTGAAACAGGATTCCTGGTCAAAATTGGAAAGCGTTCTTTCCCACAGCAGCTAGTTGCACACCTGGGTTGTGGCAGATATTCTTGAGTCACTGCAATGTCTGATTAGCTGCACAGATGTCTGGAATTGGATTACATCCAACCTTGGTGATGAGAAATAAACAATTTAACTTGAAGTTTTAGGTACTTACTGACATTGCTAGTTTTTTCTCCCTGGATCTGTCTGCATATTTACACACCCCTTAGGTCTGTTTTTTTGGGGGTACCTACTAGGTGTATAGAGCTTGTGACACAAACCTAACAAGTTCAGATATCGTGCATTCACTAGGTGACAGTAACACAGAAAACCATGTTTTCCAGGGAACAAACTAATTTAATCAAGTATCCACGAAAGTATTTGTAGTACTAAATAATTTAAATTAACATAACCCTTTTTTGATCTTTTAATTTACAGCTTTGGAAAGGCATTTTTAAGAGAAGTGAGGAGTCTGTGGCAGTTCTGGGAATAAAAATCAGATTTCCCTGTTGTGAATCATGTGCCTTGACCACAAACTATTTCCTTCTCAGAAAATCCAATTTTGTCCTGGCTTGTATCCTTGATTATTCCTTTTTTTTTTCCTAAGAATCTGCAAATTTGGGGTTGGTTTGCATTGTGTCATATGTTACTAAAGAATAATGTCTCAGATGCACTAATTTGGAATAATATTAAAAGACGGTTTCTTAACTTCCTTAAAATGTTGGGGATTGTTAATTGGGCTTTTTCCTTTTTTTTTTCCCTTTTCCTTTTTAAGTGATAAATATGTAGCTTTATAAAAATAAAGGTGTGGAGGTATTTGAATACTACAAGAGGGCCTTCAGATACCAGTCATTGCTTGTGTAAGCAATCAGGCTTTTAGTTTTGAGTGCTTCAATAATATCGTCTTCCTAGATACTAACAAGTGCTTTACTGTTTAAGTTTTGGAAGTTCATGACTACATGAAGTATTTCTAATATATAAATACTGTCAGAATCTTCATATGTATTTTCAAGGGCTGCTTTCTGTGTTGCAGTTCATGTGGAAGCATAATTACGAACTTCAAGGAGCTGGTAGTCTTCCTTTGCAGTTAAACTTTGAAGAAATCGGGAGGAGTTTAAGAAATATGCAAGTGTCCCTTACCTTTTTGTTCCAGCACTGTTTTCAGGTTTTGCATGTTCTTTTTTGGACTGCCATGCTCAATAAATATGTGGAACTTGCTGTACAATTGGATCAATAATAACGATGTTTTGCTGTTCTGCAGTGTTGTCTTCTTTCAGTGCCTATTGAACATTGTTCTGACAAGTATAGCGGTGTGTAAGTGTCTGCGAACTAGGGAATGTCATGAGTAGGATTCCACATCAAGACTGCCAAGTATTTATTTTGAATTTCGTGATCAGAGAGATGGTCTTGCTTTTCTGACCTGCTATTACGTAAAATATTTTTCCTTTCATTTCTATTGAGTCATTAACATTTGTATGCCAAAATCTTGCAGTGAAATATGAACTTTAGAGGACTGCAGTCTTTCACATATGAATGCATTTGAGTACCTGCATTTGTGAATGGTATGGAGATACAGATGTTTCATGTATGTAATGCAGTCAATAGCCTACTTGAAACCATGTGCTATAAAAATTTAAGTACAGGATCACTATTATCCCAATGCCCCAGAAGTAAATGAAAAATGGATAATGTGTTTGGAGTAGAGGGAAATAATTGACACTTTGTGTGAATATTGACATCTTAATCCCTTAGTTTCTTCAAAAAAAAACCAAAAAACCACTGCTCTTAGTTTCAGCTATATTGCTTATTTTTAACTGCACTATATGGGTGAGATGTTAGTGTGGGGCAGACACACTGCTCTCTGCATATATTTCTTAAGATTCAGCAAAGTAACACTTCCTTATCCACCAAACAGTCCACCCACCAAATCTACATCTTTCCAACTTAGAGAGAAAGGTGTTGTGGGGGACCCTGCCAGAGGCTTTACAGAAGTCCAGGTAGATGACATCTGCTGGTTTTCTCGTGTCCACTGATGTGGTTATCCCATTATAGAAAGCCACTAGGTTGGTCACTTTGGATTCTTTTGCAGTAATGTATCCTGATCATGTATTCATGGGTTAATAAAAGTGTTTCTAACTCTGGTTATACTGCTTTTGATAAAACTGGGATCTCCCTGTGGCCTTTCACTATGACAGAAGGGATGACTGTGGAGACCATTGGCATACCAAGCTGTCTGAGTGTTTCACCTGCTTGTCTGGGAGCTGAAGCATTGAAGACTATTATAGGGCCAGTGTTACATTTTGGTACTGTTGAAATGAGTCTGCCCTTTTCTTTTCCCTTTTTTTTCAATTGTGTATAAATTTAATAATCAAATCACTATAATAATTAATCCTTTTCAGGGGTTTTAAACTCAGTTCATGGAATTATAGGACAGTTCAGGTTGGAAGGAGATTTTGAGGGTTATAAGCTACAAACCTACATGAAAAAGCAGTGTGGTTGTTTTGGTTTTTTTTACTTTAAAATACATCTTTTTGTTGGACCCTAACTGATGATAAAAAGCACCATATTTAAGTGAAGTTACAAAAACTCTTCAGCTAACAACTTTTCCTGTTTATAAAAATTCAATTGGTGTGACTTAGTAAAGCTGATAATTCCAAAGATTTACTATATGTTTATTTTTTAAATTTCATTCGCTTGCTGATCTCTGTTCAGACTGGAATCTTTTGGCTGATAACATTATCAGGGAAGAAGTAATAAAATATTTGAAAATATTGTTATTTTACATGATGTGAAAACACCTATCGTAACTATTAACTTCAGTAATGTGGTGGGACATATATGAATTGAAGTAATACATTTTTAGAAGGCATGATGACTGGAAGGTAGAAATGCATTTCTTTTGAGGTTGAAGCTATATGCCTTTCTTTAGAAAATGTGTTTTCTTTTACATATAATGATTTTCCACTGAATTGTACTGCTAGTGAAAAGTGCTAGGTAACGTTCCTTCTAAAAATAGCTTTACTGTAGATACACTTATTTGTATTTTCATAAAGGTGTGACAATGCCTTTGGCTTTGTTTTTTTGTCAAGCACGAGTATCTCAGTAGGACAGTTTCAGGATCTGCTGTTTCTTGTATCTGAATATTTATCTCTAAAGACAGCACAGCACATATCATTACACAACTATGTTAATTAGTGTGATTAATTAATCTGTGTTAATTGGGTGTGTGATGTGCCATGTTGCTTGGTAGTCTTATAACTCTGTTAGTGTCAAATGTCTAATGCGTAGTCTAGAAGGAACCCTCTTCACTGGTGCTTAAAGCATTTAGTGCATCCATAAGTACATTTCATGGATCTACTAAGTACAATGATTGAACCCAGCTGTTTGCCTTCTGTGTCCCTCTATCATTTGCCAGCCACTCACCATGAGAGCTGGGCAGGAAACAATTTTCCCATCCCACTAAAATTTTCAGGGATTAAAAAAAAAAGAAGGAAAGAAAGAAGAGTATGTTAAGACTGTTCCCCGGAAGGGGAAAAAAACCTGAAGAATATCCCTGCCCATCTAGCTTGTCCTTCTGACAGTTACTTCAAATAAGGATATTCAGACTGACAACTTCAACTCAGACTTCTTCATGAAATCTTCTCAAATACATCTTTTGGAATGATAATTTTCTGATGAAAAGCATTTAACGTCCCAAATTCATGACTATTTCTATGTACAAAAGTCACTATTTGCACATCGATGGTCATAGTTGCAAAGGTTAGGTTTTTTTCCCATTTGAATGACTGCCAAGGCTTTGGGAAAAGCAGACATTACGCACTGATTTTTCTTCCCTCTCACCACCCCACATCATGTATACTTCATATAATAACATTTGATATGTCTGCTTAAACTATGGATTGAACTTACTGCCCCTTTTTTCTTTGTAGTCACTGTCAGTGAGAGGTAGGTACATGTCTGTTCTTACAGTACTGTTTTGCAAAAGATGCAGGTCTACAGTCATGTCTATCTCTTTTTATCACCCAACTAAATGTCACATTTGGCTGAAATTTTAGTGCTTTGTTTTATTAATCATAGTATTAAACTGCATTATATGCTATTATTTTTATATTATATTGTACTTTAAAAGTACATTATTCTAGGCACATTACCAGCATAGCACATGATTGTCCTTTACAGCCTAAAACTGAGGATCTGAAAATTTACAGTCGTACTCTATCTAACCCAAATCCCTGCTGCAGTATATAACTTAAAAGGTCTACTCACTGAAAATTTTGACCTAACACGTATTCCATGGCCATGGAGGTGTTGGAGGATGAGAAAGAGGAAGAAAGGGAAAAAGTAGTTTGTGTTTGTTTTTTTTTTTCTCTTGTCAACAAAGTTGGGCTGATGTTGGAGGTTGAAGGTTAAAAAGACCTACAACTAATCGGCGTATAAGTGGGAAATAGCGTTGTACTTGTACACTAGGCAATTGTGAGCCCTGCAGATTCTCACAGTGCAGATAAGCAATTAATTGAACACCAGAACTGCTGCAACCAACTATCTAATGCTGCTTTGCAATGTCCATATGTGCAGGAGCAGCTTTGCTGAATGCAATGTATGCCTGCTTTTGCAGAGTGTGATGCTATACCCAGTGAATGCAATAATTAGGCTTCCAGCTGTTTTTCCCATATCTGAGATTTTATCTGTTAGCTCTCAGGCATGTGTTTAGAGTGTTCACTCATCTTACATGCTTTGTAGTACTACAAAGAGTGGTGATGTTTGTCAAGAAGCTGCTGGTACTGGGCCAGTCTGCATGGAGAAAATGTACTGGTACATCTGGCTCTTGGGCATTGAGCGTGTTGCAAAGGATTGGGCAATACTGGTTTACTCTATTGGTGCAGCTCTCGGGTGTTCAACACATAATCCTTACACTTACAGGAGACAGTAAGATTTGTTGAATGTGATGTGAATGTCTTATTAAATTGTAAGTGAATCCTTTAAAAATGAAATTCTTTTATAGGCTAAACGACTAGATAATTTCTACATACCATAAATCTCTCTTCTGATTTATGGTTAATTCTGTTCATTCTGTGAAAAGATCAGCAGTAAAAGGAACACAGCAACTAACAGCTTTTTTGATGCTTTCCTTGACTAGTGGTATATAAATAATTTTTGAAAGATACTATTAACTTCTCTAGTGGGACAATAAAAATGCTAAATAATTCTGAAGACTACAAATAGCTTTACCCACAAATTTATCTCTTATAGTACCAATAATGGGGCCTGATACCTTCATGAATATTTTCTTTAAATAATTAAAAAACACCATCAACAAAAGTAATCAAGGTGTAAGTGTGAACTATAGACCTTGTAGGCTAACCTTCTCTTATATAAATCTTTTATTTGTAGTCTCAAAGGCTTTTTAATGATACTTCTCCACAGCATAGCTGGCTATTTCGTAAAGTGTAACAGCTTTTTCTTAACAATGCTTATCTTTTGAAGGAATAATAACTTCGTTGTGAGGACATGGAAGGAAAGAACAGTGAGCTCAGGATTACTCAAGGTCACAGTGGAAGCGCACAATAGCAACAGAGGTGGAGTGTTAACTTCAAAATTGTATATAAATACCCAGTTTCTCTCTCCACAATATCCTTTGCACTGCCAGATACTGCTTATTTATAAGGAGCATCAACACGTACTGTGAAATTTATTTTTGCATTAATGGCAAGGTGTTTACAGTTATTTCTCTTCTTCCAATGGTCTTTGAAGATGTGTTCATCAGTACCCCAAAAAGTGAGCCTATCTTTGTTGTTGCAGTCACCATCCAAATGACAGAAACACACATTAAAAAGGTTTGTTTGTATGAAAGGATCTCCATGATAGAAAGTGACCTCTGGCTGTCAGACGCTTCAGGCTGGTTCAGTGCATGATCCAGCATAAGCAGGGCTGACTTCCAGCCTCTGAGCACAATGCGTGGTGTGTGAGGTCACCCTCTGGTTCCCTGCTACGAGGCCATAGTGCTGACCTCTGCCCTTGGGGAGCATCACCCCTGCCATCCCAGCTGAAATGGACTCAGCAGACTCCCAGACAGAGTGCAAGGCTCAGAGCATGGCTTTCAGCAACAGAAATGGTAATAGGAGAAAACCTTGTCTTTGGAGGCACAGCTACCACCAAAGAGTAAATTTAGCTCCATTCTTATTTAAATAGAGTGCATATTCAAGACTTGCCTTGTTTTAAAAGCTCTGCATCTCTGAGGAGAGAAAAATAAAAGCACACTGTCAAGATTCTATGGCAATGAAAGGAAAAAATAAATGGATATTTATCCTCCTGTCATTCAGAGTATGTTATTTCAGTGATGTATATGCACATACATATACATACGTACACAAGTTCACATATGCAGAGAAAAAAACCCCAACATGCTGTAGTTCATCAGAAAAAAAAAATCAGATGTCCAAATTATTTTATAAAGGTAATCTGTGGAATTGGAAAGTTTCCTGTGTAATTAACCTAGATTCACTGAATTAATCTTGTTGAATTCAGTAGAACAATTTCTGTGACTGAGATGCTGCATCTTGTCTTTCACTTAATCCCACCAAGTGGTTACTGTGTCGGTTGAAATGAAACACAACTGGAAACTAACATATTTCTCATATTTTATATAAGTTGCTTCAAGCACTTCCGGTATTGTTTACATTACCCCATTATGTGGAAAATGTCAATTAGATGCTTTATATTATAAAAAAATTAGATATTTTCAGGGTGTGGTACTTAATGTTGTTATTTCTTACTGTTATGGTATGCATGATATTTAGGGTTCAAACTGAATTTCACTCAGGAGATTTACAGTCTGAGTGTTAGATTAGTTTGTTCACATCCTTGAATAAGGGGGGCTATATGAGAAGGACCAAAAAACCTTGAAATCTGGTGCAGTGCACTTCTGAAGATGAGGGCTTATACCCAGCAGATAGCTGGATATATAGCACAATAACTTCTTGGAGTTATTGTGACCGGAGCCTCTGTAACAGCTGTGTGACTTTTCCATCTTTTCTTCAAACTCCACTCACACAGAGACCTGGGAGAATCTATTTGTTCATCAAGATGAAAAAAAAGAGGTGCATCACCATAGAAGAGAGGTAGGGAAATGGGTAAGGAGAAGAGGAACAGCATGGTAGGTGAATAATATCACATCAAGGACTAGAGCAATTGGCTAGGTTTATGTATATATCTGATTCTTTATTATAATAAAATTGTAGCTTATACGCAGCCTTGAAGAAGAATGCATGTTTAAATAATTTATCAGGGCAATGGCAGAGCAAATAGATGGAGATGGTGTGCAAAATTGTTTTACATGCTACATGTGATATATGAGGAGCTCTGCCTGCTGCTGGCAATTACTTTTTAAAACCCATTTCTCTCAAGGAGTTTGTGATTTATTTTTTATGTAGTTTAAGGCTGTGCTCTTGTTGAGACAGTTCTCAACACATTCACTCATGTGTAAATAAATGCACATAAAATTACAAAATCATGAGGACTTCAGCTTGGCTCTTTCACTTTTGCACCCTCCCTTCAGGTATTTATATACATTAATGAAATTCCTCCTCAGCCCTCTCTTCTGTAGGCTAAACAGTCCTAGATCACTCAGCCATTCCTTACAGGAGAGATGCTCCAGTATCTTAATCACCTTTATGTCCCCTCCCTAGATTCTCTCCAGTATGTCCCAGTCTCTCTTGTACTGGGGAGCCCAGAACTGTAGCCAGTGCTATAGGTATGACCTCAGCAAGTGCTGAATAGAGGGGAATGCTCATTCTGATATAACTATGGCTTGTTCAAGTTTGCTTGAAAACTTGCAGTGGCCCTGACTGGAGTATCTGCCAATGTATCCCAGCTGGCTTTACAAGGTTCTGCCACAGTTCTCAAACTTGCCAACTTTTGAGACATTGGCAGGCTGAGATAATGAAAACTTATAAAAACCAGCTGAAGGCCTTTTCCAGCCTAAATGATTCTATTATATTATTGTGTACATTAGGTGGTTTTATTCACCTTTCTCTTTGTATGCCAGCCTGGGGCCAGGTCCTTAGTACCAGCTGACTAGTGGAGAAAATGTGCTGGTGACCCAGGCAAGACACAGGATAAGCCCTTAAACCACCTGGCAATGGTTCAGCATAGTTGGCATGGAAGTCGGTGTGTATCATCCTTCTGGGTTCAGGGGGAGTTGGAACAGACCCTTAATGATCTTGGAAAACCTAACAATTGTTGTGGGTCTCAAAATTCATATAAAATATGGAGTTGAATTGCAGGCTTATAGAATGTTTATATGAAAATCAAAGCTGTTGTTTTTGTTTTTAGTAAAAGACATAATTCTTTAAACCCTCTGAAAAGCTGGAATGCAGGACAACTGGAATTTCTTGCCTTGTGATCAGGGTTGATGTTATATTATCCTTCTCAATAATGTAACAGAACTGTGTATGTGTTGGGCTACATTTTATTGTAGAGCTTAATTGCTGCAAGGGATCATCAATCTGGTAGAATTTTTGCTCATATTAATAAACTGTCTTGGAGTTACATAAACATTTACTTTACTCCATTAATGATAAGTGTGCTAGTGCAGGTGTTGAGTGTACCACAGTAAAATTTTAGCAGTCAAGAGGTTGTTTATTGTACTCAGTGACATATTCTGTTGCACTCTCAGATCTTGATACTAAAATGGAACAAATGAGAAACCAAGATTAGAGCCACTTATAATGGGAAGTAAATTAAAGGAAAACATTTTTAACTACTGTGGGGGTTTTTTTTTGTTTTCAAAACCATGCATGATTAATTTGTAGGAAATAATGTTATTTCTCCAAGTAGACTTTCTGTGATTTTTTTTTTTTTAACATAAATACTGTTGCCATAAAAACAATGGAAACCAAGAACTCGTGACAACTCATTTTAGGTCTTGTAGGCTTGAATGTAAACTGAACTGCTTAGAGAGAGCTGGTGAAAGCGTTTACTTGCTGTAATTGTAATAAAGGACATTTTGAAACCACAATCTGTTTCAAGTCAAAAATGAACAATTTAATATTGTCTGAAACATTTTTTTTTTCAAACCCTTGGCACGCCTTTGCTCTTTAGGCAAGTGGCATTATAGGACTCAGGATGCAGATGATCTTTCTTTTAGATAAGTAGAAATGTGTAGCTTATAAACCCTTCAGCCTATTACTTCAAAGTGTGTAGTTTCAGGTGTAGTGTGTGTGTGTGCTTTACAGTGTAAGAAAACAAAACATAAAAGCTAGGAATAAGTCATAGTAGAGATCAACTCATATAATCTGTTTGTTTCTGGTGTTACACTTCATTTGGTAGACTTTACATACCTAATAGGTTTGGTACAATGTTCAATGCATTTTGTTACTTTATGCGCTGCATCTTCATTTTTTTTTCTCTACTATTTATTCCAGAAAGGTGACCCTTCTCACACTGGCATACCATTTTAGGCAGTACAATTTTGCATAAGTGAAACAAAACATTTTTCAACGAATGTCTGGGGGAAGTGTGAGCATTTGTGGCCGACATTAAGCTTTCATTTGCAAACTAAGATTAGTGACATTATTATTACACAATATCATAATGATAGTATTATTGGTGTAAGCAAAATGCTTCTGGATGTCTTGCATTTATAGTAGCTTTTTAAAAATAGTTTTCTTTCTTAAAGGCGTACGTTGGCTAGTATTGTCTATCAAGTGGCTTTCTCTGAAGAATCCCTGCTCGTGATGTTGCTCGAAGTTTTACACGGTTTAACCATGGGAGGGAGCTTCTCCTCTTTCAAAGTCACACAGAAAGATGCAATCATGGGCCTTTGGACGTGTCTTTGTACTAATTTGTCTTTGGAATGCTGGGTTTTTTACCTGTAAGGCTGATCCACTGCAGTTTCACAGACAGGTACATAAACCTGCAACTCAAGCCTGTTAGTTCCAGAAACAGCTATTCAGAAACTATCAGACTCTGCTACCAATGGATTCCAAGTGTGATCATACTTAAACACAAATGGAATTCAGTTTTTGTTATGCTGTGTTGCATAAATATCTGCCAGCATCGCTACAGCTGCTGCAGGAAAGAGTGCTTGCTTAGCTGATGCTGCATAAGTTATACTCTAGCCTTTTCCATGGCACCTCTGTCTTTGTTACAGACAATTGTTAGTGGACAAGTAAATATTTTTGTTGTTGTCCATTTATTACAGTCAGGTTAGATTTGACGTTGGCGTAAAATTTACACAGTACAGTAAAATTTGTGTTTTAATGGAATTTATTAACTGGAAGGAAATCTGTGTATAACTATGTTTAAATGTATTTCTGACTATGTTGATTACATTGAATTGAATCAATAAGCTGACATAAGAGAGAGAGAAAGTGAATTAAAAACCAAAAAATGAACGTGCAAGGGAAAAACGTCATAAGAGAGAAAATGGAGAAAGGTTAGAAAAGCTTGAGCAAAAGCAAGACTTAATTATTAAGGCTTCATACCCAAAGTAAATTCAATTTTAAATATTTTTTTTTTAAAAAAAAACATCTATATAAATGAGATCTGAAAGAAGCTGCCCTTAAAGTTTTTATGTGGTCAGGAATTATTTCCTGTATTACTTGGGCATGGTGATTCAGCTTGGGTCTCACCTTTGAGCAAAGGTTTCTCTGATGCTTTAACTATCAAACCTGCCCTCATCTTAGAAGTCTGTGCTGGTGCAATGGAACTGGAGGGGCCACTGAAGGGAAGATGGTATAAGTTGCTGAGATGCGTAGTGCTTGCTCTGCCTGGAGTGATAGCTCAAAGTAGACTCAGACAGGAAAGTGGGGTCTCACTTTGGCTGATGTGTTTCTCCAGCCTTGCAAAGCTACTTTTCCAAGTTTCTCCTCTTCTTACTCCAGTCTGGGACTGTATTAGTGTTTTTTGAATCCTTTCACCATTCAGTATATACACTGAAATCTGTCCTGGATAGCAAAAGGTTTACCTTGCATTATTCTGTACAAATAAAAAAATACCATATTTCTCACAGCATGAACAGTGCTGAACAGAATTAACCCAGGCATTTCTCACACCTAATATTCTACTACTTTCCTTGCATATGTTATTGGATAATGTCCAGATAAAGTCATATGTTATTTTTTTCTTTGTCATGTGAATGTGATAACTCCTAGGAGGAACCTTTAATAAGGGAGTAAATCTGCAACAGTGCTTACATTACAGCTCAGTACTACAAATTCTTGTTCATATAAGTAGATTTCTTGTACGGAGTCTGATTAACTGCGAAATATTGATGATGCTTGTGTTTGCAGGGCGATTTCCCGTAAGTTATTTATACCACATGTCAGTATGCCACTTTATTCTTTACTTCTCCTCCGTCTTCCCAAATACACCCAAGCTGACAATATTAATTTTTTGGGGGGTTGAAAAAATGGGCAAGAATATAACTATGTAAATCATTGTGTGTATGTTTTCATTGTAGTAATATCCAAAAGTTGCAATTCCAGTTGTGCTGCAAACCTCTAAACTGCAGGGAAAATACATGCATCTCCTCTGAAGAGCTTAACAGCCTGGAGCTTCAAGCCCAGGAATTTTTTAATGCAGATGTTTGTCTTTAAAAACTGAAGGGGTTACAAAAATCTTGATGCCTTTCAAAGGCCCTTCTGTCTTCTCAACATCTGTGTCCATGTTCCTGCTCCTATCATTCTGTCTGGGGCAAAACTGGGATGACAATATCTGATCATTTAAAATTTAGGGAATGTCCATAGCATGAGTGTTTCCTGATCCCTAGGTTGGTGCAGACAGCTGCAGGGGATGGGCTGGGGTATGGGGATTTTTCCTGGATGCACAAGAGCACTATCTCACTATCCAAAATGACAGTATTGGCTTATATCTGACCAATTGTTCTCTGACCAGCATGCTATGTAAGCCAAATCCTCTGAAAAGGTACTTGAAATGTGTTTTCAGCCCAATTTATAGAAAGCAACATCTTTCTTGCTTCTTAGAGCTTATGGATGAGGGAGGAATGTAGATTTAACCTTTTACAAGCTACAGGATGTGCTTTCTATTTGCTCTTTTAATTTTGCTCTTCTGTCCAACCTTAGAAAGACTGAGAAGTTTGCTGAAGTTCACACCAGCATTGGCTGACATGCTTTGAAGTTCCAAGCCAGACATCCTCAGTTTCACACATACGCTGCTAATGTAAACTCAGCTGCACTGCTGAATCCATGCTTTCATGCAACTCAAAAGCAAAAGCAAAGACAGTGGGCTTAGACTGAGCCCGTGGAGAGCAAACCCAAAGGAAATGCTATCAAAAATCCTTGTCAAAATGGAACACTGACTTGAGTAATGTTCTTCCTAGTGACTCTCTAATCATCTGAATTTCTCATTCCTTTTTCTTTTACACAACTATGTTTCTCAACTGTGTTCTTCTTGTTGCTTATAGTTATCCTTCCTGTTCACTGTGTCACTTATCTTCCACTCTGCAGAGTTGCCACCATGTGGCTTTCTCAGAAGATAAGATGATAAAGAATATTCTGAAATTCATCATACCTATGTTATAGGCTGGCTGAGCGTAGATCATTAAGCAGCCTTACCTCTGAGTAGTAAAATTTTAATATTAATTGATTGAGTAAAGGAGTCCATTAAAAGGTGTGTTCTCTAGAGCATCTGCTGACTATTAATGGAACTTAATGTTTCTTGATCAAATGCTTAAAAGCCAGATGATGTTTATACCCCTAAAATATGCATTTCCTTCTATTCATAAAGATATGCTGCCTCCATTTACTACAGTGCCTTTAAGAATTAATGGGAGTTTCTTTCTAGGAGAAGGTAAGGAAAAAAAAATTAAATCAAAGTACTGCAGTAGGTTGCCCTAATTGGTCAAACCAACAACTCTCAAAGTGTTTAGTCACCTTTAAAGTTTGGTTTTGCTGGAGTCTTTTCCACTGCAATTGTCTGCACCACGCTGTTCATAGGAAAGATTATTTGAAATGCACTTATGATTGCTATTAAAAATGCAGGGCTGTTATCCAAAATGACTTTGCCTTATGCTTTTTTGTTATTCCAAGAAACATGGAAAGGAGTAACTGCTATGCAAAAAACGTATGCTTGACAGATGATACAGATAAGAAGATATAATTTTGAGCAAGTATAGAAAAAATTATGGAGTACAGTGTATAATCTTGTTGATATTTCCTAAGGCTTAGACTTCCTTCAGGCATTTGTTGTGAGTTAGCCTGAACATTAAGTTCTGTTACAGGAATGAGAAAAATGAACTCTTCTCATTTCCTAGTATATGTTATTTTTAGTATTATGTTCTGTTCTGACAGTTGTTTCCCCTAAGCACCCTCATTTTAACTGTCTTCCAGGTGCAAATGTGGCTGCAGTTTTCAAGCTTCACTCTTTTGTCTTGACAGGTAGATCTCCACTCATTTGTCCAGATAATAATTAACTAGATGCTGAATTTTTAATTATGCATGAACTTTTGTTATTTAGAGGTTATTTATTTATATAAATAATTTCAGTTATTTAGAGATTATTTCTATTATTTGTTTATATAAAGTGGTCTGTGAACAGGTTTTATCATTTCTGAAACACTTAATCTACTTCCGTTTTTACAATGGAATGTCTTCATTGTCAGAGAGAGACAAAGAAACAATAACAGCAGTTTAGAAGTTATAATTGGGATATAAACGGATCACAAGTCAAACTCTTAAAAATCCTTTTTATACGTCACAATTCACGCTACGTGACCCTTCACCATGCTAGAGTACAACCTAAATCACTGAGTGAGGACACCAAAAGCAAGTGTCTAATTCTAAGTGTGTAATTTTCTAAGGAAAAATAATTTTAAAAATTCAGTTGAATTGATGAAGCAATGTAATTGGCGGCATGCTTCTGTATAGATCTGTCAGATTTTGCTTTTTGGGGGGTATCAGTCAATCTCTGCCTTCTTTTTGATAATCTTGCAGTATTATGATGAGTTGGGTGCTACCTCACAGAAGTTCTACAGGAAGAAATACATTTATAAGTATGAAAACACAAAAATCCCATCAGAAATGAAGTGAATAATTTTGGAAAGACAACAGCATTTTTGAGAAAACAAATAGGAATCATATATATTTTATGATAAGGTTTTTTTGCCACTGGAGAGACTTTCATGATGCTTTTAGATGGAATTACAGACATCAAGTTGAAACCTAGAAAAAAATAACAACATAATTTATGCGAGAACAAATACAAAATATATAAGAACTTTATCTCAGACATGGGGTAGACTGATCTTTGCTTTCATAAATCATCTTTCAAAGCACAAGGATCCCTGGAGATTGGATGTAGTAGTGTGGAATAGCAGAGACTTGGCTTCCTGCCAGAGATTTCCTTAGGTCAGGTCATTTGGCCTTAGTATCCCCTTAAAAATCAGAGATTTGACAGCCTCCAGTATTATCATAATGAACCCATCTGATTAGATAGGTGAACAAGCACAGACAAAGTTATTAGCAACCTGTGTGTCTGTCTAAGAAAACAGGAGACTGACTTCACATGTTAGGGTGCATGTTAATAAGCTCAAGCCTATGGAGAAAGAACCTTGCATTTCAGAGGGTTATTGACCATCTTCCCTTTTCAACTTTTTCATGGAAAGGCAATTTCTTCACAAAGAACTCTGAATCTGACAGGTTTTGTGTTAAATATGGTATCTTGTAAAAAATCCTCCTGAACTAATTTTAGCAGAGTATCTGCACTAAAACTACTGAATTTGCAGGCATCATGTACGCTGGTATTTTATGATAATTTGTAGGGAATTAATAGAAGACTTTGCATTGCAATTGCTTGCCTCAGATTACTCATGAGATGTTTGTCCAGTAAAGAACTGTCCAAGATTACCAGTTAAGTAATCAAATTAGCATAGTTAAGAGAATATTCACAAAAATTCAGAGACCAAATGTTACATGGTGATAAATTAAACAAAAATTCTTTCCTCCTTCCTCCTTTCTTCTTTCCTTTGTTCTCTGCTGATGCTGCAATTTTCTTAAAGTAAAATACTATTTTGAGTAAATAATTGGGATTCCTTTCTCCCTTTGGAGTCTCTTCCTCAGCCCTTACACCCTAACCTGAAAAAAGGGGAGAGGGATTCCCTTAACTGCCAAATTTTGAAGTATGGAAAAGGTATTTCAGATATTTATTGGTTTATTTTCAGTGTTAAAATGGCTCTGTATGGTGGAAGATCCTCCTCTGCTTCTGCCTCCTCCTTCAGCTAAGCAATAATGGGCAAACCCTGCCATAAAGTCACAACCCATATTGTGAAAAAAAAAAAAAAAAAAAAAAAAAAGAGCTCATCCATCAAACTGTCACCTCAGTTTTCTGTCCAGGGTCACAGAGGAACAAAGTCATCTTGTATCAGGTTGAAATAGCATTGGTAAGTGTTAGTGTGTGTGAAGCTGGTGGTTTGAAGTCTATTTATTTTGTTTGAAAGGCTCAAACAGCATGCTGCCGAGCAGAGAAGCAAGCAGGAGGAAGTCTCCTTATGAATTATTACTGGAAGGTTCACAACCATCATTTAAGATGTGAAATTATACTGTCTGCTTTTCTAGGCCTTCAGTTTACTTTGTGGCAGCTGTCTGTTTCTGAGTTTCTGCATCTCTCAGAAATGTAAAACTTGTGTTAAAAACTAAAATGACAACAGCATTTCTTCACCAAGGACTTAAAGCTTTCTTGAAAACAAGAGAATATGCAGGGGATATTATCTCAATATCTATGGCATACTTTCAAGACCAATTATATGAAAAAATTGCTATCCCTTTTTACATAAACTGGGAATGATAAAAATCCTTTCCACAGCGTAAAATGCAGTTATTGTTCTGATTTTTGCTATCAAAGGCACTTCAGGGAGGCACCAATGTTCTTTTACATTGCTTTTAATTTGGTTATTTCTAACATTATTGATTTCATGTCTGTTGGAGTCTTTTTTCCTATACTTTTTATTATTGATTTTCTGGTAGGAGATCTTTGTTATTTTATCATTTGAAATATCTAGAGGTTATTTACACGTTCTTTGTTAAAAAGAAAAATCTTAGGCCCAACAGCAGCTTTAGGAAGTCGCACAGATAATTTAATAAGCACAAAAAAAAAGGTCTGCTACTTCGGTGCAGGCAAACCAAGATGCATGTGGGGAACTCTTGCAAGTACCCAGGGGTGCGCTTATTTCAGAAACTAGCAGCTGAGAGGGTGATGAATGGAGATGTGCACTTTTCCATGCCTTGTCCTGACATGCTGCTTGCAAACGGGGTGTGCTGCCCAAGTGCCTAGCGAGCTTGTTTGGACACCCTCCCTGAGGATGGCCATGTGGCACAGAGCGAGGAGCTTGCGTGGCAGCAGCATCACTTCCCCCACCCCCCAGGAGAATCGCTTCTGCTGAAGTCATTTGGTGTGTGCTGCTTTTTCCTGTGTGAGGATTAGGGAGTAAGAGAATGGCTTTGTGAGGAGGCTCGGAGAGAGGGAGCTGAAGAGGCTGAACAGAGGGGCCGAAAGACTTTAGCCTTTCATAGTTCTTTCAGTCAATTCATTCTGGGAGACCAATTGCATGCAATACGACAGCTGGGGGTTTTGTTTTCCTTTCAGCTATATACTGTAGGAGAAGCTGGTAAGGTTGTTTTGGTTTTTTTTTCCTTGTTCTACTGTTCCGTGATGCTATTGTACTTGCTTTATCGAAGTGGCTGTTTGGTGAGGAAGGGAAGTTGGTTAATGATGCTGAGGGTCCCCTGCATTGTCTCTGCTTTGTGCAGCTGCATAGTTTAGGGAGAGGCACTGTTTACAGTAGAAGGGTTGGTTTCCCTTGAACAACTTTGTCATTATTTTTCTGAAGTTGTTTCACTCTTTCTTATGCTGCAGCTAGGAAAATAAGCAAACAATCGGACTCGGTTGTTTAGAAATAGGCAGACTTACAGAGGCTGCAATTTGCTGGAAAAGCTGTACTGCCGAAATCTCAGTTTCAGATATTCTGCCTTTGATGTTAATGAATTTGTCGCTTTGCTGGATGAACTCCAAAACTGGGTTTTTTGTGAGAACCTTCTTTTACAAACCTTTTCTTTGCATTTTCAGCAGGGACGAGATAAGTCCCTCAAACGGATAGCCAAAGAAAATAAAACAAAAATGTATCTGTGGAAGGTGGAAATATTTGGAAAAAGGAAAAATCCCAGGGGATCTCTGGAATTAAATAAATGAAGGAGCATTAATTTTTGGCATTAATTTTTAGCAGAATGCTCTTGATTGTAAAAGGAAGCATGTGGTTAGGCAGAGAACATAAATATTCTTTCGGAAGATTCAAGATGCACAGGTGCATATCCTGTCTTAAGTGCATCCTTCCAAAGAGAGAGTTATCAGATTTGTCCTCTTGGGAGGCATGGGGGAGCTGAGGGGAGAAGGGAAAAGAAAACCAGAAGATCCTGGCTATCCTGTCCCTTTCCCCTCTTCTTATTTTTAGAATAGTGACTTGTGTTTGTCAGGCCTTTATTTCCTTTCATATTATCGTGGGAAACTTTAGCTTGAATTGGTTGGACATACGTGAGCTCAGCTTGGGGCATACCACGTCTATTCCACAGGCAGGCTATGAAAATCCTGCTTGTGACTTAGATGAATAGTAAAGACAATAATTACCAACAAAAGTTTCTTTTGTGGCCATTCAAAAATCAGGAACAAGTTAGAGGGGGATGATTGACAACAGTTACTCTACTGATTGACAGAGAACCAAAACTTTGGTCTGTGACTTAGTATGTAAGTTTTTCAAGAAGCGTTGACCTTTTTCACTATTATTCTGTTCTTTCTGGTGGACTATTCCCAACTACTCTATTGAGGCCAGAATGTCTATCTAAAATGTGTCTTTTTAATTACTGCCTATAGTTTATACATCTCTTTACAATGATAACGCTTATTTGTTGGTGCCAAAACAAAATTGAGATGCATTGCAATTCGACTTTCATGACTGTGTATATTTTACATGCCTCACATGCTTAACTATTGATTTTAGCTACAGATTTCACTCATATGAAGTAATGAAGTGCTGCATCCAAATCCTGCAAATTTAAACTCATGGTTCTAGCACTTGATAATGAAGGCCCAAGGATATCAATGTGGTTACTCATGTGAGTAAAGATTGAGACTCATTTTCCATTCATGAATGAAATGGTTTAGGAAGTGCACAGTTACTATGGTTCTCTTTTGGCTTAAAACCAAAAATCTTCATTAAAACAAGAACTAACGAGATTTGTTAGACGGGCTCAAGGATAGACAAATTCACTGTTTTAATGTAAGAATGTGGTAGACCCTTGCCAGCAGTTTTTTTAAGAAAAATGATGAAAAGATTCTCTCTCTCCAGCTTATTAACAGTTTTAGAAACATGGGAAACATAATTCACCTCTTTGTGCTGCACTATGAGATACAGCCATGACCCTTGAAATACTAGCACAACTATGAGTTACTCCTCTCTTTGAGAATACAAATTAGTGTAGTCTTTCTCACATATTCCCCTGTGCTCCTAGTAATAACTCTCAGTCCTGCCAAATGACAGCAAACTGTTACTTCAGGTTAGGCTTCTCCTGGTTTTCTGTAAACAAAGGTGTAATATCTCCAGCTTGCAGTGTTTATTACTTTCACATCTTTGGTTTCATTGCAAGGGAACAGGGCAGGTTGTGTTCCCTTCTTACTGTTACACCAGTTAAGACTCCTTAGTTCTCTAGTGGAGAAATTACTTCAGTGTTTTTAAACTGTTCAACATTTTTCTTTAGTTTACAGAGAGAAACGATGAATTTGCTGCTACATCTTTCCTAGTTTTCATGAATTCTAGATTTCCAAATGTGACTTTGAATTAAAAAAAAAGGCATCTAACTAAACTCATAACTGATATTATATCTGTGTGTGTGGATGGGAAAGGAAGTACGATAAAGTTGTTGTGCAAGAAAGCCCTAAAATTAACTGCTTGAAACCGTAAAGTGGCTATCATAACTTTTTATAAAGCAGAAATACTTATACTTTTATATGGCAATAATTGTTGGAAAAAGGACCTCTAATTGTAAGTGAAAAATCACCACCAATATTGCACTTACTCATTAAGAAAAAAATCTTGGCTATAAACGTCTCTTATGAAGTTAAGTAAAAATAAAATCAATTGCACAGGTGGATGGAAACATAAAAATAAACTGAAAGTCCATTTACTCATAAAATTAGAGCAATCTGAACATATTCCAGTAGTCATTAACTATCACCTATTTGTCACAGCTGGAAGGTTTAGGCAAACAAGCACTGTAATACTGTTTCTTGAAATACGTAACTCTCTATAAGAAATTGTAAGGTTGGATCTGCCATACTGGTGCTATGGTGCAATTTGATGAATTTTTTGTGGTTTTTTTACATTTCTTAGTACAGATGTCACATAAAGATCATATAGCAAAAAAACAAGTCTGTTTTCTATACTATATAGCTACATACTTATATTTGCATATGTAAAGATTAGTGGCAATTTATAAAATGCAGTTGGTACACTGAAGACTATTTTCAAGCTAGGTTTGTTAGTATTCTTTCACATGTACTTTTGTTTATATCACTTACATTGTTGTTTGAACAGATCTGTAAACATACACACTAACGTCACACGTCTTCTATGTTAAATCAACACTTTCTATTATTACAGAGGATTCACAAAGCCTACACTTAGAGCTTATGGCTGGCTACCCATCTTCCTAGGAATAGCTACCAGAAGCGAATGTCAGCGTAAGTCATGCTAAATGCAGTGTAAATGTTCTATTTTTCTTATCCCTAACTGAAAGAAAACACATTTGGGCTCCCATGGAAAGCTGCCATTTTACAAAAAGTAAGCAGCAGGAGGTTTAGTCTGGTGGAACAGGATAAGAATTAGAGAATACAGTTTCCACTTGATAAAAAACAAGGGTTTTTGAATATTGCTTCAAAATAATCTTTTTTTTTCCCCAAATCGCTACGAAAGCTGCTAGATGCTACTTCCGTTGGTTTTATTCATGATGTAACACAATATAGAATAGGCTGAATATTTTTGTCATATGTCTAGATGACACTTATGGTTTCTAAATACTTATGTACGATTTTCAAAACCTTTCAATGAAATTCTGCATGAGTGCTGATGCATCTTCCTGTTATGCACATCCTCCAAGACCTTAGAAGCTCAGTGTGTTCCATAGCTTTGGATTTGCTTGGCTTTTAAATCCAATGCAAATAGAGAGAAGCTGAACTGCTGAGAAGTAGATCATCTGCAGGATAATTTCAGCACAGGAATGGTGGAACATTATAATAAGATATGGCTGAGGCTTGCAAAGTTTGCAAGCATCCCACCATCTTCCCAGAATGTGTTTCAATGATCTATGTCCATATCCCTTCATCTTTGAAAAACTGTCTACAAGCATGTTGCTCCCTCTGGTTGGATGTAATAGGTATCTTTCATCTTAGCAGTCTCAGTCTTTTAGACGACTAGTATCTATTTCCATGATGAACTTCCAGGGGTTAAGAGATTGACTTGTGGTCCATTATAAGTTAAAATTCAGCCCACATGGTGTGGCAGACCAGCAGGATGCTGTCTGTCAAGGACTCATAGTCGATGCAGAATGAAATTGTTGAGATGTGTGGTTTATCCAATTAAAACTTTGACTGAAATGTTAATGATCTTTTGGCTGACGCTTTGGGAAAGACCACCAGTGATTTCCTAAGGGAAAGAACTATTAGCTTCCAACCATACCTAAGTCTGTCAAGCCCAGTACATTATTAGCTGACATCTACGTAGACTTGTAAGAGCTTTTGAAGTTTTCTGGATTACATGCAAACAAGAGAAGAGATGGATTATTTTTACTTCCATGAACCAGGGTATCATACTTCAGTGCTAAATAAAGGAAGCTAAGGGTCAACCTGTCAGTCAAAACTCATCTACATTAGAAAAATGTGTGAAGCTTTTTTCCTGCACTGGTCCTTCTTACCCAGGACAGCCAGCTGTAGAAATGGTGTAATCTGAGACTTCAGAACTTGAAGAGTGTTCAGAGCATTCTCAGGTGGCAAAACAAGGAACAATACATTTTGACTGCCTCTGAATTTTTCCCTGATTTGTCCCAGTAGATGTGTTGGTGGTGATGGGGCTTATGCTAGGACTTGGATCACAGTTTTAACCTCTGGGTTTTATTTCTATTAAGTTTTAATGGGTCAGATTTGGGGAATTACTGATTGCCCTTTGTGACCTGTTCTCTTCCAGGCTGTGGAAGAGATGAATGCACCCTGTTGATACTAGCATAGTGTCCTACAAGGAAATATCATTTGTCTTTTGGAAGTTCTGTCAATTATTTTTTTGCTTCATGCAGTTCCAAGGCCATATATTAGACTTTGCATGGGGTGCTGTTACCTTTTATGAGACTATTTCTGTGCTCCACTCCTTTTCACTTTCTGAATTAAATTGCCTAGAAAGATGGTTTTGAAATTGATGCTGTGTAAAGCCAGATTCAATAATCAATGCCAATTTGATTATTAAGTAAGGTATCCTTTAGTGCAATGTCAGGTGTGCAGGGGATCACTCCACCGAAATGTGTGTGCCACTTCCAGTACAATGCACAAAGACTATATACAGTCAAAGCATAGATATTCATCACATTTCATGTAACAGGTGTGTCTATTACAATCAGTTTCTAGAATTTAATTACATAAGTTTCCTCCCCTTGGCACATGTGCTCTGCCCTCTATGGATCTTCTTCAGGGTCCTTGGGACAAAGGCCATAGACCTTCCTTACAGTTAATCTTTTCAACTCTCCTTCTTGCGCGTGCTCTTATACAACTTGGGCACCTCTTCAAGGTTGCATCTGGTGCTGGCTGGTTCTTCTTTCTCTTTTCATTGTGCTAGTCCTTGGTATCTGGCTTAACTGGATACAGTCACATTCTTTCCCATTTTTTCTAACTGCAGCCTTGTTAAAATTCCCTATGTAAACATAAGTATCCAGGCACAGGCTAGCTAAAAGTTATTATTCAAGCTAATCCTATATTTTAGTTCTAAAATCACAAAAACTATACATAATACTCAAATATATATAGTAGGTTAGTAACAAATAATTGCTTCCTTCAAAATGTTTGGCAGATGTTGAGAGAATGTTATAGTGAAAGCTGGGGGCATATAAAATAAAATTTTGATGGGATTCGATTACAGATAGAGACTTTTAAAACTTGGGCATCTATATGTAGATGTCTACATCTGATTCAGCTCAAATGACAGCTGGAATCTATGGTACAATTCACACACATGCATTTAATGCCATTATGGATACATTAAGTGCCTTAGACATCCACATGGGACTGAGGTGATACAGAATATGTAGACACACTGTCTTCTGGAGAAATGGCTGTGCTGGGGCATCTGAAATGATGG
The DNA here is from genome assembly GCA_013389865.1 of Piaya cayana. Classification (NCBI taxonomy): domain Eukaryota; kingdom Metazoa; phylum Chordata; class Aves; order Cuculiformes; family Coccyzidae; genus Piaya; species Piaya cayana. The sequence continues at coordinate 54,914 of WAAB01025964.1, forward strand.
AACGTACTTATGTACAGGCCTCTGAACAGGGTGGCCATCATTGCTGGCCCACTCAGTAGCTTTTCTCATTCAATTGCTTGTGTCTGCAAGATCAGCAAAGGCTACAGCCATCTCGCACAATTAGCTTGTCTACAGACAGCCACCCACAATTTTAATAACTGTTGATTATTTTACATCTTTGTATTATGTAACTACTCTTGAAGAAAAAGAGCTATTTCTGGGCTAATATTAATGTGTTCCTGCTGATTATGATAACAGGTGGAAGAAGGAAAGCAGGAAGGAAGGGGAGAAGTGTATTTATCCTGTTTTCTGAAGGCAACTACTTTGAATGCTGAAGTTAGGCCCCTGGGCTGCTTTGTAGTCAAGAGAGTCAAACATTATCTGAATTATTAAAATTACATATAAACTTTAGCCAAAGGAGTCCTTGGACTGACTCAAGTGGCCTTGGTAAGTTGCTGAGCTGGTAACATTTAGGACTAGTCAGTCAATAAGAAACAACAGGCATGCTCATTATACTCTAGGTCATCTGAACATGGCACTTTCCTAAGGTTATTCTAAGTTCTGTTAATGTGTTCAGACTGAAAGGGGTTGTTCCAAACAAAGGTTTCTATTATTCTATTCTGTTCTATTAATCTAATTTGGCATAACTGTTATTGTATACGATTTGAACTGATTTCTAGATGTACCTACCACTCTTCAGCTGCACAGGACCATTGCCTCTAAGAAAATAATCTGAGGGAAGAAACACTTTTCTTTTGTTTAGCACCATTTACATGAAGTCCTTTTGCTAAGATGTCTTTATACTTCCACACTGTTCATGCACATTCATAGTGTTTGTCTAATATATTCATGTATATTTTGAAACAGCACACATGTGCATTCCACCAAACAATTCTTTTGTGCACGTCAAAAAAATATTTTCCCCAACTGAACAATCTAAATTACAAGTCTAGTCATTGTCTGTTTTGAGGCCTATAATTAGAGCTCAGATGGAAGGGCAATTGCAGAAGATAGTTTACCAATTTACATGTTAATCAAACACAGTCTGATGGACCATGATTAAGTAGGCTCAGTCAACATCTTAATTAGCCAGAAGCACATCATAAGGCATAGGTGCCTGACTCCTCACCACTGAGATTTCTTTCCAAGCAAGTACAGGTTTCTCAATAGCTGTTTTCCATAGCATTGTTAAAGCTAAGGATCTTAATTGCTCTAATGAGGGAAGTTAGTTAAAAACTACTTAGCCTTCTGTAGAACACATGAGGTAGCCCAGCATCTTAATTGGAGGGCAGAGCCTAGCCAATTTGTAACCTGGATGAGGTATAACATTAAAGAATGGATTTCTGCCAAAATTTCATCAAGCACAGAATATGTTTTTTAAGAAGTGTGGATGGTTTTATCTAATTGATTAGTTCCACATGTCCACAGCCCCAGGAATCTCTCTACTGGAGCCCACATGGAATCAGGATAAGCACTATTTAAGTATGCCTTTGTAGTTAAGTAACCTGCTGGGCAGGACTTCATCTCTCCTAACAATGTCTCTCCTGGTATTTTGTTTAAAGGTTTGCTGCTCTGTAGCTAATTTATTTTACAAGTGAAAATCAACTTTCTCCATACAGATATGTTCTAAAATTCCTTGAATACTATCAAATATTGTTTTCAAATGCTAGCCTGTCTGAGGAGTAACTCCCCGTGGGATGTGGAGATGTTTAGAATTTTTCCCCATTTGATTCCTTACTATACATCTTTCACTACTGCAAAATATACACAGTGATACTTAGATGGGAGTGATCAGAGTATATTTATTTTTATTTCATAAAGGAAAATTCTGTTATGACATGTTTGATTTTAGTGGAAAGAAGTTCTTTACTGATGAAACTAGTACCATTCTGGTATTATATGTTCCCTCTATCAGAAGAATTCAGAATAAAAGTGCCAATAACAGTATGCTGTGTGCAGTATCTGTCCTTGCTGTCATGGTAGCTGGTGTAAGAGATGCTGGTGCTTACAAGGAGAAGAGCATGAGCTGTGTCTTTTGGAATTGACAGCTGAACAGAACAGGGAGTAATTTATGACCTTATATTTTCTATTATCTTTGGACATAACGTGATTTTCTACACTCAGAGGTATGGACTGGCTTTAGTATCAGCACCAGTCACTATATGAGAGTCAAATGCTACCCTGGCCTTCCACCCAGGAGACTGATATCACAGCCTCCCATATAGGAAGTATTCCTTCATTACAGAAATAAAGGAAAGATTCCCTGAGATCAAAACCACTTACAAATTACAGATATCTCTTGCCAGAACAGTGATGATTTATTAGTAGAAACAACTCAAGAAGTTCCTGTGGTCTATTTGCCTGCCAATGCTTTGTTATTTCTTGCATTCTCTCAAAAGCTTCATTATGTTCAATCCATCCTTTTAGTCTCTATTGGCAGCCTGGTCTCTTATTTAGAAGATCATTTTCTTCGTATTAAATGTTCACTTAATTTCATGCTTCTGTTTGTAGAACAAATCATCCTGCTCCCTTCAACTTGGGTCATTAAAAAAATAGTACTCTGTATGTAGTTATAAAAGCATTTTATTACATTTCTGAATATAATGTACGTTTCAGATCAATGGTTAGAATTCGTGTTGAATCCTTTTGTGAAGAGCTAACCCTTAAGATTATCTAAGCCCTAATGTTTACCATCATAAAATAAAAATTTCTTGCCTTGAAATACAGAGTGTTAGAAATTGCCTTGACCTATAGTACTTGAAATATCTTAGCCTAAAAATGAGCAATTTTAATCTTCATGGACCAAACATTAAAAAAAAATTCAATGGCTATCTTCAGTTGCCATGCTGCATTAATGCAGGTGCTACCCATATTTCCTAAGCAAAGCACAAAGAAATTGATGGGTACAGTCTTTTTTTAGCCTAGACACATACTGGCAGAGCTGCCACTGAAGTTACTGTGGTCTACAGATGTCATGTGGTAAATGAAAATGTCTGTTTGGATGATTAACATGACTATGCCTAGGAAAAATCAGTTTGCAATAGTGAAAAACATAACAGAAAGCAATTATAATTGACACCTTTAAATGTTTATATAACATTTAATATATATCTTGATAAAACGAGGGTATAACTTCTGCCTTGCCTAACCTGGAACATCAGTGGATGTAACTGTGCTTGGTCTGTGTTCTGTCTTTGGTAGATCTGTATTATTAGTATGCTTTATATTATTCCTCCTTACTTTTCCTTCTGCTTTCCATACTGGCTAAATAATTAAAAATGAGGATTTATCTCTGCTAACCTCCATGAATCAAAATGCTAGATTGTGACATAGTTAATCTTAAAGGATAAGTCTTTTCATCCATGCCTTCTGGAGGTTTGTGTCTTTTTCCATTAATGCAGAAGCTAACGTACTTAGGTTTAGCCCCTAACTGCAACGTTTAGTACTTAGGTTTAACCCCTAACTGCAAAGTTTAAAATATAGGTAAGATAGATATCTCCTTTAATGAAATAAATTTGGTATCATTATAATGTTAAAGTTTGAAGAAGTATCTTGACATTTAAGGAATACAAAATACCGCCCCTACACAAACACAGTGCAGAGGTTTGTAAGCAGGAGAAATATCCAAAAGATTTAATCACTGTTTGAAGTTAACAGCAAAAAGTGCTTACTGATGTATAACCTGTTTTCTTCTGGAAGGATCTGATTGCAGTACATATTTTTAACAGTTGTAGACCATTATTTTTTGAAGTTAATTTTGAGTTCTTAGATTAAATACCTAATTCACATGAATACAATCAAGAAGCAAAGCAAAATATTACAATATGGTGAAGTGACACAAGCAGTTTTCTTAAGACGGTTAGTTTGCAAGTGTTTAGAGTGAACAAACATTTTCTATAGTGCTTCAAATTTCCATTTTAGTGCTTACAGTGTAAAAATCTAGAAGTATATTCCATCATACACGGGATACATTGTGTTGATGTATTCCCATCATCAGTCATCCTCCAAGCATATTCAAGTACTAAGACTACAATTAACTTGCATTTACACAATGTCTTCTAGTATAAAGAAGTCTCTGTGAAGTTTTCCCATTTTACAGAAAGGAAAACAAAGACGGAGATTCAGTGTTTTGATTAAGATTCTGGTATTTATGAGACAAGAAGGTCTCTAGAGCACTGGACATTTTTCACAGATGATCCTCTCTTGTCTTTGAGATAATATTCTCCTGGAATGAGTCTCAGGGAGACATACTGGGGGAGCAGGTGGGGTTTTAATGAAAAGAAGACATGGCTATTTGAACACCATTGTAATCGCTAACAATACAGCCATTAAGGTGAACATACACAGAAAGTAAATATTTGTGACTGGTGATCTGTCTGAAAAAAAGTGGAAAATGGGAAAAAAATGCCTATGTTTTAATTTTGTTTCAGTTAGTTGTCTTGTTTAAAAAAAATCAATTTCTTGAGAAGAAACAAGCCAAGAAACAGCAACCAGCTGTAGTCGATATTATTCAGTGTGAAAAATATAATTTAATCCTCTCTATTTTTTCTGTAGGAGATCATTACAGGGCTTTATGGTCTTTATGGATCAGTACAAAAGACATTCTATATTTTGATGTATCTCTATGAATTTGAAAGAAGTGACCTCTGCAGGGGATACTACTGTTGGTTTTACATCATTAACATTGCTCTTCATTTATTGCTGCAGAATACCTGCACTGTCTTTTAAAGTGTGAATTGCCTGGGGTGACAAATTGAATCCTGAATCTTTGCACCTGACACCATGAGAGCCTATAAATTAGTAATGGGCTAGGAAGATAGATTCCTAAATGTTTCTGTTTCTCATAGAAAACATTACCCTTGGGGTCACTAACTAAAAAAAGGGGGAAACCTGGACTTTTTAACAAGAAAACAATTATTTAAACACATCTATTTGCTATTATTAATATTTTTAGAATTAGAAGTCCTTGTTCTGCTAGGTTTACTTCTGCCCTCAAGACTCAAATTGTCAAAACCAGGGTTCAGTCTAGCCCATTTAGTACTGGGAAGAATGTACAATGGAAACTGAGTTAAAGCAAGGCTCTTTGTGCACTGCTTTTGGTCTTTCAAAGGAACCAAAGATTAAGTTATCTTATTTCAAAGCTACAATAGCATAGAATTGCCAGTGGTAACTATACTATCACCCTTATGGTGGTTTATTATTCTAGCACATTCATGGCTAGGATGAAGCAAATAAATTATTGAGTGCTCTGGGTGATTTCATTTATTTATATATGTATATATGTCATTGTTAGAGCAAACAGTAGAGAAAAATCTTGCATCCTATTATGACTCCCATGAGGAAATCTTAATGCCATTCAGCCAGGTGGAGCTTCTGTGAGATTTTTTTTCATTCACTACCATCCGCCTATCCATCATAAATGCCCTGAACACTTTTCAGCCATGAAAACTCCTTGCTGCAGCAATATATGGGCTTTGTAAATAAAGTCTGTCACCCCTAAGGGGAACAATATAGACTTCTAGGAATTCTCATATATTTAATCTGGTTTAAGGCCTGAAAAGTATATTTCTGTAATAAAATATTTTAAGACCTTTTTGTCCTGGGAAATTTCTTTTCCATGGCAGGTGACCTTTACAGGTCCTTTCTGACTACATAACAGCTACGGATATGAACATTTAGAGGTTTCAAATGTGTACAGTATGATGTAGGCATTTTTTAAGGATTACTTCAAGGCTAAAGCACTTTCCCTGCCCCAGTATTTGAGCAGTTTGAAAGCATCAAGGCCCATGCTACCCCTGCAGATATACACAGAAAACTCCCAGTGGCTGCAGCCAAAGCTGCACTTGTGCGTCCAAGGGCAGTACTTTGGCTCTGAAAGTTAACTAGGATATGAAAGAATAGAATTGGGGTTTGTATAGCCTTGTTATGGCTCAAAGCATCTTACAAGTAAATAAATGAGTACAAGGAGGGTGTAGGGAGGCTGAGAGGATATTGGGTGTTCAGTAGATCACTTAGTGATTTGATCAGCTTGATTTATTAATAAAAGTAACAGTGGCCAGAAATACTGATGTTATTGTTTTCCCCTTCATCTTGCTCCCTCTGTCTCTTTACTCCCAGAAAAGATGACAATGAATTTTTAACTTAAGTTTTCAACCCACTGTCTTAAAATTATTTTTTTTTCTTTTCCCTTGGCCTTTTCTTCTCAGCAGCTTGTAAGACCTGCATGCTAGGTCTGAAAAACAGCTGTACAGGTCCAGTCACATTGACATCACATGCACAGCTGTGTAGTAGGATATGTGCAGATTTTTGGAGAAGACAGTCCTAAGCGGTTAAGCAAAGTAGGCAGCATTTTCCATCAGCTTCTTTAGGGCCACCTGTACTGCTAGAGCAGAGACATCTGAGCTGGCTCTGTCTCTGTTTACTCAGGGATATGCAGTGCAGCACAGCAACTGAGGTGACAAATCACTTCAGAGCTTAAGTTGAGAAGAAACATTGTCACATTTAGCTTGAGCAAAGCATGGACTAGTGAGTTCTTTGAAGATATTGGACTGCTCCTATGTAGCTTCTTTACTATGCCACCCTAATTCAAATCTCCGGTAGCTTACATAGCAAGGTATGTTTTGTCAAGCTCCAAGGTGCAATGAAAACCTGCCATATAGACCCGAGTCATATGAGAAATACTGAGCCAGCAGACTCCTCTGTAAAGCTCAGTGCAAGATTAGGGTAGCTGATACAAGATTTTATAAGCCTCTGTTCAAATACTGTTAAGTTTCAAAGGGGAAAGGAGTCAGTTCCAGATACTATGAAATTAGCCTGATGTTCCAAATACCACCAACTGAATTTGTGGCTTTTCATCATCCATTTCTGATGCAACATGAGAGTTGCATGTGCCTGTAATTTCCTCTCTAAATCCCTCTGTCACAAAGCACTGTTGCGGTAACATCATAGCTCTCACTGCTTGGAACAGCCTGAATTCATATTACTGGCATCAGGCAGTAAATCTGATGTATTAACTGATATTTCCTGAATTCTTTAATTTGTTAAAACATTCACTAGAACATTTCTGGAATGACATACTCAATATTTTTACTGTAAAAATGAGCAGTGACATGTATCTGTCTGCTGCTATGTTTCAGGTGGTAGGATTTGGTCTTGGGCAGTATCAGCAACTTGCTACTTTTGTAGTTTGGGTGCAATAATTTGGATGCAATCACAGATTTTTCTTGCTGATTATTCTCTGCCTCACAGCAAGCAGGATTAAGGGAGATGCCTTTAAGTAATGATCATAATAATATGATAGTATATACCTACAAACATCTATACACAAAGGGATGTGCTACATTTACTCATTTCCTTTTTGATTTTTTAGCAGTTCTACAATAATTGCATAGTTTAACTGCCCCCCTTTGTTTTATATGTGTGTATATATGTATGTATCTGTTAAGATATCCTTCCTGCTATTTCCTTTTTTGATTTGGAGGTGAGGGCTGTCACTGCTGGTGCAGGATTTTTAACTATGTAGTGACTAGAGCTCATTTTACCTCCTTAACTCATACAAGGCTCCCTATTCATATGTAGTTTTCATTTTGTTGTTGCAGTAGAAGCTAAAGAAGAAATAATATGAAGGAGTATGATAAGAAGCCCTAAGCTTCTAAACTATAGTATTTTTAACCAGAGTTAAGGGAACATTGACTTTCCTTTTCAGATCACGCCAGTAGAGTTACAGGCAAAAGTTGCATCATGAAGGACAAAGTAGAGTAGGGTCAGGGTGCTTATCCACAGGGAAAAACTGGAATGGAGAGCCAGGAAAGACCTCTGGGCACATGGACTTGTGGCTGCTCAAGATGCTGCAGGATGGGAGGGACATGAAGGGCTGAGATGCAAGAGCCTGCTGGCAAGGAGCAGCCTACCATCCTCAACCTGGGCAGCTCCCCCTGTGGCTTCGCTTTCTGCCTCTTTCTGCCACTGTGTCATGGCAAAGCAGGCAGCAAGCCTGCTGCTACTTTCATGCTCCCAGCAGCAAGACTGCTTCCCTTACCTGTGCCTAGAGCTGGCTGATGTGGCTCACATGGTCTGTACAATGCTGGTGAAAAAGAGAAAAATAGAAACCTTCGAACTGTACACATGTGTACAGTTACATAGCAGCATTTGCCAGTGTTCAGCTGCAGTAGAAGTCAGGAGGGCAAGTAACGAATTAAAATGCTGGTAACGTTGACTACAATTAACATATTTTAGAAAAAGGTAAGATGTAGGTGAATTATGTGGTTAGTGTTTTATTGATACCTGCCCTGAGTGTGCATGAATCAGGATGGTTTGTGCACTTTCTTTAAAAATAAAGATTTGTGTAGTACTTTCCAGTTGGAGATTGCAAAGCCTGAGCTAAAACTAAGCTAACACAGGATCAGAAGGCTCTTTAAATTCAACCTGTGAATCAGAGTGCTTTACGCAACCTCTGCATCTGCTCTGCAAAAGAAGGGAGCTTGCAGCAGGACACATTTTCCCCTCCAGAGTTCCCTGTCTAGGCTGGCGTGAGCACTAGAGGGGTCTTTTCTTACCTGCAGAGGATGACCAGCTTTCAAAAAGCATTAATTTCCTACCAGGCTCCACCTCTTCCACAATCATAATATTTTAGCTGAAAAATCATAACATGTTAAAGACAATTCTACATTCCTTTTCTCTAGCCTCTGGCTTTCAAATAGTGGGGTTATATTCAGGTCAGACTGTCAACTCTCCCTCTACAACAGTATAAAGGCTAAATCATTTTAAAAAAGAAAATAAATCTTTAGTTCTCACACAGTGACTTGGGATCTGGAGCTGAGGCTTCACAGAAAAGATCAAATAGCCTGAGCCTTGTGACAGAAGTGTTGAAATGGCAACTCTTCATTATCTCATTGATGCCCCTAGAGGAATGTTTCAGTTCCAGTATTAAAGCGGACCAAAAGGACCAACAGTCTTCTAGTGTTTCCTGAGACAGATGACCAAGGATATAGTCCCTGGGACAAGAGCTGGTACCGCATCTGCACTGTGTGTTCTGGTGATTGTTACTTGTGCTCTGGTCTCTTACGTTGTTACAGCTGCTCGCTAAAGTGCTACACTGAGTTAATCTGAATGGTTGTGGCATGCAAAGCGGTAATGAGACATGGGATACTGCGCAGAAGTTAATGACTCATGGGCACAGATGGGGCCAAAAGTGGTTATGAGCACCTGCTCGACAGTAAAGCCCTAGAAAGTTTGACAAGAGCAGAGGTGGAGGGACTATACAGAAAACAGCTCATTCTCCCTTGAGGATCTTTGCCTAAAATGAGGGCAGGACTCTTGTCCCATTCAGACCCAATCATGAGCTCATCTCAGCCTGCACACTCATTCTCCAACAGCTGCAGCTGTGTTACAGCAGCCTCTGTGCCTGTGCTAATGGATTAAAAGCATTTCTATGTGCTCTTTTCGTTCGGAGAGCATACATCCCTTCCCACAGCCTCCAGTGTATCCTTGTTGCCTTGAAATGGATTCAAATATTAAAGCCTGTTAAGTTTAATTATTGCTAAAAGTCTGGGAGGAAACAAAATCTTATGACCACTTCAAGCTGTTTCAAAACAGGAAAAATAAATCACAAATGTGCAGTCACTTATGGGAAATTCAGAAGCTGGCAGAAAGCAGTAATATGCACTGAAGAGAGCAATCATAAAACTTACACAATCTGCTCAGCTATGTGTATAGGTTGTTTCTGACCTGGTGAATATTGTTCCTTATTGAGGATCTCTCATGGTCAAGACCTGTATACCAGAAGTATCACCTGCCTTTCCAGGCTTCCATAACCAAGTTCATGAGCAGGTAGATTCCTACTGGGATGACTTTGTGCTTTATCATGAAAATTGTTAAATCCCCATATTTTCAAATGAAATCAAGGGGAAGAGCTTGCCTTCAGCACTTTTGCCAATCATGTGCAAACCAAAATTTTATTCAAACAGAATTTTTGCTTGTGAGAGTGTAGGATGAGGCACATGTGTGAATATTTTCCCTTTTATATATACCCCTCCTATCTCCTTGCTTTTCTTCTCCCAAGACAGGGATTTCTGATTTGGGGCAAATACTGCATTATGCACAGAGAGTGGATCTGTTCAGTGGACATGTTCTCTTTCATTTTAATATATGCAGGTACCCATTTAGCAAGGCTGTGTCTACTCTTCCTCTGTCCCCCTCTTTTCCTAACACAAAAGTTGTTTTCTGTAAGTTATGCTGTACCAAAGCAGCACCATAAGAAAAAGTAAATAATTCACTCTACGTTGAGGGGCAGCACAAAGAGAGCAGTACTGGTAGGTATCTGTTCTTATGAAGTGACTGAAGAAGGAGATGTATTTACTTCTTCTGTCGTTGGGCTGACTTCAAATCAAGGTTTACAGGAAATCTCAGTTTACAATTTAGCAGTATTCTCTCTTCTCCCACTAGAATATCCATGCTGAGACCTGGCAGCCACAGCAGCAGCCGGCAAGCTTCACTGTCCTTTTTTTAATGAGTATTTATATGTTGAGAAGTAACCACACAATCAAAATAGAAACAATGATTTACTTTCAGCTTAGCACATATGCTGCATGCTTCTCTTTTATTATTATTGTCTCTTTTATTAATGATCTATTTCAGTTTTCTTCTGATGCATAGTCATTTTACTGTTTCTTCTTGTATAAAATTTTCCTGTAGAAGTTCAAAGCCTCATGTTTCTGCTGGAAAAGGCTCCTGGTTTTCTGTTTCTGAAGACCATTTTTGATCTTTAACTTCAAAACACACAGGAAAAAAAGTCATTACTAACAGATTGGGGAGGCGCAGTGAAATGTTTATTACAAGGGGATGTAAAAAAACACATATCGTGTTTTGTGGAGGATGGTGCACCTAGTATTGTGGTTGCAAGGGTTAAATCACTGTTTTCTCACATGGAGATAGAACGATTTGCTAATGCCTGTTGACACTGTGCATTGCTGATTCTTGTCCTCTAGCATGAGCTGTAGCAAATGCTGATAAATTCCAGACTCTAATCGAACATATTTCAGAAACATTAACATTTGCTAAATAAACAGCTTTTCCTCTTCTCTGTTGCATGCAATGGATGTTTCTAACATTGCTTGCTGGTCTTTCTACAAAGCATAACAGATGACCACTGCTTCTTATGAAATAATTATATTACCTAGCCCTTTCCTTGGGAAAGAAAAGGTTTGGGCTTGTTTTTTTACTGTCTTAGCTCTTGCTTTTTGAGAAGTGTCTTGCATTTGTCACTATTGTTTTCCATAATGAACCTGATGATGAAGGTAAAGTTTTTGGTTAAAAAATCTGTTGCTGGTTTAAATGAAAGAATGGCTACTTTTTCAGTTTGGTCACACTCTCTGTTCATAAAAATGTAAAAGGGAAAGATAAATCCAAAAGTCTGCGAAGAAACATAGAGCTGTTAAGAGCCATCTATCAGAGCAATGGGGTAGATCTACACTGCTTTCAGACAGGTCTTGGGAGTGCTCAAAAACACATTCTTCCTGATCTGTTCATAACCTGTTGACACAATTGCTTAAAGGATTTCATGTTGATACATTCTGGGTGTCTTCTTTGGATGTTCTTGTGACATGCTAAGCCAGTTGACTGAATATTATTGAGATACTGAACTGGCAGACACACTTACATACACGAGGAGCCAAATGTGGTAGAAATGCCTCTGAAATAGATTGGGTTCAAGCACCCAGGACCAGCATTTGTACAGAGAACTGCCCAGTGGTGAGTTTAATCTGCTCTCAGAAGCACATTTGTCCTATTGAGAACCTGAACATACTATCAGAATGGACACAGTGGGAGTGTTCAGGAGCATACTGGCATGTGCATATGAACTGCAGAGTGAGAACAGAGACTTCTCAGATTCAGAATATACTTGATTCCTAAACATTTCAAGAAACTATTTGGCCTTTGACTTTGATGACATGCCATAGATTGCTAATAATAGCATGCCTGACTTTTTGTTAGAAAAATAAGCACATCCCTCAGTAATTCCCACACTCCTAGTTAAAATCACCACAATATTGTTATTAATGCCAGGGCTGATGAAATAGAGAGAAATGATAAAACTTCAGCTGTATAAAATTTGTTGTCCTTTGAGGGGCCTGTATTATGAGACTGGAAAGAAGAACAATAACATGTCAGCTATTCATTTGTCAGCACCCCTGCACTGGTAAACTGATATGGGTGACAGGATACTCTTGTTGTCCCACCCTGTTTTGGTTTTGAGTTAAAACTCCCCCCAAAACCCTCACAGTATATTGCAGCCACCCTCCCTTCCCCCAGACCCTGCTGCCCCAAAAATCCAGGAGAAGGTAAGAGAGGCTGAGAATACAAAATAATCAAAACAGGCAAAGGCTAAGTGAATATATATATAATGTATTAACACTATATGTAACTAACATACTACATTGGTGGTTCAGTGGTAAAATTCTCTACTACACATACAACAATCGGAAAGTAAGTGAAAACCCCCCCCCAGAAATAAACAGTGTTTCCCGGAGAGAAGATAGGGAGAAAATCCCTTCCCNCACTTCACAAGTGTCAAGATCTAGCACAAAGATGCTGATGTTCTGCTGAATTGTTATGGCAAGTACAGTTTCATTAAATACCCCTAAAATAGAGGAAGTGTGAGTAAGGGTATTGAGGGAGCTGGCG
>WAAB01025965.1:7707-22595 GCA_013389865.1 Piaya cayana
ATCTCGCCTCTGTCGGAGCCCTTGACATCCGGGGCTGCCCTGAAAAGAAGGGGGGCGAGCGCAGAAAGTCAAGAAAGAAAGGTTCAGCGGGGAAAATTCCTGCTGCTCCTCAGGCTGGGAAGGCAAAGAGGGAGCTGGGGCACAAATAAGCAACCAGATGCTGTGCTAAGAGGGTCTGGAAGGATGAACATCTGGAACATGTGGCCAGAGCAGCGGGCGCAGAGATGCAGGGAGATTGGGACCCCCAGGATGGGGCTGGTGATGGGGAACCAGGCTGAGCTCCCCCCGGGGAGCAGGAGGGGCTGTGCTGGGGGCTGAGGGTCTCAGGCACGGGTGGGCTGCTTCTCTCCACCCATGGAGCATCTTCTAGGGCTCTTGTTCATCCCTCTCTGACTTAGGACCCCCAGAGTGCCTGGAAGAGGCTGTGGCTGCTGGCAGAGAGCTGCAGCTCCGGCTGGAGGAACCGCATCAGGGGTGGATAAACGTCAACTGGAGAGTGATGTGGGACTCGGGAGGCCAACATCGGATCCTGACTGCTGAGAGGGATAAAAATGCTAAATCCCACAAGGGTCCTTTGACTGAAAGAGCTGTTTTCCAGCAGGAGACCCTCTCCCTGCAGATCAGCTCCATTAGCAGGGCAGAGAGCGGGGTCTATAAAGCAGAGTTTGAGGACACGTCAGGCTCTCTCAGCACCCAGTGCTTCCGTGTATCTGTGTGGGGTGAGTAGCAGGGTCTCCATCACCCCCATCACCACATCATGGGTTGGGTTGGAAGGGACCTCAAACCCACCCAGTCCCACCCCTGCCATGGGCAGGGACAATTCCCATGGGATCAGGGTCTCCAAGCCCCATCCAAGCTGGCCTTGAAGCCCTTCAGGGATGGAGCAGCCCCAGCTTCTTCGGCCAACCTGTCCCTCCACCCCTTCTCGCTGGCTCTGTCCCCACAGACCCTGTCCCAGTACCACAGCTGGAGGTGCAGATCTCACACTGGGAGCCAAGCGGGTGCAACCTCTCTCTGCACTGCAAGGCGCTGGGTGCTGTCAACGTCTCCTACGGCTGGTCCTGCACTGGGGATCCCCTGGGGGACCTGGAGCCCCAGCCCGAGCTGCACCTGTGGGTCCATGGAGACGCCAACCCCACCGTCTGCAGCTGCAACATGAGCAACCCAGTGAGCTGGAGCACCACCAGCATCGACACCGCCGCGGCCTGTCACGCCGCAGCCCCAGGTAACTCGCTCTTAGCTCTGTAAAAGCAGAAATTATGGGGTACACGAGCTCCACCGCTTCTCGTCCCCCACCTTGGGGCCCTCGGTGTCCCTTCCTGGGTCGGTGAAACCGTGGAGGACGTCACGCTGACCTCAAAATGTGCCCAGCTTCCCCTCCTGGGAAGGGAAACGCGATATCCCAGCTTGGGCGGCGTAACCGGGCTGAGGTGTCCTGGTCGGGTCCGTCCTTGGTGGGCTGGGATGGAGCGAGGGCCCAGAAATCAGCTGGAGGCTCTGCCTGGACATCGAAGGTCTCCTCGTCTCCTTCCTCCTCAGGGTTTTTTATGACTGCGCTATGGTGGCTTGTGGCTGGGTTCCCGGGGCTGGCGTTGGCCGTCTCCGTAGCCCTCGGTGTCACCTGCTACTGGCGGAGGAAGCGAAAAAAGGACCCTCGGAGAGGTTTGTCCCTGGTTTTTGGCACGGTAGCTCACGGGATGGGCAGCTGTGGGGGTTTTTTTTTCTGTGATCCCCTGCCCTCCTCCTGGCTGCTGTGGTGCTCCCAGCGCTCTCCGTGTGGGCTCTGGGGTTCTCCCTCCTGCTGGGTTGATGCAGGAGAAACCACCAGGTGCTGCTCCAACCTGCCCAGGGTGCCCTGCACCAGGTGCCCTGCAGAGCACTGAGTCTTCACCCATCCCTGCTGATGTGGGGGTGGTCCGGGTTGATGAGGTGGATGGAGCAACCCAAGAATCTGTGTCTGAACCCAAAAGGGCCTCGTCCGCAGGGTCTGGAGCATCATCTGGGTTGGGGAATTCATAGAATCACCAGGTTGGATTCCACCGGGTCATCGAGTCCAAACATTCCCATCAATCACTAACCCAATTCATCCCTCCCCATCCCCTGCCAGACGCCAACAAGCTGAACGCCCCCCAACCCCAGTTGCCGAGGGACCTTTTTTCTCCGTCTGCTTTCCTTGAGGGCTGAACCCCTCAGTCTGGAGGCTCTAACGCAGCCTCGCGCTGACCCTTCCAGCTCCCCCAGAACACGCCGAGCAGACGGTGACCATCTACGAGGAGGTGGGCAAGGTCCGAACCAGCCGAGCCCCTGTAAGTGCCAGGGCTGGTCCTGAGCATCCCCTCCCCACGCTGCCTGGAGGGATGGGACCCCTCTTCGGAAGGGTCTGTCACCTCAGGCTGAATCCTTTAACCGCTCTGGGGTTGCTTTCTTCCCCAGAATGAGAACAGCAAGGCCACAATGGGAGGAAACACCATCTACTCTGTCATCTGCCCCAAAACACCGGTAGGGTCAGCCCTGTGCTGGTGGGGAGATGCCCCGTGGGCTGGATGGACCCACGGCAGCTGCCAAACCCGCTCCTCCAGCCCCAGATTTGCTTCTCTTTGAGCATCTTGTCTGGTTTTATTTATTTTTTTTTCCCCCTCCCCGGTAACCTCAGGAGCTCCAAAGCAGCACCGTCTACTCCACGGTTCAGCCCAAGAAGGTGAGGTTGCCCCAGCCTCTCACGCTAACCCAGGTCCCTGCTTCACCGTCCCGCTCGTGCCTCGCCTCACGGCAGGTTCTCGCTCTACTCCGCAGCCTCCTTCTCTCAAGAGGTCGAGGTTGGACCCAGCTTTGATTTCCACTGCCTACGTGGAGGTAACGGGCACCGAAGTGATTGGGGGGATGAGTCTTGGGTATCTCCGAAGCCCATCGGCTCGTTGGGGCCACCCTACCCCAACCCCATCTCGCTTCCTCGCAGGCTACGGGAGGTTCCAGAAGCTGGTGTCCTCCTTCGCGGGCCTTGCCCCCCGTACCTGCCAGCCAGCACCTCTCCTAGAGCTCCAACTGCCTCGACGAGACCTTCTCCTCCATCGTGGTTTAACCCCAACCCAATCTGGCGGCTGATTCCGAGCAGTCGTTCTCCCGGTTCCCTTCTCCTCGCGCTTCCAGGGAAAGGGGAAGTGGAAATGAGGAAAGATTTGTGGGTTGGGAATTAGGACTAAACCAGCTTTAATAGTAGTAATAATAATGAAGAAAATACTATAAATAAGAAAATTTCATCTATTTGTATATATTGTATCACGGCACGGATGCTGCGGAGCCGGAACGGGGAAGGGTCCAGGCTAGGAGGGAGCAGGGCTCAGGGGTTGGATTCAGGAGCACATGGATCCAGGATTAGGAGCAAACAGACGAGCTCCTCGCTGAGCATTGGCCGTCAGAGAGCGAGTCTCTCATGATCCCTCAGCTTTATGATTTATATGGGGTAGAACCGGTCAGTTTGGGGTCACCGCTCGTGTCCAGCCCCTCCTACAGGAGCCACCCTTCATCATCTTTGACTTAACGGCTCCGCCAGCTCCAGGATAACCTCGATTTCTGTGGGAATAAGGATCAGCGAGGGCCTTTCTGCATCCCGGCGCCCTTCTAGAGACAAACGCTGCCTGGAAACCACGCAGTGAGCTGGCAGAAAAGGAAGTTCCTTAACCAAAGCTGAGCTGAGGTGAGAAAACTCGTTATTCTTTAGCTCCAACCACCCCACCCTGCCTACGGACCTCGTCTCCCGGAGCACTCGGACACCTCTGGCACCCAGGGAACGTCCAAACGTGGGTTTTATGCAAGGACACAAACCTCAGCTGAGCCTTGGAGGCTTTCCTGGGGGGAAAACTCGGTGACGGAAACTCATCTTTGGAGTAGATGGATGCGACTTGGACAGGTGGGGCCGCGGGGAAGAGGATCCGCGCTTTGTGTGTGCGTTTAGTGACAGCAAACGATGATCCTGTGGGTTCTTTTAGGTCTTGACAGGTTGGATACGCCTCGAGAACTGATTTCTAGGTGTGAATACAAGCTGAACGGCGTGAGGCAGTGGTGGTGCTGGTTTAATTAGCTTAATTGGCTGGTTGATACGCTGGAATGTACCTTGGGTGCGAGGAGGGAGCGGGAATCGCCTTCATTTGTGGTTCGGGAGCCTCTGGAGCGAACGGGGTCTCGTGCAGAGATGCACTCAGCGAGGTTCCAGTTGCATGTTGGGTTGGGGAGAGGTGGCCACGGGCATCGGTTTCGAGAAGGATGGACGTGACCCCAGTGTCCCGTGGGGACCGGAGACGCTGCCACATCCCTTCCCAGCGATGTTATCCCGGGCTCCTACAGCCCTGGGAGAAGGAGGTGGAGGAAGAGGAGCTCTGGCTTCAAAGATCTTCCCGAAGGCGAGATCAAGAGTTTTTCTTCGTGATGGAAATGAGATGTGGCACTTGGATGGCAGCGAGGGGAGCGGCAGCAGCTCCGCAACCCTCCCCTCCTGCCTGAATCCCCGGATCAAAATAGCTCCGTGGCTGCTCCCTGGGAACAGAGCATTAATTGGGATCATTAACGAGGAGGAGGGAAGGGGTCCGGCTGCCCCAAGGGGGGAATTTAGGGGGCTGGGCTGGCACCGATGGGGCTCGAGTGCTGCTGCTGGAGCTGGGATGGTTTATACCTCCCTCGTTCCCATCTTCTGCTTGGCACAAGGTGCAGGTGTGAAAGATTCGGGTTGGAAGGGACCTCAAAGCCCATCAAGTCCCACTGGATCAGGGTCTCCAAGCCCCATCCAACCTGGCCTTGAACCCCTCCAGGGATGGAGCAGCCACCACTGCTCTAGGCCACCTGCGCCAGGGCCTCCAAATCCTCACAGGAAAATCTTTCTTCCTAATATTTCATCTCAATCTCCCCACTTTCTGCTCAAAAATCCTTCGACACCAGCTCTGGGATGAGGTCACGGTCCTCGCTGGGCTCTGGCTGCTGCTTGGGAGCAGGAGGTAAAGCAGGAGCTGCACGTCAGCCCCCTTCACATCCTAAAAAGCTGGATCTCAGCGCTCCTGATGAGTGGAAACGCTGGAAGGCGACAGCGCAGAGCCCGGGGGGAGCTGCCACATCCATCAGCGCGTCTCCTGCTGAAGCCGAGCTCCATCTCGGCGCTGTAATTTATGCTAATGACCTGCTTGTGCATATTGGAGATAATTTGCGGCGCTCGCTGCAAGCGCTGAGGCAGCACTTTGCTCCCTGCCGGGGAAGTTTTCTTTCCCGTCTCCGCTGTTTTCTACCAGCCTGGTGGAATCGGGTGCTGGGGACAAGGCAGAGAATCACGGAATCATGGAATCACCAGGTTGGAAGAGACCCACGGGGTCACCGAGGGTGCTCAGGATCCGTGCTGGAGATCCAGCCGGAGCATCATCGCGTGGCGGCTGCTCATCCCAACATCTCCCGGCGCTGACATCGGATCCCGACAGCCGGGGACAGCGCGGGGAGCTGCAATTAAACTGGGTCAAGGCCCAGCGGGTGCCGCCGTCGCCCTTTGTTCGTGACCAGGGTCAACCCCATCCCTCCTCGCTCACGGCCCGGGTGGTGCATGGGAAGACGCCGGCGGCCGTTTGCTCCCGTGCTGGGGGTCGTGTTGGTTTTTCTGCCCCTTTTCCGAGGGGAAAAAAACCCCTCTCGGCTCACCCGGTCCAACCACCAGCCCGACCTCACCACGTAGACTGACCCGTGTCGCTAAGAGCCACATCTACACATTCTTTGAGCCTCTCCAGGGATGGAGATTCTGCCGCTGCCTTGGGGAGCCTCTTCCAATGGGTCTTGGTGGACTCAAAACATGGAGAAACAGCCCCGGGTTCCTGGCAGGGAGGATTTGGGATTAGATGGTGACGTGTGCTTGGTGGGGGATGAGGACTGTGGCACTAAAACACGGGACTGGAATGAGTTATGGAGCCTGCAGGGGATAAAGCTCAGGGGGGGCTGCTCCTTGTGCAACAGAGAAGGAATCTGGGCTTCACCTCTCACCCTTGAGGGGTTTTATTGGAGCCGTCTTGGCTTTTCTCAGCTGGGGGGAAACTGAGGCAGGGGAGTCGCTGCTCCCAGAGTCTTTGATATGGGCTCATNTAAAATAAACGAGCAGCCGTGGCTGAGCGTGCACCGAGCCATGTGGCTTCCCCCGTGCTGCGTGTGGTCAGGGCAGCACCAGCCGTAGGGAGGACTTTGCACCATCCAGTCCCATGTGCAACCACCCACCTGGGCCCAGGCTGAGCTTCAGCCCCCCAGGAGCTCGACCCACAGCCCCCCAAGAGCTTGACCCACAGCCCCCCAAGAGCTCATCCCGCAGCCCCCACTGGGCTTTGCTTCTGTGGGAGTGGTGGGAGCAGCGAGACCTGCTCCGAGGTCACCTGCAGAGCCACCAGCTTTGCCCTCTCCTGGCGCAGCCAGCGCACCCCGAGCTGCTCCAGCTCCAAGGTTTGCAAAGCTCTAAGTATGAGGATGCCCAACTTTGATGGATCTAAAGCACAGAGGGTCCAGCAGATCCTCCCTCCCATCTCTTTCCCACCTTTACTGACATCTGGGCTCACAGGGACACCCCCAATTCCAGTACTGGGGGTCCCCTCTCCAACTGGGCCAGTACAGGTGGCACATCCAGGGACCAGAACTTGGTGAGGACACTGACAGAGGGAGAACTGAGGAATCTGTGGGGTTGGTCACAGCAGCTGGAAAGGTGAGAGGATCCCTGGGTCTGCGTTTCATTCACCATCAACTGGGGGGGTTGGTTGGCAGCAGCTGAATCACCAGGGAGGGGGTTGAGTCGCCTTCCCTGGAGGTGCTGAGGGACGTGGTTGAGTATTTGATGGGAATGGTTGGACTCGATGATCCGATGGGTCTTTTCCAACCTGGTGATTCTATGATTCTATGACCGTGAGCCAGCGGTGGCCAAGAAGGCCACCAGCATCCTGGCTTGGATCGAACATGGGGTGGCCAGCACGTAGGGGATGTCGTAGGGGTGGGATTGTCCTCCTGGGCTTGGTGCTGGTGAGGCTGCACCTCAAATTCTTAGCTTGGTTTTGGGACCCTCACCCCAAGAAAGCCCTGAAGGGGCTGAAGCATCTGGAGAAGCAAACGGAGCTGGAGAACAGGGGTTCTGGGGCTGCTCAGTCTGGAGAGGAGAAGGCTGAAGAGACACCTCGTCGCTCTCTGCAGCTCCTGGAAAGGAGGTTGGAGTGAGGTGAGTGTTGGTCTCTTCTTCCAAGCGATGGGGTAAGAATGAAATGGACTCAGTTTGCACCAGGGGAGGTTTAACTTGGATATCGGGGGAAAAATTCTTCCTTGGATGGGTTGTCCAGCACTGGAAGAGGTTGCACGGGGATAAGGTGGAGTTTGCATCCCTGGAGGGGCTCAAATACCTTGTGGCTGTTGCACTTCGGTGCAGTGAGATGGGGCTGAGGGTGTTTTTTTCCAGCCTTAATGCTCCTCTGGTGGGATGGAACAGGCTGCCCAGGGAGGGGGTTGAGTCCCCTTCCCTGGAGGGGTTTAAGGGCCGGGTGGCCGAGGTGCTGAGGGACATGGGTTAGTGATTGATGGGAATGGTTGGACTCCATGATCCGCTGGGTCTCTTCCAACCTGGAGATTCCATGATTCTCTGACTCCGATGGGGGAGTCGTGGTCCATGGTTGTGCCTGGGGGGTGTCCACAGGGAGGTTTCGGGGAAGCTGTTTATGATGTTTTCCTGTTCTCTAATAGCATCCGGAAGCGAAGGAGGAACGACAGAACGTCCTCCTGGAGAGGAAGCGATAAGATGGCGCCGCTCACGGCGGTTCTGTTCCTCCTCTCTATCGCGCGAGGTACGGTGGTGGGTTCCCCTGGAGCTGAGAGGGTTGAATTTCGGGGGGCAGGTGGCTTTGGGGATGGGGAAGAGGTACCCATGGGTTAATCCTCCCTGTCCCCACTCTTTTCCGCGGTGTTTCCCATGCCCGAGGTCCAACTCCACCAACGCCCTTCCCACACGGGAGGTCCCGGCGTCGCCACCACTGAGCTGGGGTGGAGACACTGCTCGGGGTGAGCCTGGAGAGGGAAGAAGACCCCCCAAAAAATGAAAGAAAAAAGAGAGAAAGAGCTTTTACCGGGGTTCTGGGAGGTGCCGTGCTCAGGGTGAGGAGGTGGAAGTCCCGACGGCAGCTCTGGGGCTTGTCCCAGCGACGTGTCTCCGAGCCCAAGGGACCGCGGAGGTGTTGAGATTTACTAAGCAAGTGGGTTATTTGCATTTACCACGTGTTTATGGGGAATCGAGGTCCCTCAAGCAGCTCCGGTTTCCATTTCCTTAGCCGCCCGGCCCCAACACGCTCCAGCGAGGGTGGTGGGAGCCGTCGGCGGGGTGGCCTATCTCAGCCCCAGGCTGCAAACCCACATCTCCTACCACCAAACCCACTGGCGGCGCGGCGACTCGGTGAAGATCGCCAGCCGGGACGGCGAGGAGGAGGCCCAGTACCCCAACAGCCCCTACAAGGGGCGCCTGGAGCTCTTCCCCAACAACACCCTGAAGATCAACAACCTGCGGAGAAACGACAGCAGCATGTACCAGGTGTACCTGGAGGACGAGGCGGGCAAGGAGCACGTTGAGGGCGTCCTGCTGGAGGTGTACGGTGAGCTGGGAGTCGGGCTGTCCCAGCACCCCGGGGAGGAGATGAGGATGCTCTGAGGTCCTGTTGTTTCTTGCAGACCTGGTCCCGAAGCCCAGCGTGAGCGCCAAGGTGATCAAGGACGAGTCGGCGTGGTGCGAAGCCACCCTGGAGTGCTCGGTGGGGCTGGAAGGGGTGACCTACGAGTGGATCCCCCCCAGCAAGCTCCCGCTGGAGGCAGCGGGAGCCTCGGAGCAGCACGTTTCCTTCGACCCCTCGGTGGAAACCTACACCTGCAAAGTCAGCAACCCCGTCTCCTCCAACAACGCCTCGCTGACCTACAGGCCCCCCTGCTCCTGGAAAGGTGACGCTCGCGGGGCACGCGGGAGGTGGAAGAAAAACCGGGTGGGATGGGAGGCAAGGTGGCTTTGGAGGTTCTCCTGGAGGAGGAATGGTTGAGGGCAGCGGGTTCCTGCAGAGCTGGCTGGACGGGTCCCTTTTCCTTCTGTCCCATGGGCTGGTGGGTGGAAGGAACCCACTGGGGAGAGGATCGGAACCCACTGGGGAGAGGATCAGAACCCACTGGGGAAAGGATCGGAACCCACTGGGGAGAGGATCAGAACCCCCTGGGGAGAGGATCAGAACCCACTGGGGAGAGGATCGGAACCCACTGGGGAGAGGATCAGAACCCACTGGGGAGAGGATCGGAACCCACTGGGGAGAGGATCAGAACCCCCCCTCACCCCCCAGGTCTCCCTCTGTCTCCAGGCGAGTCCTCCACCTCTGCATCCCGTGCGACCCTCACGGTTCTGATGGCCTTGGGACACCTCCTGCTGCTCCTCCTCCTCCTCAGCGTTGCCTGAGGGCGCTCTGGGGGTGACACCTCTCCTCTCGTCACCTCCGCTGCGGGGCCAGCGCCTGGATGAAGTTTCCCCTTTGTCTGAGTTCAGGAAGATGGGGTTTTGCTCGAGGGAATTGCAACCAGCATCCGTTACCTCAACTCTTCCATGCTGCCTGCTCCCCTCCATGGTAGCTCCGTGCCTCAGGTTCCCTCCTCACCTTCCCTGCTTTGCTTCAGCCAGAGGCCACGTTCCCTCGGTTTCTCACAAAGGTGCTTTGAGGATCTTGGGCTTAAATAACTGGATTTATCACTAACTGCTGAGAAATCCTCCTCTTCCCGACACTGGAATCTGCAGGGAGACCCAAACTGAGCCCGTCCCGTATCCCCCATGGGCTGGGGGCTTCCTTGGCTGTCACCTGGTGTCAGCGATGCCCTTCGGGGGTCTGAGGAGCAGCGTGGGATGGTGGCCAGTGCGTTTATCCCGAGACCAGTGACACGGATGCTCCCCAACCTCTTCCAGGTCTGGAGCTTTGTAGCGTCTCCAGGAGGCAGCACTCAGGTGGCCCCTTCGTCCTTCTCTGCAGGGAAGGGGCTGGCAGGGCGAGTACCCTCGGTGCCTTCAGAAGCGTCGATCTGTGTGTGCAATTAAATTAATTTAAACCGTAAACTCTGCATTTTTAGGTGCCCGTTCTCCATCCGCAGCGGGCGCTCAGGGTCATGATGGGATGACCGGGAGTCCTCCACGCAGCCCTTGTGGCTGCTCTTCCTCATCTTCTTTTTATCACTCTGAACTCTTCCCTTTCACGAACCCTTGATTACTGGGAAATGGCTTCGTTTCTGCAAACTCAGATGTTTCCGGAGAGGGAAGGAGCCAGCCCAGCAGGGACGCCTCCTGCTGCATCAGGGGCTCCAAGCCCCATCCAACCTGCCCTTGAACCCCTCCAGGGATGGAGCTGTCATCTTCTCTGGGCAACCTGGGTCTCCCCATCCTCACAGGAGAACATTTCTCCACAAGATCTCATCTCAATCTCCCCTTTTTATAACTCAAAACCATTCCCCCCTCATCCTCTCCCTCATCAGGAGCCCCTCCCCAGCTTTCTTGGAGCCCCTTTCAGCCCTGGAAGCTGCTCTAAGGTCTCCATGGAGCCTTCTCCAGGCTGAACAACCCCAGCTCTCTCAGCCTGGCCTCACACAGGAGCTTCTCCAGCCCTCACATCATCTCTGGGGCCTCCTCTGGTCCAGGGCTTGTGGTTGTCCTGACCCATGTGCAGGAACCTGCCCTTGGACCCAAGCTCGGCCGCGCTGAGAAGCGATGGGGGGCGAGTTCGCCCTTTATTTCACTGTGGCAGCCAAACCCGATTTGAAACAACAAGGAGATTCCTGCTTCGTGCTCTGCTCTTCCCTGAAAACAAGAAAAAGCAACAAAAAGTTGAAAAAGCGCTAGGAAAAAAAGCTTTTTTTTTTTTTTCCCCTTTTAAAGATGCATCATCTTGGTTCTGATGGAGATGAATAAGTCTTTCCCCCAAACTCACAAAACCAATCAATGTTTCTCAGCTCTTTCCAGCAGCGGAACAAGTGAGAAGTGTTTTCTCCATCCCCGCTTTCCGCTGAGTGTGAGATGCTGCGATCCCTGCTCCGTCCCCACCCAGGGGAGAGGGGACCGTCCCCACCCCTGAGCTCCTGCGCTGGGGATGATGTTGAGCGGGAGCAGATCGAGGTCCAGGTCCCCTCCTTGAGAACTCAGCCTGAGAACGAGGATCGAGCTTTTCTTGGTGGGTTTTATTGACCACCTACAGCCTCAGGTTGCACCAGGGCAGGTTCAGACTAGGTAGGAGGAGACTTTTCTTCACCAGAAAGACTCTCAGGCCCTGGGGTGGAGTTTCCATCCCTGGAGGGGTTTTTAAAGCCGAGTGGACAGAGACTTTGGTCATTAATGGGCAGGTGCAGCCGGACTCGATGCCCTAAAGGTCTTTTCCAACCGAACGATTCTGTAATTTCTCCTCGCTGTGGAGCCTGAAGCAGGAGGGTGGGTTCATATCAGAATATTTGGAGGTTGTGGGTGTGACCCCCAGTACGTTTGTGCTCTCTGGGTGCTCTTGGGCTGGGTTCCAGCCTCACCTCGCTGGGATCTCGCAGCAGTTTCGCTGTGATAAGCAGCACAGTGAAGCCGTTATTCTCCGTTTTTATTGCCTTCTTTTTTTGGGGGGGGGAGGTTAAGGACCTGTAGAGGGATCATAGAATCACCAGGTTGGAAGAGACCCAGCGGATCATGGAGTCCAACCATTCCCATCAATCACTAACCCGTGTCCCTCAGCACCTCGGCCACCCGCACCTTAAACCCCTCCAGGGAAGGGGACTCAACCCCCTCCCTGGGCAGTTCCAGTGCCCAATCACCCTTCCCATGGAATATTTTTTCCCTCATGTCCATCCTGCCCCTCCCCTGGTGGAGCTTGAGGCCATTCCCTCTCGGCCTGTCCCCTGGCCCTTGGCACAAGAGCCCAGCTCCCTCCTCTCCACAACCTCCTCTCAGGCACTTGCAGAGAGCAATGAGCTCTCCCCTCAGCCTCCTCTTCTCCAGGAGACCCCCCCCCCCAGCTCCCTCAGCCGCTCCTCACAAGTTCCCCATCAGGATGATGCAGTTCCGCTCCAAACCGAGCCGATGCTCTTCCTCCCGCAGGTCTCCGGGGCTGTTTCCAGCGAAGCGTGGAGCAGCGAGGCTCGGTGCTTTGAATACTTTCCGCTCAAGAAAGAAAGAATCGTTCATGCAACAACAGGAAACACATGGCCCGGGGCAGCGTCTCTGATTTGAGAACATCCGTCCTTATAACGAGCCCGGCGGTCGATGTTGCCTCCACTCCATCACAGCCCCTGGAGCCAAGGCATGGGCGGTAGCGCGTGTCTCTGCCTCCTCCTCTCTCTCAGCTGCATTTGGGGTATTGTACGTTTTTCTCTCCTGGAAATATTCACTTTGAGGGGGGGTTTGGGTAGCTCTTTAGAAAGAACGAGTTGCGTGCTGGGTGGAGGAGCTGATCGAGTAGAAATATTCCTGGAGAAGATAAATGATCTGGTGGGTCTCTTCCAACCTGGTTGTTCTATGATTCTATGAAATGGTTCGCGACTCCACGGTGGACGTGAGGGGCGTCCCCAATATGCTCCTGCTTGGGGGTCTGGAGGAGGAGATGATGAATAAGCTGAGTTGGTGATGGACCAAGCGTAGATGCAAGAGTGAAGGGTTCTACTGTGAGATTTTATTTGGTGTTAATAGCACGGAGCAATTAACTTCATGCCAGCTGTGAGCTGGGGCACTTGAGGTGAAGGTTTTTGCTGGATTGTCTGACTCTCCATGACGCCGGGTGCCTTGGGTTGAGGAGCTGGTGGGCTGGGAGGTGGTACCCAAGCCCTGGGATGTGTGTGAGGCGAGCGGAAAGGGCTCAGTGCCTGTTTTCTGGGTGCTGGGGGGGGGCCTGGCCGGCTGTGGGTGGTGCCCTGGGGAGGACGATGCCCTGAGTGGGTCTAAATCCTCCCCCTCGACCACCTGGACCACTAAGGACTCTTGAGTCCTCTCCTCCCATGAGTCCCCTGTGGAATTGCTGGGCGCAAAACTAAGAGCTCGACCGGGAAACCAGAGACTTTGCCAGAGGAGGGGTTTCTCCTCGGCTCTGCTGGCTCATTCTTACTAGAACTACCTACCTCTGAAATCCCCCTGGGATTTTCTGCCTGGTCCTCACACCGAAAGTCCCACCAGCCCAACACCTGATGTTGAGGGCTGCTCAGGACCTCGCGCTGTGCTGGTGCCTTGTTTTCCTCCATCCTCTCCATCTAAGATCTCCTTCTCCCTAAGATCTCATCTCAATCTCCCCTCTTGCAGCTCAAAATCGCTCCCTTCATCCTCTCTCTGCACTCAAGACCCCTTCCTCAGCTTTCCTGGAGCCCCTTTCAGCACTAGAAGATGCTCTAAGGGTCTTCCTGGAGGCTTCTCCAGGCTGAACAACCCCAACTCTCCCAGCCTGTTCTCACACAGGAGGTTCTCCAGCCCTCACATCATCCTTGGAGCCTCCTCTGGTCTCTCTCCAACAGCTCCATGTCCTCCCTGCACTGAGGAACGTTGAGTTGGTCCCTCCTGAGCTCCAGTTTGTGCCCCTTGCCCCGTCTCCTGTCACCGGGCACCACTGAACAGACCTTGACCTCTTCACATCCCTCCTCCTCCTGCAGCCTCGCGTCTTCCCAGGAAAGGAGACGCTCCTCGCTGGGGGCCGAGGGTTTTTCTAACATGATGTCAAAAGGGCTTTTCCATTTGGTAACTAACGGGGAGCGTTACCCCCGTGCTTCAAACCCAGGGGAAACGCAGCATCCGCCCGCGATCTGGGCTTTGCAGTAAACGTGTCAGCAACAACAACAAAAAAAAAATGTGTGAAGCGCCGGGTGAACTGGGTTGCTACAGGGTGGCGGCCGTGCCCACGTTGCTGCTTCGAGGCTGGGGAGATGGAATCCACAGGGACGGCTCGGAAATCGATGTGGTTTGTGCCACGGAGTGGGGGGGGGAAATCTAAGCGATGGGTGAGAATTTGCTCTGTGGTTTTTACAGGAACCACACGAGCTTCATGAGAAGCTGACGCTGGGCTCACCTGGGCCTCCCTAAACCTGTTCCACTGGCGTTTCTCCCCCTGTTTTCCTTTCCATTCCGAGGCGAAGGTTCTCCCCGGTGGAAATTGAAAAGCTGGGGGTGACGCGGTGGTGCCGCCGGCATCTCTCCCCACGTTGTTTCCTACAAAAACAAACCTGATTGCCCGGGGCTGTGGGAAAATATGAATCATCAGCGAAGAAAACAACAGAGGAAAGAGTTTAGGGGAGAAGGTCCTCATGTGGTTTAGTGATTGATGGGAATGGTTGGACTCCATGATCCAGTGGGACTCTTCCAACCTGGTGATTCTATGATTCTATGAAAGCCAAGGAGCATCTCTTGATCGAAGAGCCCCAGCTTTGTTCAGCACAGCGGGGTTGAGTTGAGGTTTGGATGAGCTCAAAGGGCTTTTCTAACCCTACGATTCCATGATTCTCTCTCTGCTCTTCTCCCAGGCAGGGGCCATGGGGTGAGGGAGACGGTGCTGGGCACCCTGGGGAAGGCGACGATCCTGTGGATCCCCCGCGAGCTCCAGGACCTCACGCGCCGCTTCCGGGCAGCCACCTGGAAGCGGCACACGGAGGATCCGCAGAGCAAGCTGATCCTGCTCAAGTACTCGGAGACCAACTGCACCAACTACGCGCAGGAACGGACTCGCTTCCACCAGCTGAACTTCTCCCTGGAGATCCTGAACACCAGCCGCCAGGACCAGCAGGTCTACGAGTACATCGTCAGCAAGGGCTCGGAGGAGAAATTCTGGCAGATAAAGCTGGAAGTGTACGGTGAGACACGTTGCCTTGAGGGGCTCTTGTTGGATGCTCTC
>WAAB01025966.1:0-2500 GCA_013389865.1 Piaya cayana
TCTATGATTCTATGACTGTGCAATGGTTTCACCAACAAAAACCCAATGATCAGTAGTTTAAGCAACATCAGAAGGAGAACTGTTGATTAGCTGCAATTTATAGTCCTTGGTTTGTTTTTCCACACTTTTTCATCTTGCTACTCTTCAAATTAGAGACTAGCACTCACTCAAAGAGCCATTTATACTTGTTATCTTTTCCATAAATATTGCAAATTATTTAACTTCTAATAGGTAACAGTTATAAAGCCATTATTTACATATTTAAGGTTTCAAAATGCAATTTAACTCCTGATTTTGATTCACAGTAACAAATTAGCTATCTTTCATCTGCACATGTGGTGAAGCCTCTGCCGTGCTGTAACATGGCAGCTGTGCAGCAATACTAGGAACAGCCATTTAGCAAAGTGAAGAACACTGCTGAGCTGACTTGTGAGGCAGGGGACAACACTGGGTGGGACATTCAGTTAGCGTAATACCTTCCTACTGCAACCATTTATGGTCTAGATTTTTATTTTCTTGTCTGGTATATACTGAAGCCGGTCCTCTGAGCATTTCTGCACAGCACTGGGGAAGTGTTGGGAATGAAGGGAGAGTGGCTGCTGTGCTGCTGCGCTGCTGGGAAGTCTCACTTGGAGTCCTCATTTCAGACAGAATTGGAGCAATGGCAACTATCTCTCAGATATGTCACCACTCATGTTCTACAGCAAAGCACGTGTCTCTCTGCCTCATTCACCTGCTACACCCCAGGACTCTGCAGTGCTTTTGGTTCAATAATAGCGATAGAATCTTCTTGCCAGCTCCACTTATACCACTCCCAGCAACACTTAAAATATTCTCTGACTGGTTCAGGTCAGATCCATATACTCTTATTTTTAAGAACTGATATTACCAAAGGCAACTTAAGGCACAGCAATTGTAGGTCTAATGGATTTGAAGTGGTGCCATCACTTAACAAAAAAAATCACCTTTTATTAATTTATACCAGAGAAGTTAAAGGCAGGATCAGCCATCTTAGAGGATAGTGCTGTGCTGTACGCCAAACAAACCATCCCAAGCCTGACAGTGCCTGCAAATGGGAGATATTTTCTTTTTCCAAAAGAGAAGCTACAGTGAACATGTGGGTTTGGGTGCCCTTGACATTTATAATTTACAAGAGGGTGACTATTAGCAACAATATCCACACTCGCTTTAAGACCGAAATAGTAAATGTCACTTTATGCTATCCCTAGCTAGATGTGATGCCAGCAGACATCTGAGAAATTGCAAGAATCTTGGAGATAAAACAACCTACAACTCTGTATTCAGCTTGACCCTGCTCTACTGGGACATGGCAAGACCCCAAAAGGCAATATGTCTTTTCTAAAATAAATGGATTTCTGGTGCTGTGAATGTGCCCATTAATTTCAAGTAAGACGTTGTGTACATAAAGTTTTTGGAGTTCTAGGATAATATTGCCCTTCTTGTATACAGTGTGGAGAGAGAGATTAGTTATAAGAAGGATTTTCCCCACTATCCAGTTCAAGGCAATTGCAGCAATTTGTGGAACACAGATGGAATAGACTGGAAATGTGTTTTCCTTTTGTACAAAGTTACCCATAGGAAAAAAAGATTTAATTCATATTCTTTGTCCCAAAAACATTTCAAGACAGAGGTTTAGAATGGTTCTCTGTATTCTGAAATCAGATTAGAACTAATGATTCTTCTCCAAAATGATGCAAGCCAGAAACTTTCCCCACAGTGAAGAAGTTCCGGCAGAAAATATCAGATGAACTGTTTCCAGTGCTCATGTACCCCACTCATGTGGCACCATAAAAATATGAACAGTTACTTTATATGTGTTTGCTGACTGTAAGAGTTTTTAGCTGGGTTGCTTCTATACCAGTTCCTTGTCCTGCAAGCCTTGCTTACACAGGTAGCATGTCTTCTTGCTGAGATCAGTGCTCAGTGGGTAAGAATTACAGCTGGCAGGATACAACCTTTGATTTTTGCTTTTTCCTCCTGTGTCTTCATTGTTCCTCCTGAGCCTGAATCATAGAAGAATAGTTTGGGTTGGAAAGGACCTTAAAGATCATCTAGTTCTAATCCCCCCTCCATGGGCAGGGTCACAATCCCACAGCCCAGGCTGCCCAAGGCCCCATCCAACCTGACCTTGAACACCTCCAGAGATGGGGCAGCCACAGCTCCTTTGGGTAACCTGTGCCAGGGCCTCACCACCCTCATCACAAAGAAATTCCTCCTTATGTCTACTTTAAATCTGCCCCGCTCCATTTTATACTGGTTGCCCCTAGTCCTATCACTACAAGCCTTTGTAAACCGTCCCTCCCCAGCTTTCTTGTAGCCCCTTCAGGGACTGGGAGGAATCTGCAATCCCAGACACCATCATCAGGATGGTGCTCCAAACCTGTGCTGCATCCCTCAGAGACTGACACGAGATCTTTCCTATCAATAATTTATTTTGATGAACTAATTATGAAGTTTTGAATTTTTGGTCTGAAACGTC
>WAAB01025966.1:5000-126934 GCA_013389865.1 Piaya cayana
GCTGAGCCAGTGCTGGCAATGGAGCCCCTGGGAATTGGTGCTTGCTGGATGGGAGGACAGGGCCTTGTAAAGCCTACAAATCTTTTATTATTCTCTGCTGCAGCACAGCGAGATTCAATTCTCTCAGATAATAGGTAAATAATAGTTAAGGATCAGGCTGTTAGGCTCAATTTTCTCTCTTTGTCTCTCTTTTTTTCTCCTCAGTTTCATAATTTAAAGTAATGCCATTACTGTAACCATTCCAAATTCATTTGTCAAGCAGCCTAGAACATCATTTAATTTTAATCACAATAACAAGACAATGTGTTAATAATTCCAGGTCTGAGGAAGCTATTTGAAAACTTGTTTACCTGTTTATTCTTTCTTACCATATGGAAGAGGAATTTATTAGCCTAGCCTATTTTTCTTTGCAGCTGACTAGAGACATGTTTGTGCTATACAATACTTATGAGAATATAATTGCTAGTTTGGACAAGCCTGTACGAATCCAGGGTGTGCACGCGTGTGCACGTGTGCAGTATTAGCAGGAGGTGACAGCGAGACGTGGTATATCTGCATGCGTACCCATCTGTAGGCACACCGAGATAGAGAGGTATAGTTGGAAAACTGACCGGGGAACACAGTAAATGGGTTGTTTTATACACAGGTGAACATGCACTTGCATACACGTGTGCATAAAATGCATGTGCACATAATGGGAATTAGCTGCATTTTACCATTCATTTCCTCGCTACCTCTCTGACCTGAAGTCATTGCTCAAAGGGAAAATGAGATGCAATAAACAAAGGAAGCGCATGCTATATGGTTTATCTCTGCAAGGAATCAAAATGATTTCTAGAATCATGAATATAATAAAATTAAATATTGTTTGCCAGAGCTGGAGTTTCAGTTTTATGCAGTAATTCTTTCAGCTAATTGTTTTCCTGCACCTTGATCCCATAATTAGGGTCTGACTAATTATCTAATTACTAAGTAGCAGAAGGGCAGGTTGATGGCGACATTTTAGCCATCTTTCAAAGCCTCGTTATCCTTGTGAAAGTCATGGTTTCCTCTTGGCTGCAGGCAGCTGCCGCAGACCCAAATGTCTGCTCACCTTCAACATTTGTCAACCTGTTCATTACAGTGGTGAATTTGACACATCAGAAATGTCCTTTTGACAGGAAAGTTTATACTGGAATGAAAACTGAAGCAAAAGAAAGAAAAACCAAAGAAAGATGAAAGTGTAATTTATATTCCAGGATTTGTAATAGTAGTCTTGTCTTTAAGGCAGGATATATGTCACCTCTTTAGGACGAGGGAGACACAGCTTTGGTGAGCCCAGGGGCTGTAATAGTCCTGAGCAGGTGCTGGAGCCAGGCTTATTTCACAACTCAGTGGGGCCTCCAGACACCAAGCCGCGGCTGCCGAGACGGGACTGGACCCAGTTCCTGCCCGTCCTAGGAGACAGGGCTGCAAACTCAAAGAGACTGTGGTCTTTTTGTGTTTGCTCACTGCAAGTGCAGGGGTTAATCAATAACCCGCCGTCATCTTTTCAGAGCTTCTCCTTTGATCCTGTTGCATTTTGGCTGTGTTGTAAATTCAAATTTAGCACCTGATAAGAATAAGATATTTGAATAAAATTCCATGATCTAACAAACAGATGTAATTTGCCGGTGTGCAGATTGTAAGGGGAAAGAAGAGTTCCCATATGGAACCCACTCAAAATTAACCAAAAGGAAAAAAAATATCCTAATATAAAAACTAAAATGCAAATGCTCTCTTTGTAAATAATTATAACCAGAGCTGAGCAAGAGATCAAATCAAAATGTCTTATCATAGATAAATAAATGTCTATTTATGCATTAACTGTATCTGTCAATGTTTCTTTATGCTGTTAGCTGGATTTTCATTAAAGCAGGAAGTATTAATTTAAATTAAGCAGAGTGAGATCTTTATTGTCAAAGTAATCAGCTACAAATAAGTCAGTTAATTCCACTTCTATATTTATAAACAGTTATCTTTCAGAATTAATGTTTTCCATTGGAATAATTTTCAAGTGGTTAAAAAACAAAGACAGAAGGGAAACTTGCATGAAGCATTCCACATCACATTTGCTGTGCTGTTGTTTGGCTGAGCTCTATTGGAGTCTAGTACACAGGCACTGGAGCATCTACTATGACTGTATAAAACGTGTTTAATTGGCATGAAAAGGCACTAACAGAGTGCTAGTGGAGTTTCCATTATCCAAGCGGATATCTTATTTACTTTAGTTGAGATGGAGGACAAGACGAAAAGGTTGGCAACTGCGTATGTGCATGTGTGTGTGTACGTGTCTGCTTTAGGGGGGATTGGAAATCACACGTGCTATAAAACCCACAGCATTTATAATGCCACTAACCTCAAAATCCCCAGGAGAATGGTTTGCAAAATGTTTTCCTAATTATAATTTTGCAGATTTATGTTTAACACGGTTTGCCAGTTGTGAAATTGGCAATGATGATAATACAATTTGACGGGTATTTCACATTTAAAAATATGCATTTTTATAACACACTTTCCCTGCAACCAAGTAAAAGAACCTGCTCTGAAGTTTCTTTTTTTATGCCACACCGTACAAGTAGCCTGCTACACATATATATACATGCGTTCTTTTATTGTAATTTATATGGAAGACTAGCCTGCATTAAGAATCGATGTGGTACTGTATATGTTGTATTACAGTCCCTCCAGTGAGTCTATGAGGAACCAGCTCCCTGCTGAGTACATACTTATGTCAATATTTCTGTTAATTGTTGCATTACAAATTGTTACATATCCCAGCGGTGGGAGTTCACATTTGTGCCTGCAGTGGAGCTGACAACACCTACACGTGGTCCCAGGAGGTTTCAATATATTGTGGGATTTGCCTTTTGAAAACATTATCACAGTTTATCAGTCCAATGTCATTCCACTTAGCACTAATAGAACAGAACCCAGAACTACGCCGTGGTGTGGTGTATTCCCCTGCCTCCCTCCACACACCAAGAAAACACTTGGAGCTCAGAGAATTCACACAAGATTCCCAATCCAAATCAAATGACATTTGATTCCCTTCTAATTTTTTTCATTGTTGTATAACATGATTTTTATTTCTAAACACTGGCCTATTCATGCTGTTGCAGGAATTCATTAGCGGGGCATTGATGTTATGCAGGATCCTGAACAGGTCATACTCAGAAGAGGAGATATTTTGTTTGAACTTTAAAAATAAATGGCGTTAGTTTCTAAAATTCAATAGTGCTATTGGCTTCAACATATGCAAGATTTGCAAAGTCAGATCATAACAAGACATTTAGATGTAATTTTGTGCATTAGTTACTGAAGGGATGACCCCAGGAGTTGACTCCACCAGCCACCAAAGAGTCAATCACTGCAATATATCCTTACTGCATTTTGTAACAACCAGATACCATCAAATAGCAAGGCAGCACATTTTTGTGGGATGAACTTAAATAAATAGCATGAAATTGAATTTGTAAGACTGTTAATATTTACCATGCTCTCTGATTCCTTTAATTGCTTGCACTTCAATGAAGAGGGACCTTTATTGTGTGAACAAAAACAGGACAGTGAAAATTCTCCCTCTGGTGACAGACATAGGTGGTTAACGGGCAAATATGCTGTTACCAACTGATATGACAATGAATTTCCAAATCAGGATGTCAGGTTAGTCCTTAGTCTGTGAATAAAAGTGTGTAGCAGTGCAACACGCCTTTTCTTCTCTCCATCATTAAGAATCCCTGACGTCTCAAAGGGACCTGGTGGAGCCCAGAACCATTGGAGGTGAAGCCCTGCTCCTCAGCATTCCTCCCAAACCTCAGCATCCTTGCCAGCTTCCTGCCAGTGGTCTTTACTGGGGGCACTGGGGGAGGGGACTGGTGGTTCATTGCCCCTGAAAACCCTCATAAATAGAGATTCCACAACAAGGAGACTCTATGCAAAAGGCTAATTACAGCCTGGGGCTGCATTAACCTTTAGTGTGGGTTCCCCACTGGGATCTTTGTGAGACTGTGAGAGAGAGAGAGTGTGTGTGTATGTTCACAGGCTTGCAGATGCACACACAGACCTTCTCCCTGTCCTTTATTTTCCCATTCTCCTCCATGTTCTCCCATATACAGATTTTGGAAGTGCAGAATACCTTCATCACAGTCCAAAGATTTGTTCACTGAGAAAGTCAACGGAGGGATCAGGGCTCCTCTTCTCCTCTCAGCATGAAACAGGACTGGCTACAAAATTCCCTTCCTTGATGGAAGCCGGTAGTGCAAATTCAACAAAGACAATAATGACCATCTTGTCTATGGAAACCAGCTGGTACAAAACCACGCTGTCATCAAGAAGCCATCAAATTCTCTTCGGAAAAGCAAACAGAATGCAATTAATGTGAGCCAGGTGCATTAGTAAATATTATGACAGAGGTAAATTTATTACTAAGAGGTACCAGTGGTCTTACAGTTGATATAAAAGCTTGCAGCGATGATGCAGACATTTGGACAAATCTCTACTTTTCCTAGGAAGCTACAGTGAGTAAGTAAAATTGCAAGCAAAAACTAGGAAGATTTAATTCTCTAAAGTTGATACTTCAAAATTACTATAATAGAGACCACAGTCATTCCAACCTTGGAGATCTTATGAGGGAAAATGCTATAACTAACCTGATTTCTTGTCTTGTCACACAATAATCTAACTGAAAGTGAAAATATCCATGAAAATTCAGTTGATGTCAGATCTTCAAATATTTGAAAGCTCACAGAAAAGTCACCAAAGGCCAAAAGAACCTCACCTAGCTGATGACAATTACCTGGCATCCCACAAGCTCTAGGGGTACAGTATTTCTGATATAGGGACTGTTCTTACTTCTTTATCAATAGACGGGAAGGGATATACACTCTTATGCTGCTGGACACTACCTAACAAGTAATACTAGCTACTGCTGATACTGAGATATTACAGTCTCATTGGAAGAGTGTCAGAAATCCGGGCAACATAGCAAAGTGATTTATTTCAATGCTTCCTGCAGGGAAATACACAATAATGAACAGCAAGGAACTGTTCCATTCCACTGGGTTTTTTACTAGAGGGCTCCCTCTAGTCCCTCTAGGACCAGTTTCTCCCCATGTTTAAGTGATATTCATGCTTAAACATGGAGCAGCTCAGCCAGACAAGATGGGCTCAATAGCTATCAAGTTTCAAGTGAAATGCCTGCTTTCTTTCAGCACAGTGGCCATCACTGTGCCCATTACCTCCATGTTCAGATGAGCTCTGCTCAGGAAAGAGCAGGCAGAGGAAGCAAGTTGAACCTCACCACCAAGGCTACACTGAGTTTGCGCTTACGAGCAGAGGGGAAAGGCATGTTGAAGTTCTTTAACTACAGCACTGTTGCCTCGGATGAGCAGCAAATACCAACCACTCAGCTTAAAGGTGCATGGAGGCCACACAGCTCTCCTGGGACCCAGCTTCTATCACACATATGAAAAGCAGATTCTCTTTGGTCCTTATCTTAAAAATGCTTTTGGGTTGTCCAAGTGCATCTTAAGTGCTAAGACCCGAATCACAGCCAGCAGGCTCTTTCACGCCCCTGTAGGAGGCCTCCTGGTGGGCAGGTGAGGACGTGGCAGTATTCCCACCACACACCAGCCTCTGAACACACTCATTCAAGTTAAATCTCATCACCTTTCACTTCAATGGCAAAGCAGAGGTATTTTGAGCTGCCTTTGCAAACATTTATCCCAATAGATAGCTTTGTGTAATAAAATAAAACCTCAGCAAAACAAAACGCCTCCCATAAATGATAAATCCCTACCAAAATCAGGTCTGCCACTGAACATCCTCCTCTCCTCAGAGACAGGAAGAGGGAAAAAAACACATGACAGATGTTAATCACCTTCTTTAATGAACTGCTTGGAGATATTTAAATACGATGGTGTTGACTGTGGCATAAGAACATATGTACAATAGTATAAAACAAAGTAGAAACATGATGTATTATTAATGCACGCTAATTCCTTTACATCTATTTAGAGGCACAATGAAGGAAGAACATACTGCATATTCTCACCGTAGCTCTTCTTGGATATAAAGAGACCCTCTGAAGCAAATTCTTCAGCCTACTATACTTCAAGAAATAGTAATGTAAAGCATCAGACATTTCCTATTAAAGTTTTAAAAACATAGCTCTAAGTCATACATTACATTGAATGCTTTAATATCTCATCTGATTCAGTAGGTTTTAAACCCCACAGAGGTCACATTTTGAAGCACTAGTCACTTTTCACAGCATTTCCAAACATTAAATAAAAATAAAAATTATTAGGAAGAATAGAGCCATCTGTAGAGGCTAATGATGTGTCAGTTTGATATTATTATTAATAATACTATTATTTCTGTTTCATATTAGGGAAATCATGATTGGTAATGGCTATAAACTAGGAATGATAGCTTTCATTCTGACCCATCTGCATTGCAGCTAGAGCAGTGTGAATGGATCCAGTTACAGAACAGTTGTTTCTCCTGACCCAATTTGGTGTTTGGCTTTGTCCTTGCAGCTAAACCCAAAGCCTTGGCACGCCATCTCAGGTCTGTGATCTGGTTACAACGAGCTTGGGCCTGAGCCCTGTGACAGGCTTTAATGATCTTGTGACCAGGTCAAGGTCAACCACATTGTGATCAGGTACCCAAGACTGGTTTGTGTAAATGCACAGTACAAGGTCCATGTAACTGATCTTAGCTTCACTGGTCATGGCAGGAAAAACTACCCTACCCAATCTCTGGAAAAGGAACATGGTAGCAGAGCCATTTAGGCAGTGGCTTGCTACTGCATTAGAAATAGGAATGTAAGCCTTGTTCTTTGTTCAGTCAGCTCAGCTGTACTTAATCTCTAAGGCTTGGATTGAGAAGTGTTGTAGGAGACAAGCCACAACACTCTCTGTGTACTGTGCCTTCGCTATACAAAAAACACTAGGGTACAAATCTGCCTGAATTTTACATTTCTGACAATATGACAGGGGTTCAGCACTTACATTGAGTCATTATAAGAATAACAGTCAATTCAACTAATTGTAAATATTATGATAAGCATAAATGAAGAAGCGTCTGTTGTCAAGAAAACGCTCGAGGAAGCACCACATAAACGGCTCTAGTTTAAACATTACAGCAGTACAACTTCATTAACTGACTAAAACAGCAATATACCAAGCAAGCAGTTTCTTCCTTTCTAATACCAAATACATACAACAGCACTCCCTTTTCCCTTCCCTGTTACTGTTGTGGGTCATATTTAGTGTTGATGATTTGTAATTTACCCAACAGGTACAGGCACATTTCCCCCAGGTAACATTTGTAAACAGAAATAAAGCTGGTGGTGTATTGTTTGCCTCAGAAACTCTGCAATTCTAGTATGTCATAGAGTAGGCAGCGATGTGTAACCAAGACCTGTGATAAAAAGAAACTGCAATTGTTTTTTTTAAGGTATACCTCTAAAACTGTACTATGTGGATTTCCATGGTGTGGTAGCACAGTCAGAAATTGCTTTTTTTCTCCTCTATAAGAACTAGTTATCTGATACTCTTTTGTTTCCCTTATTCCAATGTTCAGTTGCATTTTAGTGTTCAGAGCTATAAGGATGCATTGAAACTTATGGAGCCTGACATTTTAACTATCTCATCTTAGCATGATTCATCTCAATTTACTTTCTTCAGAAATGTAGCCTGGAAGAATATGAACTCTTTTGAGGGCTTGCTAGAAGGCCATAAGCTCTATTAAAGAGCCCAGTATCAGTTACCTTCCAAAGAGAGTTTGCCTGTTACGTGTCTCGTCCTGCAAAACTAGTAAGTTCTTCCTGGGGAAATGCCATGGAGTCTCAAAGGTTGAACCCACAGAGCTGGGGCGGGGGGTGGAACTAAGCCCTAGATCAAGTCTCCTGTCCTCACAGTGTTCCTGTGCTCTGCTGCAGGAACAGCAGAACAAAGAAATCCACAGCTGTTTCTGTGCTGCATTTGAGCCTTAAGCAGAACAGAGGCATCCAAATAGTTAAATAATGAGGTGATTAAAAGAACCTCAATAAATTTGATGAGTTGATATGAGCAAACAAAATCATTCATATGATATTACACTATGGTCACAGTCTGACAATTATTCTGGGGCAAATCCTCTGCGTACGTCAACTGTCATTGCTCTACTGAAGTCAAAGCAACTCTGACAACTTGTACTCATGGGGGCTTTGCCCTTTTGTGCACAATTCTTATAATAATCGAATTGCACTGCACACAGAGCCCTGGCTGCATGACCATCATGGTGTAAAGTGCTCCACAGACAGCAAGTTGGACCACGGTCCATTTAAGGACCAAAGGCACAGGTTTCACCATTGAGATCCAACTTCCATTTAGAATTCGGATTCACCTGAGCTCTGACAACAATGATATGAACACAAAATTTAAATATGACTCACTTAGGCACCTTCCTTTCAGCATAGCCAAGTAGAACACCAAGGAAACCCACAGGCAAACAGCATTAAGTAGCAGTGAGGGGCTGTGATGAGGAACGGGTGGGCAGAGTAAGCGAAGGCTCACAACTGGCTTCCTCAAGAGTTCAATGACACTTAGCCTGGCCTGTTCCCCTTCTGCACTTGCAGTCACTGGTACAGTGGAACAATAATATATCACTAGACCTGACCCTTTGGCCTTTATGAATTATCTGTTTTAGAAAGACGTGAAACCACCTTTTATATCCAACATAATAGATATTTAGACATTGTAGATCAATAGTGAACAAGTTTTCTGGTTATAGTTAATGGGTGCCAGAGGGACATTCTGACATTGACCTCTGACATCCCTGTTGACAAGAAATCTATAGAGAAAAAAAATAGGAAAGACTGCCAGGTTTTAAAGTTATGAATATAGATCTACAGCGAATAATGGTAATTTTCATTGAGCAGAAATTTTTCATACTTTCAGTTTCAGATGAATTTCTCCAAAATCCTTAATTCTGGCCAATGTAAAATTAATAACTGGGCCTTGGTGTACATGTGAAACCAACTGTTCAGCTGTACAACACGATTTTCCACTTGTTACTTGTATGATATTGTTCTGCTGTCAAAAAGGACTTTTCCCTTTATAAAATAGGCTGTCATTTATAATTCCTAACCAGCACAGATTTGTTAAACAGCCACATCTTAATAGATCTGGATAGGAAGAAGTATAAGCTCCTGATTCTTGAAAGAAACTAACTTAAAATTATTTTTAAAAGAAAATAATTTGATGGGAATCTAACATGATGATTTCTTATAAAGTTGGTTGCCATCAGAGCACTAAAATAAATCCTTATTCCTTGATATATCAGGTACTTTAGCTAGTGTCTCATGTAATTAATTGATGCAGAGAATGACTGTTAGTAAACGTGACAACAGCTATGAGTATAAAATTGTATTGCTATGTCACATACTTCACAGCATTCAGTGAAGAAAGTTATATTCACCAGGAGCAGCTTAATTGAATCAGTAAGAGGGATCAAATTTCCAGCACTGTGGTTTACACTGCAGCACAATCCAGTGTGCCTCCTGGAAACGGAATAAGCTCTGTCACATCAAGTGAAAAAGAAACCCATATGGGAAGAAGGTTGCCTTCTTTAAAAAGCATATCCCCTCCAACATACCTACTGTATTATTATGTCACACTCCAGTAACGCCGCGCTGAGGTCTCTGTGGCCTTCCTGCAGCTAAGCACCATTGAAAACACATTTGTCCTGGCTGTTCTTTTCTTCTACCTCTCCTCTCATCTTGTGCAAGATGAATCGCTGCTGGATCCAGACTGACTCCGAGGGCAAAGCCAGGTCTTGAGGAGGTAACCTGCCTCCTACGGCTTAAACATTTTAATTAATTTTAACACTAATGCACAAATGAGAGTTAATCACTCTGCTGCGGTGCTTTCTAATTTACTAAGTTTATTCATTAAAACTTTCCTCACTGAACTTTGATTGAATGTCATGCTTTTTAAAAGGCCTCTCAAACAGCCCTAAGGCTTTTAAAACTGATGTCTCCAGCAACTGCTGGAGCAATCTTTACAATTTGCTTTGCATGGAGGTATGTGAAAGTTTGGTGGGAGAGGGATTGAGAGATCCAGTTAAAACAAGGTTACTTGGGCAGCTCAGTTACATGACTGCTTGGGAATGCTCCAGTAAACACACACGTGGCTAAAATTATCTGCTAAACATGAAAGGCATGTCTTGACTTTTACAAATTCTATACCAAAACATGTCACAAGCCTCACAGTATAAAACTGTCCCCATGATGGTTGTGCAGCCTTTCGTCACTTAGTGCAAGAATGTAATATATGGTCTACGACTATTAGTTTTACGAGACTGCTTTAGATTATACTGTTATATGTTTTATTGCTGTGCTATAGAACAAAAAGCATGGTGTTAATGTTATTTGTTTTAGATAATATATTTGCAATGTGTTTGCTAACCTAATTATTTTAGAATCAATATAATAAAAGCTTAAGTACACAGTTTGGTCTATTAATTGCTATAACTAAAATCTGAAATTTATTGTTTAAATGGAGGTTCTTTATTCCAAATTAACTGAAGCAAAATATAATCTTTACCTTTTTAATTAACTGTGTTCGATATTAGGTAAAAAAATACCTTTCACTTTCAGTTTCTTAATGAAGGCTGCAATCAGAAAGGCGGGCATTCAATCATACATTTAATTGGCTTTTTTAAAGTCATTTACATTACTTGGATCTCAAAGGAAGTTGCAGTTAAGAAAAGACTCTCTGTACATAGTTTTATGGGAAAACTCACCTAAAACCTGGATGCGCAATACTTTTATAAAAGTACAACCCTGCTGTGGGCATGTCTGTAAAGCTATGTAAAGCAACATAAAGATACTTGCTTATTTGTGTCTCTATCAGCCTATGGGCACTGGGAAATTCACCCAGCACATGGACAGCTTAGGAAGACTCTCTGCAGAGGCCTGTGGTATCCATGCTTTCCTTCAGCAAATGCTCTGGGGTACAACTCTCTTTATTCACATTTACAGTTATATTTTCCTGGTTTGGGAAGCAGCTAAATTGTCAGTACAGATGGTCCCTTAGGACCCAAGCTGTCCTAAGCATCCAAGTCATTTCGGTTAGGCAGACCGCTTCATTGTAAAAGTCTCATACTGTGGGTGGTTGAGTTAAGAAAACTGCCTTAAGTGTCTCTACTAATACTGAATTCCTGCTTCTGTAGCTAGTATGGCCTCAACGTTTACTCAGGCAATGAAAATACCTAGCTAGAAATTCAGGTTAACCTTCTTCAAGTTTATCAATCACAACCCCTTCCATGTTTGAACCAAATTTAAATGTGAAAGTACTGTGATTCTTGCCTCTTCTATTGCCTTTACACTTCACCCACTGCCCTATTGCTTCTCCTAGCATTTGTTTGTGATTTCTAGTAGCCACAGCTCCAACAGACCCTGTGTGCAGCCTGGAAAACTGGTTTTGTGCATGAGGAAAATGACTGACACATCAGGTGAGTCTAAAGCATCTGGGACAGGCAGGCTCTGCTGCACGTTTTCAAGACAATTGACTTGCACATGAACAGCATGTCCATCATGACAGGGAGGTGATGGATTTACCAGCACAAACTCACTGCCCAGGGCGGGCAACAAGATCCTAGCATGTCCTGTGTGCTCTCTCCAAACACCCAGGCTGGCACATGGGCTTCTGTCTAGGAAAGACAACATGAGATCAAGGCAATACCTCATGCCTCATACTGTCAACTTACATTGCAAATATAAAGACACTCAATCCAAGTCACTCATGAGTCTTGTCCATGGGACACAAATCTCAGAAAACAGAAATCACACTCTCCGCTGTTGTTATCTCACTGCTTCCCCATCAATGATGAGCTCCTGTCTCCAGACTGAGGAAGAGCCAGGTTGTTTGAGATGTTCTTTTGCAGTCTCTGACCTTAATTAGGGCATCTAAATACAGCATCCACATCCTGACCTTCCAGGACAACGGCCTGCGACTTTGACCAGCCTCCTATCTTTTGTTTTGCTTCACCTACCTGTTCCTTTTCTGACCAAGAAATTAAATTCTGGAAAAAAATTATTCTTAACAGTCTTCCTTTTCTTCCTGGAAATCACAGAATCACAGAGTCACAGAATCACCGGGTTGGAAGAGACCCACTGGATCATCGAGTCCAACCACTCCCACAAAACACTAAACCATCCTTGCAGATCTTGCAGATCCTTGCAGATCCAACCACTCCCACAAAACACTAAACCATCCTTGCAGATCCTTCCAGATCTCCCCACAGTACACTCCTGGAATAACTTCTCACTTGCCTGGCCTGTGCTGATAGTTGCCCTGTCTTTTTCAAAGTCAAACCAAGCATCACAATTTTTCCTGGAATTCTTCCTTTAAAATTCTCATGGTAGTGTTTCCTTAAGGATATTTTCCTCTGCTTATTCACATGTTGCTGCATTAAAAGCTTTCCATGTCTCTACATTTTTGTACCAGAAAGCCCATTAGTGTATCATATTTTTGGATGGAAATGTTCATTGAGTTTTCAGCAATGATTGCGTAGTTTTTCTCATCTTCCTAGGAAATATATGAATCAATATTTTCAGCTTCATTGCTGCTCAGATTCTGTGAAACAATCCTTATGTTCAGATCTTTCTACGGGCTCATCAAACCAAAAGTCCTATTGAATTGGCTGCATTTCTGTTTCCATCTCATTATGGTGGGTGGCACCGTAACACATGTACCATTGTAACAGGAGTCCTCCCTTTCAACTCCAAACAGGAAACTTTATGAGAATATGAATTACACTCACTGATTGAATTACTCCATCTCCTTTCTCCTCTCCATAGTGCTTAAATCAAATGCCATCCCAGAGATCCTTCTCAACTTCATGGTATGGATTTAAGGAAATGCAGAGGTCACAGTGACCATCTAAAATACCAATACACCACCTATATACTTGTTTCCACACATACATGTATCACATTTAATAAAATGCCTACAATGAAAATTCTACCTCAGATATTCATTCTTAAAACCAAAGACCTGCAACAACCATTTTTCCATAACCTGTGTAAATGCCCCTGTCCAAACCAGAAAGAAGTGGCACACTCTGATGAATGTACCTCTGTGCAATCAAGTCTGCACAGGACTTTCCTAAATTAATTGCAAATAGCAAATATGTTTATAAAAATTAGACTTTGCCAGCAGGCAATTCACAAACAAACAAAACCCACTGCTTTCCTTTAAATACATTAATTGTCATGAAGAGCTAACCCAGTTCTAGTCATTACCTAGCAATGAAAAATTGACAATAGAGTTATTCAGATAATATACTTAATTAACAGAAATATTAAAAGATTCACCATTAACCTGCATTTGCTCAGAATGCCAGAGGGGTCATTAGTTAGAATGGCACAGAATATTTTATAGTACTTA
Organism: Piaya cayana; assembly: GCA_013389865.1. Classification (NCBI taxonomy): domain Eukaryota; kingdom Metazoa; phylum Chordata; class Aves; order Cuculiformes; family Coccyzidae; genus Piaya; species Piaya cayana. The sequence continues at coordinate 18,461 of WAAB01025966.1, forward strand.
CTGTTCTTACAAGAAGTCAGAGAGAGGGAAATGGAGATCCATACTGCTACCGGATTTGAAGTATGACCTTAATGGTAGTCAAACTTTTAAACAGGAATGAAGACAAAGAGAACATGGAAAAATTGTACCTTGATGTCATAGTTTGATTTTGGCCACTTCNAAAAGATATATTTGTTGTAAGCTAAGTGATATTTTAAAATCAGTAGTTCCAAAACATTTTTGACTGAAAGCAACTATCCATCTTTAACAGCCTGGAAATGACCATCTCAGACAAACAAAATGCACGCACACACTCCTCTATAATATATACATGTATATGCTTAAGATACCCTTAGTTCAGAAAAGCATAGATTCATAGAAGACATAAGATCACATTCAAAACCATTTGTTAAGCTCTAGAAGATGAAGACCAGTGGGGGAAGGGGGTTATAAAATGTTTAAAACTTTGGTTCAAGGAAAAGGAAAAACAAAGAGATGGTGAGAAGAATCAGAGAAGCACATTGTAGAATATTAGTGACTGGGGCAGGCAGATGGATTTTGTAGATGTTGGGATTGTCAGTGCAGAGAAGTCAACAGCTGAATTCCAGAAGGCTTGGATGGGGCTGGCCTCACATTTCTCTCTCCAGATAAACTGATGTGCTTTGTCTCCTTTTGTTACAGAACATCAGAATAGTTCAGGCATTAATAACAGTATAGTTAAAAGGAAAAAGAGTAGATCCCACACCTCATTATCCGACTTCCTGTTTGAGAGAAGGTGTGAGACCAAATTAGTGTATGTTTGGAAAGTACACTGTAAGAGTTAAGCATTGCAATAGAGATGTTAATTTAGAATTAAATAGATTGCCAGGAACCAAGTTCACCAACAACAAATCTGAATTGAGTCACCTGGAAAACCCTAAAAGGCTTTGATGCTATAGAAATCACATGGACTCTTCTCTCTTGAATGTCTTCCCATAGGTATGCAAAATTACTTATATTAATACCAGCGTTTTTCCCTTCCAAAGTAAATAGTGACTCATTAGGGATGGAGATAAATCGGCAGTCTGAATTGGAACTTTTAAAACCTTGGTTTCAGAAAGGAATCTCACAGATTCAAACTTCACAGCTTCAACATCACTCTTCTTAAGTAGTGATTATAAAATGGGGAAATAAACAGGAGTCATTGGAGTCTCGCCCCAAGCCCTGCAGAGGCACATATATTCGATACAGAGCTGAATGGATGAGCGATTGAGAAAGTTAACAAAAAACACATTTTCTTCCTTAAAGAAATATTTCCTACTGACAGATTTTGGATTGCATGCTCTTTGAAATACTGAAGCTATCATAGCACATTCCCAGAGAAAAAATATTAAAAGCTAGTAGCACTAAGTGCAAAATATGTGACATTCCTACAGACAAATACATCTCTGTGTATGGATACATATATAAATGCGCCCACAAAATGCTGTATAAAAACACACCCACTAAGAAAGACACACACTTCAATAAAAATATTTGTTAGCAAGTAATTTAATATTTTGCAAAAAGTCCAAAGAAAAATATTCTTGGTCGTATTCCAGAAGGATAGCTTGGCAAGTCAGTCTTGTCCTGAACATGACAGTTAAACTCTTTCCTACTCGGGGACTGCCTTGTTACTGCAACCTGCCCAGATGCTGGGAGACTGGAAGGTTCCGTGGAGGCTTTGGAGAGGAATTCAGAAGGCTACTCTGTGTTCACCCAGGCTACTATCAGCGGTGTAATACGGTCTCAGAACCAAAGCAGAGACTCATTTTGAGCTAGCTTTAAGCTGATTAATAAAATAGGAAAATTCAAGATAAAAGCAGACAAACTAAAATGATTTCCAAAAAGGAGCAATCCAGTAAAAGGACAGACCTAAGTCATGAAGCTTAGATTAAGTTCTTGATTTTGCTGTATGCAATGTCGCACAGTGAGAATGCTGAATCATGAGTCTGACTTGGATTATCCAGGCCAAAAACCAGAGGGTTACTTTTTAAAGTACTTCTATTTCCTACTATGTAACATCTGTCATCTTGTCAAAACCCTAGGGTTGATGCATAACACTGCAACTGGACACTTTTGATGATATGATTTATAGAGCATTATTCATTCAAGTGATCATGAAGTGACAGAAGTCAGGAAATGTTACATCTAGACATATCTAACCGAGAAAAAGTGGGCCCTATCCAGTTAAAAAAAAAAAAAGCATGCATTGGGGTGAAAGAGCTATTTTTTTTACTTGCTTTCTTTAAAACTGCACATACAAAGAAAAGAGTTCATTAGAGGTTTCAAAAACAGAGGGAGTGTAGTTTGTTACCCATCAGGCCTGAGTGAACTAACACCAAGCAGAATTCTAATGAAGCCAAAATGAACTGAAATCTTCAAGATGGTCTAAATCAGTTGAAAACAAACACATAAAACCCTCAAACCACCTACTTCTCTAGAATTTTACCAGGGAGCCATAAGCTCAAATTAAGAATTTCCTTTTAGTGATGATAAGTCAGAAAACAAAGAGAAAAAAAAAAAAAAAACAGGAAAAGATGGAGCCTCCTCTGTATTGATTTCCTTTGGTTCCTATGGGAAGATGTAGTCACTGAGTACTCAGTGGTCCTAGCAGTCGAGCCATCCTTTTTTGTGTCCAAACACAAAGTTAGAGGTGAGGCTTCAAAGACTTGAAAATGAAATATTAAGCCAGACTGGGATATCTGCATTTACTTCTTGATTGCTTTGAAAATTCCCCAGCTTAGCTGTTCTCTGGAGTAAGCAGAGTGCAGATATAACATGGGACTTGTGACCATAACCTTGGGTTTCCCCTGTGAAACAGTGTTAACACCATCTCAAAGGAGTTCTGCAACAGTTAAATGAGTTCGATCTATTTTAATAACATTATAAATACTTTCAAACTTTGTTTCTTTTTTTAAAAGCCAGTAGTGCATAAAAAAAAATTAAGCAGAAAATTAATTTCCCCAAATGTCTTCAGTAATTGGACAGAATTTCCAGCAAGTACCAGATCTCTAGGATAAAAAAAATGTCACCTGATTTTGCCATTATAATCCAAAAATTCTCGTTAGCTTCTTCAATTCATTTAATATAATGTGCTCCCAACAAGTTTTTAGGTGATGAAAAATATTAAAAATTATCCCATAAGTCTGTTCAGTATTTTACATTCACTGACCTTTTATGTAATTTGATATGTTCCTCTGGATGTCTGTTCCAAGTTTGTTGGGTGAGAGCTTGATTTATAAACAGTGTATGCACACAGGATTTTTATGTACTTTGTTCACACCATCAGTTTTTTCTTAAGTCATTTACAGTCTATTTGCAATTCATTAATGTACTTCTCTTTTTGTTAAAATTGCCTTTCTTTTTTTTATGTTTCCATACCAAAGTAGGCTTCTTTAGAGGAAGAAAATTCTTCAGAATGCTGGTCTTGTGACAGCTGGTATGGGATCCCTTGTTTGTACTTCATGTTATGGATCTCACTGTCATAGAAAATGGGAGAATTTGGTTTGAAGGAAGATTTTGATAAAAATCCAGCTCTTTCCTTATCTTTGTCTTCAATGTTAAGCAATGGAAGACTATTCTCCCCACTAAAGTTCAACAAAAAGTGCTATGAAAGAGCAGATTCTTGATTCTTCCTCCTAATGTTCATCAGGTAACCCAGAACAGAGAAGCTAAGCAATGATCCCAGGTGCACAATGCAGCTGAGGCAGAAATCTGGTTTTGTTTCACCTGCTATTGTGAATGTGACAGTGAAAGTCCTCTTGAAAGCAAAGAGGGTTTGTATGGGTTACACTGTGCTATCATAAAGAGTAACTGAACACTAATGATATTTATTGTGAACTTTGGAATGTGTTTTCCTTGTATGTCTGATAATATTCAAGCTATATAACTATTGGATCTCTTTTTCTCCCTGTAAATATCACTCCAACAAGAATCAAATTATGCAAACCTCAGCAATGCAGATGCACAAGAAAACTGAAGCATGAACAGAAGAGGATAGAGCAGGCAGTATATAACACGTTTTTTGCTCTTATTTTCTGGTACAACTAGATTCTTTTCTTCAAGGTGGAAATGACCCTTTAGTGGGTGTCATTCACCTTCTGTCTCCTGTTTTCCTTTTCACTTTCTGATCTACGTACATAAACCTTTTCTTGTGCTTTATTTTTTCTTTTTGGTACAGCAGAAGGAGATTTTCCCTTACCTATAGTAAGACTTTAAGAATTGTACAGCAGGTGAAGTTTGAAAGAACCTGAAAATTTAAAATTCTACCATTTTCTGTGTAGTTATCAGCAGTTAAGTATGCAGCTTTGTCAGTACACAAGAAGTGGGAATCTTCATTGGATAAGACCTGGAAGGAGATGTCTATGAGTTACATAGAGTTCTCACAAGATCCCAAGGTTGGCATTTAGGATAGCTCAGTCTCAAAGGAGAGAAGGGCCACCTAAACAGTTGGCCTTCCTCTAAGGATTCTGGACACCGAACCAATATGCGTAATGCTATAGTGTTTATGGGGACAATCCACACAGAAACTACTTACAGATGTAGCCGTGGAAACGAGTTGTATCTGCAGAACCAGAAATATCTCAGAGAAGAGCAAACCACAGAAAGAAACTTCCCAACCCACTTGGACAGCAGTAAAGCATAAACAAACTTTTGAAAACTCATTTTTTCCTTCTCAGCTCCCTCACAGCCTCTCACAACTGAGTGTTATGCTCCGCTCTGCCTCCTATCTACAGTATCAGAATTTCCAAGAAACGTTTTGCAGAATTATAGTTAATTCAGTCTGTGCTACTCACTGGGATACAGACACCACTCCAAATGTTTGCTGGAGTAACTATGTCTGTTGGGAGTGTGATGAAGAAAGATATATATGGTAAACAGGGCTATGCTGACAAAAGCCTCTACACAATACATAAACGGAAAGAAAATTAATACATTTACAAGTAACAAAGGCAATTTGTTCTCTGTCACTAGCACTTTGCTCCAGTTTGGTGTTAATCTCCTCCTGGGCTCATCTGTGCTGTGTCTTTCTGTATTCAGTCCCAGCTATACAAAGTATAGATGTATTTTGTCCCAGACAATCTCAACTACCCTCTTTCCTCAGAGACTTTCTTTGTATTTGGTTGTGAATAGGTATGCTCTGCTCAGCCTGTTTAGCCACCCCTGTGCTATGACTTTGGGCTAGCCTGTAGCCTGAGTAATGCTTTAGCACTCATTTTGTGAAATAATAAAGAAAGCAGATAGAGCAACACCCTTGCTACACATTTGTATTTTTGTGTAGCTGTCCTTTAACAAAAACAGACTATTTATCATTGCCACATATTTGGAGGGATAAAAAGGCTCTCTTTTGTTCCTTCAGATATATCTTATCTTTGTAAAAAAATCCAACAACACGCAAATATTTCTGTCTTCTTCTAAAGATTACAAATACTGATTTTTCTCTCAATTTCCTTATCAGCTTACGTTTAGTGAGAAAATGGCATGGGTGAGTCAGGGAATGCAGTGTCATTAGCTACCCAGTAATTAAAAGAGAAGGCAACTTTTAAGAGTTTATATTTGATCCAATTTTCTGTTTCTTTGTAACACATCATAATTTTCCTTAAGCATGAAACATCCTGCATGAAAATATTTGCTGTTAGGAAATCTCCTTTTGTTGTTGGCTTTGTTATTGCAGCAGAAATGAATGCTTTCTTCTCTATCCCCAGCATAGCAGCTAATGCAGAGCTTTCCACTGGCGTGTGAAAGGCTTTTTCTTTATCTGTGGGGAGTATTATTTCTGATCCCCAATGCAGCAGTTAATAAAGTCTCAATAGTCTTTCTACCATTTCCCTCAGCACCCGTTTACAGTCCTAAAACTCCACTGCTCCTGTCACTCTCCAGCCTCTCCAATCTTCTCTGCCAAATGATGTTTTCCTTAGCAGGAACTTCCAATGTAGCCTCAATTGTTTCTGTTTTATTGAGGGATTCCTCCTGAGTGGATTTTTCAATAGCACTTTTAACCACACCAGCAGCCACACTCCTCTAAAGCAAAATTATCTACAGCTTTCCAAGATTTAATAGCAGTAAAGTTTTTAATGCTATCTTACTGAAGTCCCCTGAGCCTGCAATAGGTTCCTTCTCTTAATATTCCATTATGTCTGACACGCTCTTGCCAACCATGGAGAGATTGGATCTTGTACTCCAGGCTTCCAGACTATCACATTTCCTCCTTTTTCTAAAATATATCCTCCTCTTTCCTGGAGGTCATTCTGCCTCTTCTCAGAATGAAGCTTGCACACAAACAGGCACACTATAAGAACAAGATTAGACAAGAAATCAAAGTTTGAAGAATTTTCATTTTTCAGCAAAGGCAAATATTTTTAGAATATGCTTTAACTCCGGGGCTGACTGTTTTCCTTTGCTCCAACAGTTATGAAAACTGTTTCAGAATGAGATGCTTCTCAGTAGTACCTGCAGGCCTCAACATGATAGGTAACTCACGTGGGCATGATCTGCTTGTTCAGATGCAAACCAGACCCCACAGTCTGAAATCAGCAGTCGGGGGACACACATTAACACTTGCATGCACTAGGTGACAAGATGAAGATCTCAGGAAAAATGAAAAGGCTGCATATGCCCATGCAAACATTAGGTTAATATTTAGCCAATCAGAATTTAAATCCTAGCTATGTCAAAACCAAGAAGTGGTGGTGCTCTCAGTAACACAGGTTTAAAGGAAGGGAGAACATTGCTGTCTGCAGAAGAGCAATATGGAGTAAACGTAGGCTTAGCTGAGAGGAACACGTACTGTGACAGGGTGTTCTAATAACCTCAGTGACATTAGGGACAATTTGGGTAGACATTTGTGTTGAGAGTTTTACCAGTTGGTTTCCATTAATGCCACAGGTAGGAATGTGAGAATGCAAAGAGAGTTCGCTCGCTAGTATTTGAGATTCTTAGCTAAACAGTTAGTGCCATTAAGTGCTGCACTTCTACTTTACCTCTGGAAGATAGATACTATAGTATATAAATAATACAGCATGTACATTTACATATTTGTAAATAATCAGCAATTAAGAGCTATAATCTGCCACATTTCTACAACTTTGCCACTTTGTCATTTCTGGTATTTAGTTTCAAAGCACAATTAAGACCAAATCTTTGGATACAGTTATTCCACTCATAAGAATATTTTTACTAAGCTCAGTTCTGAATTCTTATGGTGAAAAACCAGGCATCTATCTTGCTGTTGGGCCTGCTGATGGAAGGGTCATCTCCTGAACCGATAATTGTTATCTTTGCAAACCTCAGCACTCACACTGCTCTAACAGTGACAAAAGGTATAAATCACCCCCAAGGCTCCTAATTACGACCATTGTTATCCTGGAAGTGAAACACTGACGTCACATTGAAAGGACTATAGCACAAATCTGGCTTGCAGCCAAGCATTGAGTGCTCGTATCCCAATCGAGCCTCCACAGACTCAGATTTTGGGGATGCAGCTCTGAAACAACCACATCCTTAACATGTTGATATTATTTACTTTTTCCATTTACTGACATGACAAGGCATGATGGCTTGCATTACTAACTGCCAACACTAATTATGGCATAAAAAAATTCCAATGTTTTCACAAAACATCTCTCAATAATCACATCAGAATGGTTACACCACCAACAGTTGCCAAGTAATATTCACTGTATGTATTTATTATCACTATCATCTCTATTATTCTAGTACTGCAGACACCAACTGTTAATAGTATGCTGTAATTTCTGTCATGTTCTCTAATGTCTGGTAGGTATATTTCTTTATTTAGCCTCTGAATGGAATTATTAGAACACATAAACCAAGAGTTGATGGGTGAAAAAAACCACTAGGGAATTATCATGGGAATTACCTATGTTCATGGAGAAACCCCTGCATTATGGTAATCTACCACATACATACACAGCTGCTGTAGTGCATAGAGGTACTTCTGCTGGAGGTATTTACATCTTCTTCTGCTCAGTGCCGTCCATTTTTTAAAATACAAGAGTATTTTAAAATGCTGCCGTACCACACCTTGTCTGCAGAAGAAGACTGCTGACTGTGCAGTTTTAGAGTAAAGATGGAGCATAATCTGTATGCAAATGAGATGTTAATATGGCATATAAAAGTAAAATTCAATAAAACAAGTTTGCACTGAGATCACAGAAATTTGGCCATTCTTAAACTTTGTCTCCTCACTGGATTTCGCTGAATCAGTTTCCCACAGCTCTGTAATCTCCTGTGTAGTTTATATCTGTTGTGTGATTTAGCAGATAAAACTAAATGCATCTTTACTGCTAATGATGTGAGATATAGCCTTTTACTTGTGTCCACTGCCATTTAATGACCTAAATATCTCCAACTCTTTTGATAGCTGGGTTTAAAGCAGTATTGATTTCCCTGAAGTTTCTGTTGCTTGCATTGCAAAGAGCTTCACTAAAAAGCAATGACCTAAATAGGGCAGTGGTTAACATGTCTTGGGTAGGATGCTGTAGTAAAGAAATCGTAAGAAATTCTGGACTCAAGCATTTGTTGACAACTTCTCTGTGATTTTTAGTAATAATTGGAATTGCCTGCTGGTAAAATTCAACACCAATCAAAGAGCCAAGAAAGTGCTTAAGGAGTGAGGAAAATCAGGGGTTGTCCCTATTCGGAAGAAACTGAAATTCAGACCTAATAAACAGAAGGATTTTATAGGTTAAATAAAAACACAGATTCACTGTGAAATTGCCTTCAATATTCATAATTCTAGTTCAACATTTTTCCAACCAACTGCATAGTAATTTGCATTTAGGTTGGAAAAGACCTTTAAGATCACAGTACTTTACGAACATGGATTACTGACTCATCAGTTAGAGAGGTGAGATATTAACCCCCATTCACAAAGCAAGAATCTAAGAACCTTGAAGAGTAAAAGGCCCAAAAATTCTAACTTAGGGGACTCATATTCAATATCAAGTGGATATTTACAGCTATAGTCTCTCAGATTTGTGTATGTGGCAAAAAAAACTTAGAGACAGACAAGTCTTAAATGTTCTTCTTTTGGAAACACACACTCTGGTCCAGAAGAAGTGAATCATTGAGCACTGCAGATTTACTTATCCAGCAGAGTACGTCATTGCTCTATACTTACTCTAACACTCTCCAGATTCACTGCAAAATCTCCCTCTCTCTGTCTCCTGCTCAAACACACTGAGCTTTCTCTGTGAACACAAGCTGTAGAAATGCTGTTACACCCAGGAGTGTCAAATCTTCTCTACTCTGCAAGAGGATGTTCCGTTCCAGCAGCTGTCCCTATAGCTCATCCTTGCATTCAGACTAAACTCACACCTTGGCAAGTCTGCCATGTACAAGCCAACCAAGTCAGGAGTCCATGGTAATCCCATCACACTCCTTCTGTGTGCACGTTTTGAATGGGCTGTTCCTTCCTGTTTGCATAATGAACATTATATACAGCTAGCAAACCAACATATTTTACATCTTTCTTTCATAGCAGGTAATTGTCATTTAACATTGTGCTGCATTGCATCCCTTGAATTCCACAGTACATACATGTTGAAGAGTACATCCAGTCACTTGCATCCTGGGATTTTTCTGCCCAGAATTCTGCCAGGGCAACTTTCCAAGCCCTTCAGAGTACATCAATGTGCTTTTGCCTACTCTTACCTGACTGTCACAGTGTCTGAACTATATAATTGCAATATATATTGTATTGTACAGAACTGTGGATTTGCCTCAGAAGCTATCCTAATAAGTTTTTCATACAATTGTTTAAACCAAATTGACTAAGTTTTGTTACTATAACTGCTAAAACAAATCGTTAATTCCAATTTAAAGCAGATGAGTGAAACGGAGGAATCAACATTTAGAAAGCTGGCCTTCTTAGGGATTTATATAAAGAAGGAACGTTTCTTTTACCCATAAACTTTAAAATGCCTGACTTGCTCCATCCAGTCAGCATTCTAATTTCTAAGGCTTTGCCTTTGAAGCAATACTTACTTCAATAGCTCAGAAACCTAGCACTGATTTTGTGGAAGTGGCATTTCTTCATCTGTCCCTGTTTCTTGTATGTCTGAGATGACGTCTGCAAAAATCTCTGCCCTCTTCACATTCAGGTCAGGAAGGGCTGCTGAATCAAACTGTGTTTCAGAATAAAGGATTTGCAATTATTATTAGTACTTCAAAACTCCACCTTTGGTACCAAGACACTTGGTGGTGTGCACACATAGGGCAGCTGCGTGTATGGCAGAGTAACTGCAGAGAGCGTCTGGGGTGAGCAGAGAAGGAGAGGGTATGAGCTAAGATGGAAAGAATTCAGCAGAAAAATGGATAGCTGAACTCTTTGCTAGGCAAACCAGTATGAAACAGTAATGATTTGCAGGCGTTGCAGAACGGATGATCTTTAAAGATTTAAAAGGGGATATGTTCTCTTCTTTAAAAGAGAAATAGTGACTTTTCAGATTTGAAAAAATCCTTTATTTCACTTGCATTTTGTATTCAGAAATGATAACTCTAGAAAAATGTGCCTCTTTACCTCTAGTGACCTATTGAATCTTGCAATTATCCAGCTTCTCTTCTAAGGTATTATAATAAAAATAATAACAACAGTAGTGGCTCTTCTAACAGCATAAATATTTATAGTTAGACGTTAATAATATTCATGCCATTTTCATAATAGAAAATAACCTAATCATCTGGCAGGTAATGCTAGTCCAGGGGTTACTTATTTGTAGATCAGGAAGAATTTTCTTACAGACTGGGAGATATAAATTGGAGTGATCTTATTTCAGTATCTCAGCTTCAAGTGAGATGTTGCCTTTAATCATCCCACAAGGCAAAAGATTTCTTCCTCTGTGAATGAATGAGGAATGTGAGGATTATCCTCTGTTTACACTGGTGAAAGCAACTGTTTTCATTTTAAAAGCAGGGACAGCTCTGATGATCTGTTGTACCAGAGTGTGCTGAACCCTTCTGGTTGACAGAATGTGCTGGTTTCTGAAATGGCTGTGGGACAAGCAGTTACACTGGACAGTTTCAGAGCCAAAACTGCAAGCTGCCACTGCATGAGCTGTGGAGTCACTTGTGTTGGCTGAACATCACAGTCTGAACAAATGACAGTCTCACAGACAGGCCCAGGAAAGCTGAATGGATATATTTGGTCTGTGTTGTTAGTCTCACTTTTTTTAGTTAATGATTTAAAGCCCTTTTAATTCTTCCCCTCAGTTTTGCCACCTGTTCCCATACCACTCCCCTGCAGCACTTGCTGACTCCCCCCTGCAAGACTTGGGGGCAGAGGGACAAACACGTGTTTTCAAAGAGAATTCCTCTTCTCAGCACTTCTGTAGAACCAGATCTCAGCCAACACTCCAAGTGAATTAGCTTAGTATTGCCAGAGCAGGTCAGCAGGTGGACACTCACCTCTCAGAGCACTCGCCAGCTATCTGGCACAGCCAGTGCCTACCTGGGAAATGAGAACCCAGGTGAGACTGTGGCAGGGTCGGGGATGGCAGGCTCACCTGCTTTCCTGGCTGCACTCTGAAGCTGAACATATTGGCTGTGGTTTGGTGACAGAGCTTCAGTCCCGGAACTCCTAAACTGTCAGAGGAGATGAAGATGAACCCGAAGACTATANTGGAACTCCTAAACTGTCAGAGGTTTTTTTCTTATACCATGAAGATGAACCCGAAGACTATATTAGAGTCTTGCTGGGGAACATGCATTATTCTGCAAGTTGTCTATCATGGCTACTTACTGTTTTTAAAAGAGAACTGTGATGATATTTATGATCCAGCATCAAGGAGCATTGAGACTTATCCATAACAGCACTATTGAGCAGAACGTTTTAGTCAGTGGAGAAAGAAGTAGTAGCTACGGCCATTTTGCAATGGATATCAGGTGTCTGGTAACTGTGTTCAACCTGGAGTGCAGAAACAGCAGTTGCATACCACTTAAATAATGTGCTTTAAAGCTAACACTTGGATTTATTCCAGCAGATACTGTATATTTAGCAACAGCTGATAACAAAACATCATTTCCCATGCTATGACTAGTCTTTAAGCATCAGTAAAAATGTACTTAATCAATTTGTATTAAGTTACTGCACAATCACCATGGCAGTTTAAGGCTATGCCTATGTATATTAGACATTTTATCAGGTAATTATTATGTTCCCTTAACTTCCCAGCATTACTTGATATTTTATATCCACACAACTGCTATATTTAAATAGAGATTTTATTATACCTGGACTAGCACAGTAAGTGTGACTGCATTGTCTTTGAAAGGCATTTGAAGATGATGCTTTTTAATTACCTATTCTCTTCCTTTTGGCGTAGATGCCTCAGAAACAGCAAACACTCTCAGCAATGAGCCACAAAGCAGCCCAGAGCAGTACTCTTGCGTAGCTTGTCATCTTCCTCCAAGTGCAGCTGAAGAGTATGTGGCTGTACCAGGGCTCCCTGGGGTGCCCAGCAGCCCAAACATGCTTAGGCTAACTGGGCTGGCACATGACTTGCTCGGGAAGGGAAAATCGGCTTCAGTCCATCTTTGCCTGATGCTTGGCCTCTCCTAATGAATGCAGTCAATGATTCTCAACCTCCATGATATACTGTGCCTCCTCAAGGCCCTTTACCACCTTGAAAACTTAAATACAGTCTTTCTCTGTGTTGTTGCATAAGGGATTTATCACAGCTGTGCTGACATATCTCAGAAGGCTTTCTGAAAGGACCCAGTGATGCAGCTCTAGCTCTCTCTTTATTCCTGTGGTACAAGCCTGCCTTGCTGATAAAAGTGAAAACAAGCAATTTTACCATAAGGTAATCATGAACCATCATCCTCCACAGCTTCATTGGACATTGGTTGTGGCTTTTAAGGTACCAATACAAACATTAATTTTGCATTACTTCATAAACTGGCACAGTACTGGCACTCTCTCCACTGAAGGAATTGGGGAAACTTGTCCTTTCTCTACCTCTGCTATGTGCTTCTGCTGTGATCTTGTGCAAGTCCAGTAAGTTCTCTGCATCTTACAGTCTACGCCTTAAAAAGTAAAAAAAATGAAGCACATAGGTTATTGAAATTTTTGCCTGCAAATGCCATGTCTGTTTACAGACAGGACTATATATTAGAAAGCACTATGCACTTCCTTTGTGTGCCCCTATCAGTGCAATTTTATGTTCTGATGTGAAATGTAACCATTTTATATTATTACAATCTTAAATGCCAGTTGCCAGGATCTACTTACAATTATTGAAGCATTTCCCTCGAGTACCTTTAGCAACTAATTTCAGGATGAGAATAAGCAGAAAATAAACTTATGCTGGGCTGTGTAGATATTTATCAAATCAAATGATTACATAAAATTAATCTTTCTATAGTGGTCTATCAAATGACAAGACACCAAGTGCATTTTAAATACATAAATCTCAGTGCTAGGGGGGAAAACAAAACAGACAAGATCCCACAGTCACTCACCCCACCACATACATTGGCCCTAAACAAGTACCATTTCCTTCTTTTTCAACTCACTAGACCCTTATTATGAATTTCTATAGCAAAAAACCTGATTGGATGGGCTAGTATTTGCTCAGTTTTCTACTGGTCTGATTGCTTTCATTTGCTGTTTGTTTAGTCATTTACTTTTCAAAAGTAGGATTGTTTGGGAGACTTCAAAACACAATCTTACATTTATGTGGGTTCCCAGAACAGAAGGCAGAGGCTTTGGGTACTCTTGGAGGGAAGAATTTGCCTATTATTGAATGAGATAATGACTTTTGGGCAGATTTAGCTTACCTGCATACACTTGTTTTTTAACCTTCAGTTTCTTTTTAGGAATTATGTAAGTTAAAATACTAAGACCCAAACTTTATAGGAGATCTTGATGCTTTTGTAGTCACATCTTTTTATATAAGATCAGAATGTGGCCCCAGAAGCATCAAGAGTCCTTCCAATCTGCACTTGGCACCAACAGGCACTTGACCAACCCAGCTAAGACTCTGCTCATACATCTGTCACTCTCCTCCCTTTGAAACCTAATCCTTTCACTTCCAGATATCCAGGCACAGAGTATGCTGCCTTCCAGCCAGTGATGGCATGGTTCTCTCCAGAGACATTCCACACTAAGTATCCAGGATGACCCTGCTACACCTAAAGGTAGAATTCCTGTGCTGCACTCAGCTACAGCAACAACCCAGGCCCCAGCAGGCATGGGATGGTCTCCCCTTCTCCTGCACTCCAACAGTCACATTCCTGGAGCCACATATTTATTTAATGTTAATGCCTCATTGTCTTGACATTCATAATGTGCTAAGCTGGGAAAGTAATTAAAGTCGGTTTCTGCTTGGGGGAGGATGAGAAAAGGTGGGGGGAGCATCCTCCCTGTAAATTCTTATTCATATTTCTTTCCTGTTTTGTGATTCTCAATCGGAGTTTTCTAATAACAGATCATTTCTTTTTGTCTAACTTTAATCTGGCCCTGCTTGACAAGCACCATCCTTTTCATTGAAGGGTAAGACCACTTAAAGAAAGGCCAATAAGCCCTTGCACTGCTCAGCTGACTGGGGTGATTTGTCACCCTGTGCAGTGGTGGTCACACCAATGGATTTATCTCAAGGTAAATGGAGATGCTGAGACCTGGGACCTGGAGCTTTGATTAAGGCCCCCTTTTTGTAGTGTTGATAGATGTTGCTTGTGTTTATCTATTTGAAATGCCACTAAATCTGTGAATACAATGGAAAAAGAGAGTAGTTTGCAGCTGAAAACATATTAGTGATTTATGTTTCACTAAGAAGCACAATAAAGAGACAGAGGCTATTAAGAGGAGCTATTTTCATGAGAAATAGTTCTGCTTTAAAACATTATCAACCACACCTTGATAGAGACCTACATGCATGCATAATCATGTTTACTTATCCCTTTAGCTGAGTGCAGTATACATTTGGAACGCATAGCCCCAAATAATTAATAATCCAGAAGATGCTTTGGCATGCAAATGCATAAGAATAGAATAGAATACTTTGTGTGTTAATTGTCTTTCAGAGAAAAAGCAAGTGTAATGCACTGACCTGGGACTTCAGATGGACTCCACATCCCTTAAATCAGCTTCAAATCCTACTGACCATTATTGCCAGCATTTATTCACAAGGTTTTAGTAGAAATAACCAGTGGGGTGACACAAAAGGATTATAATGCATCGATATAACTTATAACATGAATCAATGTCAACAAGACGCACCCATTTAAATGAATAGGGTCAGATGAGAATGCTGTATCACCCTGACTCGTGTGACAGTTACAAATGCATAACCTAGTATGCATAATAGGAGTGTACAAACCAGTAGAGATTTGTAAACTTGGTTCATTTCAAGCAGAACTGACCCACAGGAATGGAAAAAGGAAAAGCCAACTGAGCTGTCTAGAAATAAGTGATTCTGTAGTTTGTTGTTTAACGAAAGGCATAATGAGGTTTCATTTTCTCAAGCTTGAATAGAAAACACAGACCTGCAATGCTATTAGGTAGCCAAGCTGCTATTTATTCAGTGTTCAATTAAAAGAAAAAGATAACAAGTTCCCTTCCAAACACATTTCTGTTTACAAATGCAAAATAAAGCTTCACTGGTCTGCCTTGTACATGCAAATGTGTAAGCAAACTGTAATTACATGTTCTGAATTATCTGTGCTGTGTTGTGATTTATTGAAATGTTCCGAGGATTCCTCTTCAGCACTAATGAACGGTGGTGGAGGGGGGGTGGGAGGCTGTATAACGTGTGTGCACTTGGAGCATGAAACCTAGTACAGTAAGTTATGTACCTGTAGGGCTATACTCTGTCTATGGCTTGGCACTGCAGTGTACTGACAGTCTAGCAAAGCTCTTAAATCTGGACAACACCTGCACCTCATTTGCTTTACAGAAGAGCCATGACCTGACTGCTGATGGTGAGCCCTCCCTTTCATCCTTAGGATTATGACAAGTTATTAATTGCCACCATTAGCGGCAGCAGCCTGCTTGAGATCTCTGCTGCTCTCTGGAGGTGAGAAACTATGTGCATGTGAATGCAGAAAGAAAAGATGTGAAGCACTGGGGCAAACAGAGCAACAGTCTGCCCAAAAGGGATTGTGAGATTCTGAATAATTTATTAGAAAACATTTTTCTTTGTCCTTCCCACAGACCCACAAATCCTCCCTAAGCGCTCTTTACCAGCCTTGCAGATAATGTACTTACACATCTCAGAGCTTGCTAAATAGACTGAACAGGCCACAGAGTTCACTCTTAACACTGCTGCTTCAGAGGGCCTTACACGGATGAAACACTCGCATCCTTTCCTGGAAATCTTTCCTATGGAATCTTTTGAAATTAGGTAGAAATACAAAGATAAAAAGACAAGTCTATGTTTGGAAAACATTTTTCTCCTTTTAATTTTTGTAGCTATATACTGAATCTGTCAGCTCCCAGCTCCAGAAGGCCAAATTTCAGCATGGATTCACACCTCATTTCATCCTTCTGCATGCACTTACTTGAAATCACTTAACCTGCCTTGTGAATGTTTTCAGAGACCAAACTTCAGATCTCATCACCTAATGAAAAAAGTTGTGGTTGAATCTAAGACACTTTCAGGAAACAGCAGGTATGTACTTGGGTAGAGGGAGAAATGCCAACGTCAGTAAGTTAAGGTACAGCTACTGGTAAATGTGGGTGTTAGTAAAAGGTCACAATTTTCAGAGGAGGCAGAAAGGAAATGATTAAAGATGAAACATGAACTGATGTCAACAAAAATTGCTTTGAGGGACCTGTGCTGATTAGGACCACCCGAAGACCTCCTTGAGACACACTCATGCTTGAACTGACCCCAGGATCTTGGTCTGTGGATCAGCCAGATGAGGGGTCCTCTGGAGAGTGTTATGGATCAGCCGCACCTAGGGTTCCCCTCTTCAGAAATCCAGAGATGAGAACAAGTGAGGAAAGGTTGGTGCATATCTTAGTCTCATCCAGGTCAGGAGTCAAGATATGGTCAGTGTCAGCTCCCAAGCTAGGAACACGGGAGACCGCTCTTTGAATCCTGTGTTCAGCTCTGTGCCCCTCACCACAAGAAGGGTGTTGAGGCTCTGGAGCGAGTCCAGAGAAGAGCAACGAATCTAGTGAAGGGGCTGGAGAACAAGTCTTACAAGGAGCAACTGAGAGAGCTGGGTTTGTTTAGCCTGGAGAGGGGGAGACTGAGGGGAGACCTTATTGCTCTCTACAACTACCTGAACGGAAGTTATGGAGAGGAGGGAACTGGCCTCTTCTCCCAAGGACAAGAGGGAATGGCCCCAAGCTCCATCAGGGGAGATTCAGGCTCAACATAAAGAAAAAATTCTTTGCTGAAAGGGTCATTAGGCACTGGCAGAGGCTGTGCAGGGAGGTGATTGACTCACCTTCCCTGGAGGTGTTTAAGGTGCGGGTGGATGAGGTACTGAGGGGCATGGTTTAGAGACTGATGGGAATGGTTGGACTCGATGATCCAGTGGGTCTCTTCCAACATGGTGTTTCTATGATTCTATGATTCTATGACTTCTGGAACACAGACACAGTCCAGTGGTGTAAATTAAAGAGAGAAGTTGAATAGTCAGAGGAGCCAAAGACCACTTCCCTGTATTTTAGGAATCTGTTCTCAGTATTTGCTAGATACTCAATACCTTCATGTCCAATCTCTAATAGAATAACCTTTTTCTATGTTTTAACAGATTTCATTTAAATAAAATTTATCATTTTTATTAGCTGTCCAAACTTTTTGGTTGCTCTGCCAAGTCATCTTAAACAAAGCACTTCAGTGCTTGCATTTATGTGTGAAAATAAATTATGCATGTGACGTACATGCCTAAAGTACTACTCCTCATTTGGCTGGGTAAGAAGGTATGTAGAATGCTTCTACAGGCCATCTATGGATAGAGTGTACTTATAATTTGGATTAGAAATAATAACTAAGACTGAGTCCATCAGAATCCTCTCTAAGAACTATAAAGGGCAAACATTTTCATACTTAGCATGCAATGCCATCATGGTGTGCGCTCATCTTCTATTTGTTATTAGATGAACTTATGTTTAGAAGTATCTTCTCGGGTTCATTTGTTTATTCATCTAAATATCAGTATCTCAAGAGCAGCACAAGATTTCATACCTCTACATCAGTTTCATACCTTCACATGAAAGCAAAATTAATGGGGAAGTACAGTTTGTACTGATTATAAACTATTACTAATAATAGTACTAAAACATATGTGAAGCTTGAGTTTACAGAAATGTCTACTGAAACCTCAGGTCAAAGTAACTCAGTTTTGTGAATCATTTGGGCCAGTTCCTCTGTGAGACACTCTCAAATGAATAAATAGGGTTACAACCTAAACATCAGAGGAAGCCTTAGGTGACAGTCATGCACTCTAATCATGCTGCTTTACCTGGGACACCAATGCCCTCCATGTGGTTACCTGCACATCTACTTTGGTGAGGATGAAAAGCTCTTCAGTTTGAGTTCCAGAAGAGGAAACTGCTGTCAAGGCAGAGGTTTGGGACAGAATCCAAAGAGACTGAAGAGGGATTGAATTCAATTCCATGAGGAAAGCGCTCTCACTATTGTTGTCTTGCAATGCTCAACATTTAAGAATAGTGAAATTCCTTTTCTTTCAAAGAATACTTGTAGGCTTCTACTATTAAGGGATGATTTGATGCTCTGAATCTTGGGTGGAAAGAAGCACTTTCTCAAGCCTAGACCATGGCAGATACTGTTATTTATTGGTTTGCTCAATGCCCTGAAGCCTCTTGCTTTTGATCAATCATCTTTCACAGTACAAAAATACGGAACATAAAGCAACTTTCAGTTCTACTTTGGCCTTGTACCTTTGTCCAAACACATAAAACACAGCTGGTTTTGTGCCTCAGTTGGAGTCACCAGTCCTTCAATCCATCAGGCCAAACCTCCTTCCTTTCTATCTCCTCTTCCTCCTCATGCTTGAAGTGTGCATTGCAACATGCTCTTTTCTTTTGCAACATGCAGGAATAGTAACACTACAATTTTTTCCATCACTTTCACAATAAAAATTACTATAAAAATGTGTGAGTTGTAATACAAACATGAGTTATATAAATGAGTTACAAGAGCACAGAGAAATGGAGTTGTTCCCTCAGTGTACTGAGGAACAAACAAATCTAATTTTGAGCAGCCTTTTGTTATTTAGCAAGTTCAAAGTCCATCTATAAAATTACTGTGGTTTGAATCTTTCATTTTCTTAAGAGAGAGTGAGTTTATATTAGAGCTTACTAATTTAGTTACAGACTATATGAGACTGGGTTTTCATATGAATTTCAGAGGCTTTAATTGCTAAGTAATTCAAAAGCAGCTATTCTATGTCATCTGTAAACACACAGATACAGTGGAATAATCAGAAAGGAGTATAAAGTATGAAACATTATCACAGCTGGGAAAAAATACCTGTTTTTAATAAAAATACTGACAGGGACATTTTCTGTTGACTGTATATATTTACAGGAGGCCAAAGCCTTTGGCATCTAACCACTTTAAGATCACATCATTAATTCAAGTAATTATTTATCACAGATAAGCTAGTGAGGAGCATTCATCCAAATGAAGTAACAGCTTTAAGTATCTTTAAAGACCAACAGCCTTTCATACTTCTGTGCCATTTCAAGTGAAATCCTGTGAGATTCCAGGAACAGAGAGAAGTCTAGCAATGCCAGAAATTCAAAAGTAGGCTGGTGATGGCCGAGAACTGACACTCACCAATGTCAACAGAACACAGCGTTGCATGCACTGAAATTTCTGAGCTAGTCTTAAAAAAAACTAACCTATCTATTGTGTGTGTGTTTGTTGCTCCTTTGCCATCACACTGGTTCCTGAGAAAGCTTGGACTGTGCCTCTGTTCAGGTCTCTCAGGCAGAGTATGGTGCTAGACGTAATATAACTTCCATGTGGGGAGTTTTGTATTAAGCAAGGTGATGTTTCAGTGCTAATTGTCTGACAGAAACTCTTCTTACTAAGGTTGTTTTAAATGGTGCAGTACCTTGAGAGTTAGAAAGTCTATTATCTCTTCAAACAGTATGTTGAGGTTCAGGTTAGTGATATGAAAGCACTGCCAAATTTTGTGAGTATCTCTCAGAGAGCTTAAGAGATAATTAGCATTTCTGTGTGGTGTGACTGATCCTTTCTGTGTTTCTGAGATCAATAGGCTGATATTTAGAATGCACTGCATTCTCTGCAATATGTAACATGACGTGAAATATGCTGGTCTTGGTCTAAATCTTGTTGGACTACTTAGAAAATCTCTCAGTGAATTCAAGTAACTTTACTGCTTACATGTTATTTTTCAGTTTCAGGTTCTTGATTTTGCAACTGAAACAACATTCTGTTAACAATGTTTTCTTATGGAGCACATAAAAAGGCAATTTTCCTTATATTTATCATCCTTTAATATAACCATTAAAATATTATAAACAGAAAAATAAATTACATCAATTTTAACAAGCCAGAATGTTTTGGTGTCCAATATGGACAGCTAACATCTATAGTTAATATAATTGGATAGCCCTGCATCAACCAAGTACTCCCAATTAGGAGCTCGCTGGGACTAGGAACCAGTATGTCAGAGAACTAGACTATTCAACGGTAACGCTGGTGATCAGGATTTAGCTGTATGTCATGATAGGTGTAGAAATACAAATGTAGATAGTTTTATTCACGTATGGGTACATGTGTACATAGTGGTGAGCAGTGATCTGTGTGATAGTAGTGGTGATCCTGATCTGTGTCATTTTGCAATACTCAGAAAGGGGTTAGCAAGTTTTGAATTTTTGTTTCTCTCATTATTTCAGAAAAGTGGGGAGAGAAAAGGGAGAATCCAGTCAGAGATCTAACAGAAAGGTAAATTTAGGAACCATAAAAATCTCCTTCTTGACAAGGTTAGGAATCCAAAACTCACATTTAACCCACAACTGTGCTTTTTCTATGCCATTTTGAGAATCAAACCTGTCTCTAATGGAGGTTGAGTGTTACAGTCAAAGTGAGAGGCAAAGGGTTAAGCTGTGGAGCAAGCTGTGTACACACTCAAGGTATGTTTGTTTCTGTAGGAATGAATAGAGTCACTGTGAGGAGCAGAGTGTTATTTTAACACCTATTCTCTCTTTTGCTCTGTGGCCAGTTCACGTGTAACAGCCTTTCCATGGAGGAGCGAATCCATCTGTGTTTTCTCACCTGCAGGTGTTGGGGTTTTAATTAAAAGCTCTAACTAATATGTTGCTATTTTGTGAAGGGATGTGAATTATATCAAATGCAAATTATGAATGATAATGAGAGACAGAGTAGCTCACTTGGAATAATTTTCTGTGTGTTTTTTTCTCCTTGTAACATAGGAGAATGTATTTTAATGAGATAATCAAGGATGAACACTAATTTACTCTCATGTCCTCTTTGTATGTGCAAGCAAGACAGGTATACTTCCATTTGCACGAAGGATTGCACCAATTTAATAAGCACAACCACTTAAACAGTTTGAGTATTAGTAAAAATAAACCCAGTCTTAAGATGCACCAGAGAAACTCAGTTTCTTACAAAGACCTTAAACAACCCTGCCTTCCAATTTCAGACACATGTAGCAAATTCATTTGCCACTTGTAATAATTTGTCACTGAAGCTTCTGTACTATGTATATACAGACACACAGCTGAGTTTCACAACCCATACTGGACCATCCCAATTCTCTGAATCTCTGGGAGGTTTGGATCCTTTCTGTTTACTTGTATTACCAATTAAGATTAAGCATAATGATCTCAGGTCAATGAAACTCTTAGGACTGGAAGCATTTCTGTATGTTTTCTATAGAGAAGTATAGTTGTATTTGGGAATCTCATTTTCAGAACAGAATACCAGTAATTCCGTTATGGCTTACCAGAACTCTCCTACCTCCTCCTCCATGTATCTGACATGATGGGGTGGAAGAATCATTTAAGAAAACTATTTTAAAAACAGTCATTCAAAATCTCCGTAATTTCCCATTAGGATATGGTTTTATTATGATACTCTGCCCCAGATTCCTGCTTGCCCAGAACTCCCCATCAGTCAAGAGACCACAACAGTCAAGAGACCCTAGAAAAGACAGAGCCAGGCTGCCCTCAGTGCATGCTGAGAAAGGCAGTAGCAAGAGAGGTAAATACAATTGACTCAAGAAGGCTAATAGAGCTGGGGTCAATACCAGAGTACTTGGAGGCATTAAAGAGACATGATATATGGTACAAGCTACAACACAATTCCAGAAAAAGGTCTCTCGCTCCCTACCCAAATACACAGTACGTATATGTCCCATGTCTATAAAAATTACAGAGCAATAAACTCACCATCCAAGGTGAAAGACTAAAGGAAAAGAGGAAGGTGATGAAATGATGGAAAAGGGAGAAGAGACAGACAGGCAATGGTTGGGGAAAAAGTGCAAAAAGGAAAAAAAAAAAAGAACCACTAGGGACTTGTAAGGGGGAAATAGTTTGTCACTGGGTACAAGTGGAAAACCAGGCACAGAGGTAACAGGGAGAGAAGGGAAAAAAGGAGGAATAAGAGAAAGGCAAAAAAAAAATCAGAACAACAGAGTAAAAAGAGATGGAAGAAGCTTGTTGCCAGGAAAAGCAGTTGTTAATTACAGTTAGGTGGATTTGCTGTAGACAGCAACGTAACCTATTCTATTCTATTAATCATTAGTATCTGTGTGCCTCCTATGGCACATGAAGTATGTGTTATTTGTCCTGTGGTCATTTCTCTGGGGAAAGATGTGTGTTCCATGGGTATGGATAGATTCCTTTTCTTCTTTCTTAATATACATGTCATTGTGTTTTCAGTTTAGAGATGGCAAGGTCAAAGAAATACTCCTTCCCTTGCACAAATGTGTCTTTGAGGCATCAGGGAATTCAGGAGCGAGAGAAGAATCAAACAGCTTACAAAAGGAAAGAGATCTTTAAGCGTGGGTTTTTTCTTCACCAGTTCCTTAGATATTTTTTGTTTAGACATTTGGGATCATCTCACCTAAGAAAAATAAGACAAAAACCTCAGCCACTGGCCTTTTTACCTTCCTCTCCCTGCTCCTTTCATGTCACCCTGAACAAGTCCAAATATAAGAGCTCTGCCTCAGAGAGTCGGCTCCTACCTAAGCAGAATCCCTCTCTCTTGTACCTGCAAAGCTGATGCAGAAGCTGTAGCCCATACGAGAACCTGACACAGTCCGAAGTCCCACTACCCAGAGATCTGCCTAGGTACAACGACACAAGATGGGAATTTTTTTTCTTAAGAAACCTGCTATATGAATGAATTTAACCTAATTAACCTCTTGGCTTTTTAACCGTATCCTGCAATTTGGCTCAGCAAATGTTCCCTAGGACTATCTTAGTGGACTGGTATTTTTTGTGTGTGTGTGCGCATGTAGCACAAGCCCCTCTGTGTTCATCATTATATCATTGCCACTGATCTGACTCCTCATCCTTTTATCAGTCGTAAGTCACACAACTTATACAGCATTGCCACTTGTGTTTCAAGGCTCTGACACATAGGAAGTTCAAAGCACCTTAAATTAACTTACGATATATTGAGCACTCTGAGCACTGTAACCTGGACGTAACCACATACAATGTAAACACAACTCAGCATCAGATTCCGGCATGTGACAGACACCACTGGCAGTGTGGTTTCCTGTTCTTAAGGAAGGTATATCACTGATCATTATAAATGGATAGTGATTGTAAGGCTAAATTCCCATCAAGAGGTTGATGAGTCATTAAAACCCCTCAAGCTTTGTTCTCACAGTTTATTGCCTCATCACCATCACCACCCCTTCATGAAATTATTGTTTTTTAATTAGCTCTAGCCCTTTCATTACTATCTGTATCATTGCTGAGAGAGAAATAGGGAAACAGCTCAAATAAAGTAACTGATTGCCCCTTTTGAAGCTAGTAATAAGATATTAGCATAGTGTAATTTTAAATGATGGTCTTTATGATACAGCAAAATAGATTTTTTTCCTAAATGATAGGAAATGTGGATAAGTCTCCCGGTTCCTGTTCCAGAGGTGCAAGGATTTAAAAAGCTGCTGTTGAAGCTTCATTCCCCTGCCACCAGGAAATCTTCCAGTGGCTCTTAATATCTCTCAGTCTCTCCTGCCAGCTAAGATGATGCTGGGCTGCTCAGCAGAGGGTTTGTGGGCACAAGCACTGTGAGACTCAGACAGAAGAATGCCCTGTGTGGGACCATTTCATCTGCTATGTAGTAACGCTCTGTACTCTGTGTCTCCAATGGAAGATGTTGATTGGAATATGTTAAATAATAGCAACCATCCCAATGTAGTGATCTCCTGTATTTAAAACACAGGTTTACATGCTTCATAAATTTCAGTATTTGTAATTATACGATATATATGAACAGAGTGAGTGAAAGAGAGCATATATATTATGTGAGGAAACAGCATTATCGATCCTGTATTATACAGTGCACAAGAAAATTAGTTAACCATACAGCTCATTGGTTTAAAGATGGCAGTAAAGTTTAAAGGCATTCTGTTGTGAAGTTAAATATAACAGCCATGACACAAATAGAACAATTGCTTTACCCAGATTTCCCTGGCAGCTAAGGAATTCATGGGCTGGATCCTGCCCCTAGCATGCTGCTGCAGACCCAAAATAACCCCATGGGAACATGTGGAGTTACTCCGGATTTACACCACAGTAGCTTGACCAGGAATTTGGATCCAGAGGTTTAAATAAGGCTTATGTAATAAAAGGGGAATTTATAATGGTTCCCTGTGGAGTTGGAAGGCAGCAAGAGCTGCATCTACTTATATCAGAAGTGGAGTCAACAAAAAT
Organism: Piaya cayana; assembly: GCA_013389865.1. Taxonomy (NCBI): domain Eukaryota; kingdom Metazoa; phylum Chordata; class Aves; order Cuculiformes; family Coccyzidae; genus Piaya; species Piaya cayana. The sequence goes on from WAAB01025966.1 coordinate 43,347, forward strand.
GGATTTCAGCTACCAACCGCAAGTTATTTTATCTGAAAGAGTTTTGGTTTTTTAAATGAAAACAGATCAGAATAAGCAAAGCTATTTACTAAAGGAGGTAGTCCTGGGAGTACAACCCTACCCTACTACATGGTTCTCAATTTTCAGTCAATTCCAGTTGTATTCCACCTTTTAGACCACTTCTACCTGGGTGGAGGCTGGCTGCTGTGGGAGTAGAGCTGGCACACCACAAGCTGCAAGTCCAGTGTGGATGTCCGTGCATGGCAAGGGTGGGAATGTCACAGGAAGCAGTGACACTCCCAAGCCAGAAACTGTATGTCCCAGGTCTCATGCCTGCATCTGCCAGGCCTTTGGTCTGTGACTTTCAACACATCACTCATTGTTCCTTCTCTCTGAGGGGCATGAGATGAACAGGAACTACAGCGGGAATACAAGGTCTAGTCATTCCAGGCTGGGGAAGATTCACTGTTTGCCTTAGAGAAAATCCTACAAAAATACAGGACAATATCATAGTTCTTCATGTTGACCAGCCCTCTGGAGCCATCAGTAGTTCTACGTGCAATCAGGAAGGGGAGTAGAGCAGTGGCAGTCAACAGAAAATACAAGGAATTGCAGAAATACTGGGCAAGACGATGGAAAAAAAAATAAATTCTGCATTTAATTTCTCTCCCCCCATTTCATACAAATGTGATCTAATTTAATTTCGAAGAAATCTCTCTCCTGAATGCTTCGAAAAGGTTAAAATGCAATTTTCTGAAACTAAGTTATTAGATAGAGGAATATTAACCTTTGAGCCCCATAGACTTTTACTCTTTTTTATCTCCTTTTCATTTTTGTTTGTGGGTCTATTCATTTTTTTGTGATCTCCGTCATGTTGCTAGGTAACAGGCACTTAGCGTGCAGGCATGTTAGTCTATCTGTCTCTCTGCTTAGTCTGTCTGGTCCAGGCTACCTACTTCCCTAGCGCTTGCTGCTGGCAATGCAGTCCCTTACAAAAAGCATTTATCACAGCCTGCACAGTAATGGCCACTCAGTGGAGGGGAAATTGAGCTGACCTGAAGGCCAAAGCTGTTAGGGAGACTGGTGGGAAGGGTAAAAGGGTCACAGTACCCTTTTCCCACCCACTTAGTGGGCAGTAAGCAATAGAACAGCAGTGCCACTGTTTTCACTAACATATCCTGAGGCTTTGCACCTGAAATAAATGTTTGTTTGACATTAACAATAAAAAAAAAAAATCTGTTTTCCTCACAGAAACTGGTTTTGCTATTTAAACTTCAGCAAGGTAGGGGCAGAGTGGGGAGAATGGCTTAAGATGTGATTTGTTGTGCACTTCAGACAATATAATTATTTCCTTTTGATAGCAATAACTCTTGTACGTTCCCATCTTCCTCGACTGAGAGAAGGCAGGAACCACAACACTGAAACAGTAAGTCTTTTGTTTCTTTCGGGTCAAAAGCAACACCTACCACAAGTACCTAAAAAAATGAGTTCTGTTGACAAATCAAAGATATAAATAAATAAATCATGCCACCACAAAATCCACCTAAATACAAAAACAGTCTGATTTATGCTTCTGAACGTTATTGTATAGAAGCATTTTCTAACACTAATCCAGGTGGTTCTTTCAGGCTGATGTGGAAACATTTGCCAATTGAGAGACAAACTCTTTTCCAATAAAAAAACAGAAATGGGGGAAAAAATGGAGAGGCACTATCCCATCTCTCTTTTCCTTTAATTACCTAAACCTCCAATTTCTTCTAGAGATAAAATGTATTCACAAGAGCTGCAGGACTGAAGTTTCAAAGGAAATAGAGGGCCTGACTTCCTGAACACAATTTTAAAACCTGTAAGTATTTACCTTGGTACATTACTTACATACAGGGATCTTGGGCTACACGTCAATCCCTTGCACAGGTGAGGCATTCTCAGGCATGTAACACTCTTCATCATTAGATCCTTATTAAGAACTTTAACTGGTGTCAGCAACAATCAGGATTTGGTATCTATTAATTAGTAAAACTTCATTGCTTATATTGCTTTTTTCTTATACAGATGCATTACTGCTAGAATCATCATAAGGTTGCTGCTGTACCCAGTGTTCTCAAACAACAGTATTTAACCAACAAAAAAAGACCGAGTCAATCTCAGTTTTAGTGATTCCCAGGAAAGTCATCAAATAAAAATGTGAACTTTAAAATTGATCAGGATTAATTTCACTGACACTGTATCATAACATATATGTCTTTGGAGACTCATTTGTTGGGCTGCAGATGCAAAGAAAGTATGGAAAGAAATAAATCAGAATACAATAAGGCAATTAGACTTTTGCCATTGATAGAATACTAAAAATGTCTGATTTATCAAAGCGTTAACAAACAGAAGTAAACACAAGACATATATTTTCCTGTAAAATACCTGGTTAGGAAAAATAAAATAATAACCAAGACCATGTTTATCAATAAATTTAATTCCTCAATATTGTACCTTTCAATGGTGAATGCTACTTCATCTGCTAATTTCAAGAACACAGCAATATAAGATGATTTATCACATGAATACCAATACAGTAAAAATCCCATTCTCATCTCTATGAAATTGTCTTGCTCAGAAGAGAAAATTCTCCCTTATACACTACCGTATGCATATTAAGGATAAAATATTAGAGATTTACATGCATACACATACACATGCACAGATACCAATCTAATTTCACAAACGCTATATTGAATTTTGGTGTGATTATGAGAGATTCCTTTCAAACTCAATGATTTGGAGCTCTGCAGGATTTACTAGAGATCTAGATAGTGGTAATACTCCTAATAATGTTACTAAAGGCATGAAGCACGTATTTCACAGTTGTTCTGTTCTAATAATACAATGAAAACAGTCAGATTGCAAGTTTTATTTCCTATTTCTACCTACAGTGAGGTAGAATCTAAATGATCTGAGGTACTGCTGGCTCATGTATCATATTTAGGCTGCTTACTGTACTCGAACACCTGCAAAGATGGCAAAAGTGCAGTTGAGATAGTGTCGTCTTAAACATCTGAACAGAGTTAAGCCTTAATCTGGAAAGAAGATGGGATGCTGAGTTACCTAATGAACTTTAGAAATATCTGACATCAAAGGGAATAATTCCACCTGCAAAATTGAGAGAAGGGAATAGCCCTCACACAGAGTCCCTAGAAGGGAATTTTTCTGTCATTACTTATCAATCACCATGGTATTAAAACACCATGAGGGCATCTGAGCATCTGTAGAGAATTTCTAAAACTTCCAAAAAATATTTGTCCCTCAGAAAAATTACAAAGCTTTACAAGAAGAAGCAAGACTAAAGAATATAAATTTTTTTAGAGAGAAAAGTGAAGGGTAGGAACTCAGGACAAAGTTAGTTAAAATATGAGGTAATATTCCTAATAGTCTGAGCTATTATTGGTCAGAAGTCTGATTTTTTTTTTAATAATTAAAATAAATAAGAAATCAGATAACAGAAATAATGTCTAATGGAGTTTTACCAGGTAAACATGTGGTACAGTACCAGCATGATACAGAGGGGGTGTTAGTCTCCATCAACTCCACAACATTAATTTTCCAACCAATGTTCAAAAGTGGATATGCATTTTCTCTTATCACTTACTTGGTCAGAAAACAAATTGCATACTTTATATCCAGATCTAACATATGCATAACTGAAGATTTCCCTAAACAAATGTAAGAGCCAATTTCAAAAAGACAATCTGCAAATTATTAATTTAAGAAGAGTGGATAAAGTGTATAGTTCTCTTGCACTGATCTGAGTATAACTGATCGGACTGTAACAGATAGATCCATTATCTACAAGCCACAAAGGGAAACTTATCTCTGAAGTCAGAGAGGGTCCATAAGGAGCAGAGAATGTGCCATAATGTATCTTAGATAGGAGATTATAAGGACGACAAAGCACAAGTGCTTAACTGCTTTCCTATGCTCGTATTTATTAATCATAATCCTCCAGGAAACCAGACCAGATGTCTTGAAACACCCTGGCCTTCTCACTTGCTGATAGCAAATCTGGAAAAAAAACCAGTAGAATTTATTGAGCATAGTATCAAGCGAACTCCAAAAAGCTACTTTAAAAACAAGCAGGATAATACAGACTTTAAAATAAAGTTATCGTACTTTCCCCTCTCCCCCTGTTATCCATTCCTCGAACTACAACACATTGTCTCTTGTCAGGAACCAACATGAAAAGGAAATTACACGGTTGTCTAAAGTTATGTCTCCACTGCAAAAGAGTCTTTCACTGCAACTTTGCATTGATGGTTTTCTTGATGTTACAATATAAGCAAAGAGAAAGCTTGGTAGTTTTCTCTCAGTATAACTCATACCGGTCAGCCTCAAAGGGTGGGAAAGAAACAACCAGAGCTAACTCCACTGAGATCATAGTAACATCTCAAAGTGTCTTGTAATTAACTTTTATTCTATTTGCAGAAAAAAATGTGCTTTAAAAATCTAAGTTTTCACTGAAAAACAAAATTCTAAAGAAAATGGGGTAAAGGTTAAAGGAAGTCATGGAATAAGGTCTACCTGAGGGTGAATACAACCTAATGCAACAACTTTTTTTAGTAGCAGAGTTGTCTTTTTATCTATGTTAGTGAGCTAACAATATCAAAACCTAATGATTAAGCACAAATACTGCTAATGATTCATTGTTATCTCTTTAGAGAAAGAGCAAAGGGATAAACCTGTTCTTTCTGTATCTGCTGGGTCAGGATGCAGTACTGCTGCAATTTCTCATTGCTATTTTTTGCACCTGGATTTATGTGATTCCTAAATATTAGTCTCAACTGCCTTATGGTTACCAACCTTCCTCCCCATTGCTTCTCACTAGCAACAAGACTGGCATGTTTCCTATCAGCTTCCACAATGCGTTATTATTTCATCATATAACAGTTATTGAGCACATAATCATATTCACTGGATTTTATACCATACTAAGATAAACTGCACTAACCTAAACAGGATTACAATAGGAGCAGCAAGGAAATTCTAAAGCCCAGGTCATTGCTTCACAACTGAAATACTCTCAGAGGCATCAGTATCAGTGAGGGGCTCAGTTCCCACCACATAACTAGCTGGTTACCTTATGATTGTTTGTCCCTCTGAAGAAATCCCACAGGGTACCAGTACCTCTTCAAGGAATTCTTTGAGTCATAAATATTGAACTATTAGATTTATAAATATTTATTAAAGAAGAATTTACCAACTATAAGAGAAGACAGTGGTCAATACCCACCAATCCTCCATTATGCTCAACTGATGGCCATGAAGTGATGTCCAGTGTACCTACAGCAGATTAAAATCAAGTTGGAAGAGTCGTCTCCAGCCTTACCTGTCATACCTTTTCACCTGTGCTCTCATCTCACAAATAACCAACCCTATTGCTCAGACTTTTCAGCTGCTTCAGAAGCAACTTGTCAAGTGCTTCAACTTAAAAACCAAACCACTATGTGCTAAGGCAATTTAATACATAAGTCTATGAACTACAGCAAACCAGAAGCTGTTTTGCCATCAGCTGGGCTGTCCCTGCAGCACAGCCAAAACCTCCAGAGAGATAGCAGTGCAGGCAGGTGGGAAAGGAGGGTCAGAAATCCCAATACAAGATCTTTCAACTACCTTAGATAATGAATTAAGGCACCCTCACCCCAAAACTGTGAACTGTATCTGTTTATCAACAATTCCTTTTATGAGTCTTTTTTACACAACTTCTGTCAATCTTTGATGAGGCCCTTAGATCTATTGTGTGAAAGATGTTTAATTATCATTACAAATTACGAGCTTGTTCTGTAAAGTTCTCTACTTGTAAGAGAGCTTTACACACAAACACTACAAACCCATGTAGCTTCAGGCTTGCTTATCCTGAATGTCATCTGGGAAGAGGTCAAGACAGGGGAGAGGATTTGCCTCATCACACTCTAACAACATTTGGAGAAAGGAAGAAGCCACAGCCCCTATTTCGTTAACAGGGCATGCGGCAGCCACTTTGCAGTACTAATCACTTTTTCAAAGCAACAGGATTGCAAACCAACTCGCAGCGGAAGCTCAAGAAAGTTCAGCATTCTCCACTGCGCATTAGAGCCCCTCTCCTCTGCACATTAGTTAATGCTAGAAAAATACAGCTGTCAGTTCTCACAAAACAGTTGAGATTTGGTAGTTCTTAATGGAATACAAGCTGCGTGAACACGAGGCACGTTAAAACTTTCGGTTCAAATATGTGTTACTAAAACAGTAGTAAGCTTCACTTGTTCAATAGGCTGTTTACAGACTTACATACCTCAAGTCCAAGTTAATGTGAATAAAAACTGAAACTAAAGTATGAGTGATATCCTTTTGATGTGGCTTATGTGTGCACTTTCTTTTTATAGCAGATGGATATTTTTCTTGCAGGAGATTAAGCTATAAATTGGAGAATGTTTTCCTTGACATTTGCTGTTCTGGTCCTGACGGAAATGAATGTGAAAAATGAGTGTGAATGTTGGTTTTTTTTAAATTAAATTACTTGTCTTTATGCTCCTTGAAGTCCGTGAATTCTGAGTAACACAGTGCTATGCCCTGCATTCTCTTCATAGGTTCTATGCTGGCTAAATTAATTACAAGAAAAGCCTTTGGAATTAAGTGTATTTTAAGTTCAGAGGCATCTGTTTAGAGTCTTCTAATACCTCCATCCCCTTTGGAAATATACTTGTTAGTATGAGCGGTATAATTTTCATTTCCGCTGGCATGGTTATAGCAGGACTTCTTTAGTTTCAGGCACACTTCATTTGACCTATCAAGGGCATAAACTTTGAAGATGTTCTCTCACTATTTTTGTGTTTCTAGGTGAAAGAAGTTAAAAGATTAATTTAAATATACCCTATATACTAAAAGAATGTTGCTCCTGCTGTTATTGTCTTCAAATACCAAGATGATTGTTATTTTTAAAGAAATAAAAAATACAAGAGAAAAAAATGCCTTGGAGATTGCAGAAAACTGTAAGAACAATGTATCTGTCTTCCCTGTAATTGGTGCAAAAATAAAGCATGTGAATAAAGTATTAAATATGAAATTCATTAAGTGGAATGGTAGCAATAATAAGTGGGAATAAATCTGAAATAAAACTGAGACTTCAGGAGGCTTGAATTCAAAGCAGGAGTAGATTTTGCTCTCTAAAATGATAGAACCTTGGTTTTAGTTTATAATTTTATTTTGAAAGTGCTGAATTTCACATAAATACTCAAATGAAGGAAGAAGTGTCTCAAATATCTGCTTTTATGGAAAGGATTAAAGCCTGGCAGATCTATGACCTATAGATCCCTAACATTCCCAGGGATGCAGTTCACCAGGCATTGCCAACAAATGAAAACAGACGTTAAGACAGGGAAGGACAAGTCTACCACATCTACAGCAGCATTCCACCAACACACCATGTGTTCAGCAAGTGCTGAATTGCAACCCACCATAGGTTTCAAACATATTTAAACCACACTCTCATTCACTTGCTAAGAGAAAGCAGGGCTGAATAGGTTGTCCTGAGACACTTTTGAGAATGAAATACACACAATTTTGTCCTTTCAGGGTGTGTTGCTCTACTGTGACAGAACTGGGGGGAAAACAATATAAAAGAAGAGTAAGATGCTATCTGGCGTTATAGCTGCTGCTGCTATCGATGTTGCTGCTTCCAGTCCATGCTGGTGGTGGCCACAAGAAATACGTCACAGATAGAAGGAGCTTGGAAGAAAGAAACACAATGAAGAAACACCTTATTGTGAAAGGAACAAACTAATGTAGAGGAAGTAAAGTTTAAGTCCAAAAGGAAGGAACACTTCCCTACAGATTTACATTGTAAGACAACTGTAGCCATCAACTGGTGCAGAAAGCCAGCCATCTCAGGACAGAAAGCTCATACTTTGTACTTTCCATCAGATGGATATCTGCTCCACCATTAATGTCCATGGGCTGTGGGGGACAACCAGCCTCACCATGGTCTTCACCATGGGATCAGGGGAATTTTGGCAGCAGCACCTGGAGCTCCTCTCCCCACCTCCTTCTTCCTTGATCTGCAGAGTTGTTTCTCTTGCGTTCTCACTCCTCTCTTCAGCTGCAATTCCTGCTGTGTAGCAACTTTTTCCTCTTTTTAAGCAGAGGTGTTACCTTCATGATAATGGGCTCAACCTTGGTCAGCGATGGGTCTGTCTTGGAGCCAGCTGGTATTGTCTCTATTGGACATGATAGAAGCTTCTAGCAGCTTCTCACAGAACCTAGCCCTGTAGTTCTCCCCCTGCCAAAGCCTTGCCACACAAACTCAGTACATACTGCCATATACTTGCATCTGCAGACATTTGAAACCCCTCATTGCAATACAGTTACTCTGCTGTGTAAACTGGACACAGTTTAAAATGTCATCAGCTGAAGGTGAAATGTCAAAGTACAAAGGATTTAAAAGGTCCTGTGCCATCAAAGGCTGTGACCAAACTAGACACTTCTTAGATTAAACATGTCAGCTAGCTAGGATACTTGTCATTGAAAGCATATCTCCCATGCAGACCCTGGGATGCTCAGAATGACAGGAGACTGCCTGCAGTGCTCTACCTCATTTCCAAATTCTCCTTTGTTTGGTTGTTGCAAGCGTAACACTAACTTAGAATTAATTTCCTGACATTCATTTGGATGTCCAAGCTGCACACTTCCCCTAACTTCCTTTCCCCATCTAAATTAATGTTATATATTTAAAGCCTTGCCTTCACTTTAATAAGTTTTTTTTGTCTGAGAATTACATTGTGATGACAGCCAGAGCATAGTTAGGTGGTTCTGTATAGGGAGTACATTGCAAATCCATACATAAATCTCTTTCTATGGGTTGTATTAATATTCTGCATATACCCTATCAACCCATAATCTTATAGTATTATTAATTCCTCAAACACTGCTCATCCAGGTTTTGCACTAGCTTTTTCCTCAAAAACTTAAGAGGTCTAGAGTAAACTAAACTGATGTGGAAAAGCTCTCTTCATTGGAATCTAGGGAAAAATAAATTGCATTGACACATTTTATTGTGTTTCTGAACAAAGCAATAGGACTCCAAATTCAGCTGAGAACAACTGGAATTTTGGAACTCACTGAAAAAGTTTTCTCTTGGAAGATGAATTAAATTGATAATTTTTTCCTAGATGGAGTGCACTTCAGGCTCATTTTGCTTTGTAATTAAGAAGAAAGCCAGAAACATCATTTACACATTAAGAATTTAATAGATATATTTTTCTAGCTTTATGCATTAGCACAGGACAGCCCATTAATGAAATAAGTCTTCCTTCAGGGTCAATTTAGATGAGCTGTAATCTTCTGCAAATATATTGCAAATGAGGATCATTTAATGATCTTAAAACTAACTGCCAGAAAAGGATTGTTATAACTCTCCAGACAACAAAAAAGGGTTTTGGCACGGTTTCTAGTATCTTTGTAATTAGCAAATGTTTAATTTCAACCCACCACATCACAAAATTGAAAATATTATCTTCTGTGGAGGTGAGTTTCAGACTGTCTGACCTGTGATGTTAATTCTCAGTGAGGAAAAGCCTGTCGTTGTGTTTGTCAGCCAATAAAACAACAGCTCAAGCCCTCTTCTCAAATCTGGATGCTGCAGTTTGACATGCGAATCCCACGTCTGTATGATCAGATCCTGACATACAAGGAAACCCTAAATGAAAAGGTTTCATAACAGCAGTAGTAATGGATGAGGAGAGCAAGTATTTTACTCAGGCTAGAATTAGTAACTTTAACTCTGGTAATGGGATTGCTGTGGTTTTTTTCTAGATAATCACACAAAAGCACTGCTCCACCTCCCACTTTGTGTTCCGTATGTGTCAAAGTCTCCTATTTCCCCATTTGTTCCTGTACTGTCTTAATGCAATTGCATTTTGTGTTCCAAACTATGATAGACAGATTCTCAGGAATCTGGGGAAAATACGTGACTGAAAGTAGATATTCAGGGACCCTGCGTGCTTTGCAGCTCATGCAACAGTCCCTGAAGTTTAACTGCTGTACAAGCCTTTGCTGATACTGTAGCATCACCCCTGATATTTCATCCCACAGCCCTTAATAGTGTAACAGCAACCAGAGCACCTTGCTAAAAGATTTGAACTCCAGAGTGAAGTGTTTATATTTCAAAATTGGACTTGTGGAGTTTGTATAATGAACCATCACAACTGCTATCGACTCATACCTTAGGAAATATGCCATGCAGTTCATTCACAAATACCGCTTGTAAGCACATTACTGGCTCCAACAGCGAGCCCTGTTAACAACAAACACTGAGAATTGCTTTCTCCTTCTCTTGGTAACAGGATACTGACACAGACTTTTACTCTACCCATGAGACACAGTACCCACTGATAGCCTTACTCTAGCAACTTCTGGCAGCTAAGCATAAATGATAAAATGCAAACCTTGCATGGTGACCAGCTCATTTTTTTTGCATCTTTACAATTTACACAATAGCCTTCTTTTTACCTCATCTCTCTCCTAGGCACAGAAACACACCTTCAGCCAACAGATTAGCTGGAGTATTTCAGTATCCCAGGCAAGGAGGAATTCATATGCCTTTCCCAGACTGACTTACAGTACCTCTGGCAGTTTTTCTAAGGTGTCTTAAATAAATGGGCAGTTTGCTAGCTCCATTTGAAAAGTTTGTCTCTGTAGAACATTTCTGACTTCTCGTACCAGTAAAAACCTTGGAACAAATTTTGTATTCGTACAAGAAATGCATACTTACTTCTAAAATAGATTTCCAATTTCTCTTCAGGCTTATGAGTAAAAATAAGCAATTTTCATATTTTCTTTGCCTTCCTTCTCTCCTTTCTTTCCAAGTCACTTTTAGGCATTACTTTTAGTCGAGTCACATTTAGTTGTCTTGTGTTTCATACACTAAGAGAAGCATTTTTTGTAAATGAGAGTGGAGTAATGGCTGTTTTGTGGTTGGTTGGGAATTTTACTAATTATTTCAATGGAGACACCAAATATTAATGGAAATTTTAACTTAAGCTTACATAAATCTATCTAGGTGCTTCTAATGGAAATATCCAGAGTTCAGAAATCTGTTAATCCAATACTAAATGAATGAAAGTTAAAGAGTCTGTGCCACCAGCAAGAGGCCCAGGGTCTTTATTTTGCTGCAAGAATAACTTTTGACTGGCTTAAGGATTTGTTTTAAAGAGAATAATTCAGTAAACTGCGTTTCCCAAGTTCTGACAGGGTTTTTTAGCTCCTTTTGCCATCTGAAAACATACTGCATTAGCCTGTAGCAAAGTATCACTGAGTGCAGTATTTCTTTTGCAAGATCTGGCCAATATGAAACAGATTTGGCTATCAGTTTCAAAGAGGGCTGCCTACTGACTAGTTGCATAAAAATTCAAGGAAGAAAGTGTTTGTGGGAACATCTTATAAGCAATAACTTCTCTAAGATCATTTAATCTTTGTTATGTGTATACTGTTAAAAGTGCAAGATTACACACAAATGGAATGGCAATCATTCCAGTGAAAACTATTTGCCAGCATGACCGCTTTAATTCAATGGCTCAAGCTCTAAGGAACAGTAGAGCTTTAAAAACAGGCTCTAGACATAGCCTGTATTGTTGTGATCAATTGAACTCCGTAAGGAAAAAAACCTCTGAGGCTAACTGGAGGCATTCTGTGCTTCCCTCTGTTTTATTGCACAACCTTAGACACAAAGTGTAAAAAAGGTCAAGACATCATGTAGGCTTTTGCATTAAGCAGCAGAACACTAATTAGTTTTACTGACAATGAGGTTTTGTGCTTGTGTTCTAATATTTTGATGTTTAGTTTTACTTGAAAACAAAGTCTAACATGACACAAAGCCTCTTCTATTCTCTGTTGTCTTTTCCTCAACATTATTTTAAAACTCATCATGTGTTCTCCAGCTTGAATACTAAGTGTTTGCTGCTTCAGTTTTAATTTAATGCTCCCACTTCAAAGAGAACAAAAAAGCAAAATCTAATAGGCGATCATCTTCATCGCTGAAGTGGCATTTGTAGAAAACAACAGGTAATAATTGTTTCCCCTAGCCCCATCTCTGAAATTTGTCCTGCTGATAGCTGGCTGCAGCACACTCTCTGGGTATTCAACTCACTGCACTTAAGACACATTTTTGCTCTATTTTCCCAAGGATATGTGCTCTAGTTATAATGATGAGAGGTTCTGCCTAAACAACAGGAAAACTTGCTAGTAGGCTTTTGCAATGAAATGGTCTTTTATGAGATTTTTTTTTTTGACTCTAGATAATGCTATTAATGTATTAATTCAGATTCTAGTTTCCTACCTATATGTATGCATATGTTGGAAACAAACACCAACCTTGGTGAGCTCTAAATGTCCCCATCCACAAAACAGTCACACATCTGATTAAGATAGTCAGTTGACTGCTTTTTTAAAAAAAGTTAAAAATAGGGGTAAATGTCTGCAAGATTAAGGTCTGTCATCATTGTGGTTCCCCCACTGATGTGAATACACAGTGCCTACCCCAGTGAAATGCTTATTCCATCAGTCACTAGTGGGATAGAAGTATTATGTAATAATAATAATAACAATGTGTCACCATTAAATGGTATCCCACTCATTAAAATACATCCATCCCACACTTTCTTGGAAGAGGCAAGCTGCCTCTGACTATCCCATGAATCAAAGTGCTTCAAGACAACATTTGCCCGAATGCCAATCCAGTTTATTTAGCCAGACACAATACTATGTCCATGTGGTTGCAGGGCTCTCGACTGCCTTGGAGAGCAGGCAGACTGAATGCTTGCCTGCCTAGAACGTACTACGGAGAAACAACCTCCATTTTTGGCACAGAAATGCTATTTTGTTCAAAACAATGATACTGTTAAAAGTACAACAGTTAGGAATGAGAGCATTGCAGAGCCATACTCAAAAGCTCAATTCAGCAGACACATGACAGGCTCAGAGGCAGCTGTAATGGCAGCAGTTCAAAGGTCTAAAGAGCTCAAAGAACGAAGCCAAAAGCTACTGCAGAGACGAATTTGTCATAACTTAGTATCCTGAAGCACCCAAGTAAATAAAGCTAGTAAAAAAATATGTGCTCTTTTTTCACCTTCTAGATGAAACGGGAAGGGTGAAGAAAACAGATTAAGTCATACATAATAAAACAAGAGGGTCAATATAAACATTTTGTGTTACTTTAATTACAAATCCACTGCAGTAGAGCACTTATGCTGATGCTCCCTACTACTGCTCTCCTTTTCCTGCACCACTGCCAACAGTAATGAACTGGGTGCCAAAAGTTGTCAGTCAGACTCCACTTTGAAGAGAAGTACTGCCCTATAGTGAGCAAGAACAGCAGGAATGAGGCTGGCTTATTCTTTGGCAGTTCGGAAGAAAACAGCCTAAGCAGTAAAGCTGTAATCAAATCCAGCTTTCCCCAAACACGGTAGCTTTTAATTTCCAGGTTCTGGTTTCAGGGAGTTCCAACATGCAGTTTTCAACAAAGATCTGGGACAAAATTCCCATGCCCTGGCCCAGTGGGATGTTTGCATCCTCAAGTGGGGCCACGTTGCCATCAATGCACAAGAGACTCAGAGTATCTGTCACCTGTATTAACAGGGTGGCTGAGTCCTCTCATCTTTTTATCAGGTTGAACCAATCTGGTACATCTCAGGGTTCTGGGATGTCAACAACACTCTGCATAGGTACATAAGGAAGGACACTGGGGTGGAATGGCACACATCCCAAGCATTTCTCATCTGTCTTTCCAGAAAGACTATGCAAGTGCTACTGCAATGTGAGACAGAACATTAACTGGCAGCACTGTAGAGGAATTTGGGGATAACGAAAAGCAAAAATTCCTCTGACTTCCTCTGAGAGTCCAGACTTGAGTTTAGGTGGAACATGGAGTGTATGATCCAGCCTGCACTGGGCAGCTGTGAGCCCACTGGAGTGTAATACAAATTAAATGGTTCAACCTAAAAATTCTCAGTTGAACAGAAGAGCATGTTTTTCCACAGTTTTACAAGTATCCATAAGAAACGAGTAGTATGAAGGTCTTTCAGATTCTGATACAGCGATCTGGGACATTACATATGCAAGAACAAAAGTATAGGCTCTGTGCTGGAGGGCTCGTAACACAATAGTGGTTTCTATGCTTAGTCTTAGTTCTGTCTCGTTTACAACTGAGTCCTAATCAAGCCCATAATATTTAACAGCCACATATCTTTATTTCTATTGAGCAGCCCCCTCCTATGTAGTAGTTTTGAAATTTTCAAAGGAAACATTCAGAGAGCAGCCAATTACATGACACAAGTACGTGAGTCAGAATTGTGCCTGACAGCCTGGTTGAAAATGTCATCTAATCTCTCCATTCCTAGAAGGAGAAAGAATGCTTAACTCCTTGCTCTTTTTGTTTATCTGCATATTCATCTTGGCTAATCTTGCATGGAAATCAGGAAGGGGCTGTTGTTTGGTGGGGGGTGTGTGAAATTTCCTGCTTGTTTTTATTCACTGTGTATGTTGGAAGCAATACAGCAAATCATTTTGGAAGGACATGGTTATTAGCACATCCCGATACACAGTGTGTCTTGTTACACAACTCAATATTTTTAATTACTTGCCTTGACTAGTGAGACAAAATTTAAAGTCAAGTTTCAAGTAATCCCTTTTATTGGACTAATGCAGCAATATTGACAGTCATGCTTTAGGGATGTACAAAACTCTCCTGCAGGTCAGGAAGGGGTTGACTCTAAAGAATGGATTCCTATACCCAGAAAGCTGGCTTGTCAATAGTGTACAGTTAGTCCAATAAAAGAGATTACTCAAACATTGGCTTTACACTCAGTCTATAAAGAAAATATCTCTGCTTCTTAGTCAACACATTTATGACTTAAAGTATGTTCATTTTGTGATGAATCACTCCAGACTTGAGGGCTGCACTACATAAACTGTAGTTGCATCCTGACTACCAATACCCCCAACCCAGATAAACAGTGGGTCCACAGCTTTCCTTGTTCTACATTCAAGTAGTTCTGTGTAGTTCAGGGAAGTTGCATTGACTCGTGCCAGCTAAGACTGTCCACAGACTTACAAACATTAGTGCTTATGTGCTGCTCTTTAGAACAAAATGGCTATAGTCCTATAATAAGACATTCAGACTAAAAAAAAAGCAGAGAAATTCACTGTCATGAAAGAGCTGTATGTGCTTGCACCAAATCTAGATTGGTCTGGTTATGATGTTCAGTGTTTTGGAAGGGCACCATGCCTTCTGCCATCCTGTATTTTTATTTCCACTGTGGTAGCAGTGGCAGCACGCAGAGGACCTGAGGGGTCACAGTACCAGACCCCGAGATAAAGTGTTTGTAGCCTGTGGCTCTACAACCTGCTTTTAGCCATTGGGTCTCCATACTCACACACTGTCCTGGTGATTTAAAACAGCTCAGAAACCTGTTGGCACTAAGCAACCTGCAGAAGGTACCAAAGAAAAGAACGCTTATTTTCCAGGTTCCGAAAGTGTATCCATATTGCAGTCCTGTCATATGTTAGTTTAAATATAGAAAGAAACAAGAATCTGTTTACCTCTCAATGCATGTTAGATTAAAGTCAAACCACCCAAAATATGGCAGTGGCTGGAAGTCACACTAGCAAAGATCAAACTGGAAAGCAAGAAGCCGTCACCCACTTAGAGTACAAAAGTGCATTTCATTCCCTACACTCCAGAAGTGAAAGCTTCACAGCCAAAATGAATTTGGTAATGGAGTTACAAGCTCCTGAAAATACAGCTTTTATAAGGTAATATAAACCCTAACACAATTTTAATTATAGTGACACAATCTCTGTGCTATAAATAATGACATCTTTGACCAATATGATGCATAGTAACATGAAAAGTGATGTAACATAGGCAATGTCACTGCTAAAAGTTAAAGGGGAAGACATTTTTCTCAGACAGAATATCCACTATCAATTCAGACAGCATATATCTGGTCTAGATTTATGGTAGTGAATAATAGCGTCATGAATGCTAAAGTGTCCATGGCTTTCAAATAGTTTGGCAAATCTGTACATCAGAATCAGTTTGAAAAGGAAGTACAACCTTTTCTCTGCAATGACTGCAACTAGAATAAAATACAAGAGCTAGAATAATATACCACTATTGAATAACATACATCATCATAACTAGAATAACATACTTTTAACATGGTTTTAAGTAAGTGCCTTCATGTTTTGTGTTTTTAATAAACACAATGGCAAACGATGTTATATATGTGCTGAAATATCTGGAAGAGGCAAGACATATGCATCAGTGAAAGCAAGAAAGTCTTTAATAATATGGAGATTATTCATTACCTAGAGAAAATACTAAGGCTTTTCCCTTTAGAAATTAGGAGATGTTTGGTACCTTGTTAAAAACAAAAAAACCACAGATGTAAGTGTTGTATCAACATTTCAGTTCTGATGCACTTGTGAAATGCCAGGTCATAGCATTCAGGGATGTACCATTTATGCTAATTACATATTTCAGTCAAAGCAAAATATCTACATTATTCCTGAGTCCCTGGACTCAATGGGAAGTAACCATGTGCTTAAGCACCTACTTAAGTTATGGCCTGAACCAAAAATTCTGAAAATTATTTTGACAGTCCTAATGAAATAAACTGCTGTTCAAGTTACCAGTTTTTCTGGCTGAAAACAGAGTAAGATCTCAAGGTTTGGGTCATCAGCCCAATAAAGAAGTCATTTCCTTACTGCTTTTCATTCCTAGGGAAACCATCTCTGTGACGTTTTTACCTCATAGGACACTGAAAACTGAACAATAAACATAGGATCCCAGTGAAATGCAGGCTGCCCTGGGACAGAAAAAGCCACCAATCGGTACTCAATGCACCAGACAGCTGCTGGAAAAGGAAACATTTTGTAATAGAAGTAATACTACACCTCATAAATTGGGCTGTGAAATACTGAGTAACTAGATGATAGAGAAATGAAGAGACTGACTTAACACTTGACACAGTCTCAGTCACCTCCACCAGCCTCAGATAATCATGTTCAGAGCAGATATATCCTGCGAGATCACTGAAGGAAGTGAAGGTTACTGTGGGCTTAAAAAGCCCTTTGCCAGTGCCCCTCAACTCTTTCTGTCTCCTTCATTCTTTTATGACTGTTCTCTGAGTGATAAAAATAACCGTATTTTTACTGTCCCTACAACGTGTGCATGGTCTTGCTCTAGACAGTTCAGATTACCATGGAGAAGGTAAATCCTGAGTCAGTCCCTGGGGAGTTACAAACCCCTGTACTAACGTGACTTACCCCTGAGGAGGAACTCATCCAGCCAGACCCCCTGTAGTTCTGCTGTTTCTGTATTTAAGTACTTCAGTGCCTTCCTAGCCAGGATATTGAGGGAAGTGCTGAAGCATGCAAAGGCTGAGAAAATATTGCAAAAGCTAGTTTTGTTTTCGAAGGATATAGCCAGATAATGAAAGAATATGCCTAGAAGAGTTTACTTTTTAGTGGGTTTGGGCCTGACTCTTCATCAGTAGACATCAAGAATAACATCTTGAAGTAAAGACAATTATACCAGTATAAAAACAATGCTCTTCTGAAGCACAACCACACGCAGATTACTGTAAACATGTAGTGATTCAAGCCATACACAATTTTGCTATTTTGTATTAACATTTTCAACATGATTAAACAAAGCCCAAAGAATACAATGGCCCTGGTAAGAAAAATGATTTCTTACACATACATTTTAAATGAAATGCAATGAGACTTTGTGATTCAGACCTTAGTAGGCACAAAATTTAGAATAACTCTGTTTATCTGTGCAAACTTTCCTTAGCCTGTTGCAACTCCAAATGTTTTAACTGTTACACATGGGTGTTTGGTAGAATATACTAAATAAAAAGTTTACAAAGACATTATTTTTCTCCTGCCTACAAAGGACTCCAAATCTTTACTGTTCAGCACAGCTGCCTAGAATAGGCACACTAGAGCTTTTGTCCCGTGAGTCAAACTGAGTGGGAGTGAATACCATTAACCCTTAAAACAGAATTATCTTATTCTTTTGATTTTACTGGACACTGTAATATGTTTGTGGCCATATTTGGAACACATCCGGCTTGATCTAGAAGGACACGGGAATAATAGATATCATTCAGATCATAATTAGCCATGTACTTGCAATAGCGGGATGTAAAGCAAAAGGAAAAACACTGAAAATGTTGTTTTTTTGGACTGTGACAAAGAGCTTTTTAAATGAGTTTGGGCATTTTTAGTGTCTGACTCATGTCTGGAGATTTCTGCTATATTCCAGAATCCTTTAACTTTTGTGTTTTTTATTTCTGCCTTTGACAATGACATGGTAATAGCTCCAGGCTTCCTACTGCCTTCTTGTGAATATTGCTCTCCTTTGTTTTCTGTTAGAGAGAAAATGTCAGAGTTTTAGATAGTGGATTTTGTGATCATAGCAAGAGTTAAGGAAATTTTAGTGTATCCTGTGATGACAGATTGGACCTTCTTCAGACACAGTTATATACATTTTATATTCTGTTTCTCTTTTTTTCATGAAACTACATCATAAACTTGTAGCAGGAACAAGGAAATATCACTTTAAGAGCCACTGATTTATCAAGCATTTATGTAAGTAGAACATTTTTACTATTTTACCAAAGTTTCATACAAGGCAAATACTTGCTAGAACAACAATGACAGAAAGGACTGAGGCTGGCCCTTGCCCTGCTGATGTTCACAGGAGCAACTACATCTTCTTCGTTTGTTTGGGGACCAGGGTTGGGACCATCTAGCATTTACTTTTGTGTGGAAGCCAGTGCTTACAAAAGAGCACTCCACAAACAGAGACTTTGCAGGTTTGGCATCTCTGGTCCTGAAAACAACTGAGATTTCTTTTTCTTACATAATCCTTATGCAATTATGTATGTACATTCGTTCTTATGTAATCATGGAATCACATGCACCATCACGCAATTTTAGTTAATCCAGTGTAAATATTCAGGTAGTACAAATCTAAGCTTGAAATGTCAAGTGTCTGTGACTTTGAAAGGCACACTGGGCATTTGAAAATGTACCTTACATTCCACTTCAGAAATTATTTAGAACTCTGTGTATGGGAATATTCTTGGATTTCCACAAACCTGGGCTCCTAACAGCCCATATCTCTCTGAAAATAAATAGAGGCTGTTAAAATGTTTGCACTATTTCCATAAAGGAACCTGTGATTACTAGTACAGCTGATAGTATCACACCACCCAGAAACCCAGAAATATGGCATACAGAGCTCTCTGACAGAGCTGAGAACTCGCTGTATTATTATGGTTTGCCACTGCACTGCCTCAAACAAAATATCTCCTTCCTTTTAGGCAGGGCAGCTGTGCAGCACACTGTCAGCGTGCACATTGGCATGAGGGGCAGATCACATGCATGCCCATCCTCAGACCATACTCTCTGTCACATACAGCACTGACATTTGATAAAAGAAAGCCCAGAAATACAATAATAAGGACAGTAATGAATTTACAGTGGCATCTGATGGCAAAGAATTTTGATGATTAGTGTATGTCCACTTTTGAGAGAAGGTCCGATTGCACATGGCAAGAAAAGAATGGTGGGTGTGAGAGAAAATGCAAAAGCCTAAAGTCTTTACTTACTGACATAACTCAGAAGTAATTCCTTTGATGGCATTGAATTTACAGTGGTGTC
Organism: Piaya cayana; assembly: GCA_013389865.1. NCBI lineage: Eukaryota > Metazoa > Chordata > Aves > Cuculiformes > Coccyzidae > Piaya > Piaya cayana. The sequence continues at coordinate 63,096 of WAAB01025966.1, forward strand.
AACCTGATAGTGGAAGATGTCTAAAGATGGCAGAGACAGATGAGCAGGAGGATGGCAACAGGATGTAGAATAAAGTGAGAACAGATGCATATAGGATGAATGTAAAAATAGAACAAAGCCCAGAGCCACAATTTTGCTGCAAGAGCAGCAAACTATTAATCTCAACACTGGGGTGATGGAGCCTGCAGCACCTCGGCAGCCACAGACATGCACCTTTGTGAATTTCACATTAGATGGCAGAAAAAACTGCACAAGCTCCTCCACATTTTGCTAAATGAAGGCTCTAACTGGTTATGTGATAGCAAGGAGGAATTCCTAGCATCACTGTACAAAACAAAGAGTCTTCCAGAGATGCTAAATTGGATCTGACCATCATCTTGTAGACTCCAAATGAAGCTGGCGGGAGTGATTAAGCAAAAGCAATGTGAAGAAAGCCTAAAACATTCAGAGGGATAAAAAATTTGCTCAGAGTAATTCTTTACCTATTGCCTTGTTTTTTTTCTTTCTTCCACCCAAATACTGGCTAGAAAAAAAGTGATAAAATGTCATTGAAAACATGCAGCCAAGTACTCTGGGAATCCAGGAATGTGGAAGCTAGCTTAAAAGTGAGGGACTGCAAGCGCTCAAGCTAGAGACTCCAAGAAGAAAAGGAAAAGAACAAGAAGAGGGACACCGTGTAGGAAGTAATACCACATGCCTTGACATCTTAACACCAAGGAATATTAGAAGGCTTCAAGCTGCCTACAGACCTGACATTGAAACTGGAGGTGTCTGTACTTACAGTTTTCTTGGATACACTGGACTCCTCACAGTGCTTCAGATTCTTTTATTGACTGAAAACATTCTAAGAAAAGCTAAGGCTTCATTTTCATTACCCTGTTACCTTAGGGTATGATATGGGTGCTACTGTTGTCCTGATTTTATCCAACACACAGAACAATTCAACCTAGGACAGGATTTGTGGTCCAACTAATGGGACAAGCCAGGATGAGACTGGAATGCAGGTGAATGCTTCGCTCCTTGTTAAGAATACCACAGAAGCCCCAAGAGTGCTACAATCTTCCATGCTTTGTCAAATTAAACTCTGATGGTACTTTTTGGAACTCTGTCTCTTTCCCAGCCAGAGATAACTTCTTAAGGCATAATTACCATGTTTTGACATGAGAGCTTTGCCTTAGTATGCAACTGCCTGCACCTGTGTTTTCTATAGCTTCACTGTAGCTGGGTAAGCAAATAATATCTAGGGGTGAGACCTTTATTCGTAGCCTGTGGCTATGTGACCTGGCTACGTGACCTGAGCCTCACTCTTCAGCTCCTTACTCATGGTTGTGCTGCGACACCAATAAGATTTATGCTTTTGGGGTCAACACTTCAAATCAGCATGTTCTCATGACATCACATGCAGGCTGTCTGATGAAAGGATGCATAGGACTAGTCACCATCAGCAGCAGGAGAGAATGTAACAAAGATACGAGAAAAACTGAGGTCCTTACCATGTTCTGAGCCCTTTAACAAGATGTTTTCCACTAGTCCAAAATCCTGGATCTGCCTGGATCACAGGGCACTCAAGAAGCTGGGAGAGAGTTCATGAGACAAGGGAAGATGCAGAGCTGACATAATCTTGCATTAGTGGCCATGGCCACTCTTCCCATTCTTTAATCTTCAAAGAGGTAAGAAGACTAGACCTAGGAGAAGCATAGTAAAAAACGAGCAATAACTAAGACTTGCTGCCTAAGAAGAGAGAAGACAATCTCTAATGACTAAAGACATATCATAGAAGAGACCTGCTATTGCTTGCACTGGTCCATGCTGTGCAGCATAGATGATGAGCATTTAGAAATGCTAGAGGAAAATTTCATGGTGTTTATCCTTCCTCCCTTAGTTTGCAAGGAACTAGTTTTAGGCAATGATGTTCCCACACTCCCTTTTGATCATAATTCTTATTCTTCTATTTCCTAACCCACTTCTTTCCCTCACGTTCTACTTTTACTTTCCTTTCTCATGGTTTTGTTAACAAGAAATTATAAAGGTGTATTGGGCAAACTTAGGAAAAAACTGTGACATGGATTTTGTCACTAGGTCAGAGGACAATAATTTATTTCCAGTGTAGTTTTGTTGTATTACACACTGCCCCATTCTGACTCACTATGTCAGGAGCATATAGTGTACAATTTCGAAAAATAAATACAACAAAATATAAAAGGGTAAAGTTATGTGTTTTGGTGTCATTTTAGAAGTTCCTTCTGGGCCCAAATAGGTTTCCTAGGACAAAATGTGTGTGATATTCACTTTGTAACCTGTTAAGAATCAGTCAGTAGAAAAGTGGATTTCACATAACTGGTGAAATTAGGAGGAAGAAATGAAGCAGCTAAGAGAACTGAAGAGAAAATGAAAACTCTTCCTATTGACCTTATTAAAGAATAAACAGAAAAGTAGGAGCTAAATTCTTTGCAGAGTACTGGAGAAATAAATAGAAGAAGAACAAGATTAAAACCAAACTGAATCAAGTTGGAAATGCAGTCAAGCTTCTGCAGTTACTGGCACAAGAGTGACCAAAGTGACTCATCTCCTACACGGCCAACTTTGACTCCTCAACCCAAATGAACAGGTTGGTGTTTGTAAGGAGATCAGCTGATAATCAGCCTTCAGTGGGGATCTAGAATGAGGTTCAACTGTTGTTGAGATACCTTAATTGATTTTTCAGTGCACCCAGCTTAAGACAGTGAAGAAGCCAATGAAAATTAATGAATTAACTCAAATGACATTGCGGACTTCAATGGGAAGTATCCCTAAGAGAAAACAATGGAAGAAAGAGAGGAGTTTCAATACTAAATCAGACCAATGTTCTATCAGGTACTAGATATAAAATTCCTTTAATGGACAGTTATCCAATGAGATACCCATTGGGGAAATTCTGAATATCAGGTAATTTTATTCTGAAGTAAGAGGACTTGCATATTTCTTTCTTACCTCATGTATCTGCAGATGTTCTTATTCTTCATAACCCGGCCTAATCTTTTTTTTTTCTTTTCTCCTTTTCTGCCTCACAGCGGACTCCATAGTTTAATATATTATATATACAAAAAGCTTTTTGGTTTTAGCAATGTTACATGCATTCAACAGTTCCCCTGTTTTGGTACTACGACAAGAGTCAAACTAACCATTTTCTCCTACTGTATACATCTCACACAACAAATAACATCTGCCTTCTTGTTGAACTAAGCACAGAAACCACATTTTGGCTCCTACAGTACAGAATGTTTTCAAGCATCCAACAATATTTATTGCTTTTTTGGAGATCTTTGGTATTTCTGCTACATCTTTTTCAAAACCCAACAACTAAAACTGCCTAGAGGATCAAAGACAAGTACAGCACCTAGCATTGGTATAAGGTTGCAGATGATTCTCGGTTCCTTTCTAATTTTTTTTTTACCAACCTTAGGCAATGAGAAAACATTTTTACTACCATGCACCCATACTATAATTCAGGTCTTCTTCATGAGCATTTTTCTCCATTATACAGGAGAAAGCTGTCGGATTCATTCTCAAGAATGGTCCCTGACCCATTTTGCTGGAAAAGGAGACTGGTATCAAAATTAAAATGCAAAATCCCATCAAGCTTCACAGCTCCAGTCTTCTAAGCAAGGTACTACTTACTCATCTTGATAAAAGATTTCAGTCTCCCTTTGCAATACACAAGAGTGTTTCTATAACCTGGCTAGAGATCTTGTGAAGAAAACTGAACACAGTCATGGCAGAAGTTGCCTTATCTGTGAAGTTGTGCTCTAAGTTGTGTTAGAAACCACATGTAGAACAAGATTTGGCTAAGGAGCCTGGCAGTTTGAATCCTGTATTATGCTATTTGAATTGAGAAGCTATTCCTTCCTTCCCGAAGTCCTATTGTTAAGGAGAGAGATCCAGGATGTTTCATTCATATAGTTCCTTTGACCTAATTTGTTCTAATTTCAGGACTAAATTCAGAGTATTCAAGATCAACTTGAAGATTGCAAAGAGAAGTAAGAAAACACTTAACAGATCCTGTGACTAGCTTAAAGAGAGTTTAAAGGATGGAAGTGACAGATTTCTTCATCAATGGAAGCTTTCATTTTACCTAATGGGAAGACTCCTTTGCAATCATTTCACCAATAAGGAAATGAGATGTCTTTTTTACTAAATGATCTGAAATGCATTTCATCTCCTATTCATAGACAATAAGACACTCAAATGTACAGTCTATAAAGGAGCAGAATATTAAATAAGTTAATTTGTTTAAGGAAGTGCCACACAAATAATATCTATAGCAAAGGGAAAGAAGCAATAGGATGCTGATTTCCATGTAAGGTCTCCAAAATTAATTAATGGCTAAAAGATTCTGTAAGACACAGTAAGGGTTCTCTCATCTACATACACACACACGCATTTTAAGGTCAAAGGGGACTGTTCTCTGGCATAACAATGGCCACAGGACCTCCACACTGACTTCTCTAATAAGCATACCTTACTGTGTGAGCTGTAATCCATCTTTAAGGGGAATATTCACTCTTAATTCATGAGTCATTATTACAGTTTGATGAGCTCAAGTTTAGCAGTAATGACAACAAAGTCTATCAGAAGAACAGAATCTCTGTGTGATGGGCATGCCACGAAAAGCATGTTGGAAGAAAAGATAATGTTAGGAAATTAAACCCTATCTTTTATCATAAAATTGAATCTCATTTTTTTCAAACCTTGATTTTAGCAAACTAAGTACTGTGTGGCCATGTATCACTGACTAACTCACATTAAGAAAACATTAAGCAGATGCACTGAAATAATTCTCAATCTATAACAGAAAAGTCAGTATTAGGATTTGCATCTAACTGCTGTGTCCCAAGGGCAGTACAGAAGTCCAGATACTTTAGACCAATAAAGTTGAATGTATTGCAAATAACTTTGAGTCCTTACAGACAGCATGTTACGTGGCGAGTTCTTATTACTTCATATCTTCAAGATACACATACACTGATATCATGTGACAAGAGAAAACAAGAAATTACTGCAGATAGAATTTACAGGTATCATTCCAGCTAAAGGTCATAAGTAAAATCAATCTTACATGGGAAGCAGATTTCCCATTACTGAAATATCCCTAGTATCTCATGACTGCAAGATTGCTCCGTACATCTCTAGTAATAAGGTTAACTCTGGCCAGTATGACTTATCATACTAAGAGTTATATAAGAATTATGTTCAGAGAGCAAAAGGTGCTGGAATATGCAGAAGATGCTACCTGCAGCAAAGAATATTAATTGTGTTGGGGCTGGTGGAAATGTGAGCATATGAAAAGAAAGGAACTTTGAATGGCAGTGTCTCATCTAACAAAGTCAGAGTTTGCAGCATGTGAAAAACAAGGGTGATTACAAGACAACATCCTAGTGTAAACTAGCAGGGGAGATCTGCTGGCGATGGCAGGGAAAACCAGGACATACATTATTTTTAAATGTAAAAAACTTAGAGCCAAGATAGAGAGGTGGTGTAGAATAAAACTGAATTTCATAGGCATAAGAAATTCGTTCCCAGAGAGGAAAAAGTATTCTGAACATAAAGGAGAAAAGGCACGAATACATCATTTGTTTGCATTGCTTTGCTCTGTCTATAATTAAGAAAAAGTATTCTTGCAATGATACAAAGGCACAAAAATATGAATCCTATGTTATATGATAGTAAACAAGGAATGCTGGGCGGGGGGGTGGGGAGGGGAAGAAAGATGTAAAAGTAGATACTGTGTGCAACCACCAGGTGGTTGAGAAGTGTACGATATATGAGGAGCTTAGAAGATCAGTTGGCAGAGGGGATGATTGAGTGGGTGCCAGCAGGGAAGAGGCCACATGAAAGACCAAATCCAAGAAATTGAGTCTATGTATCCAGAGCTCTAGGTGACAGCGTTAAAGCAATGAGATAAATGAATCAGCTCTCGAGGCAGCAATGATGATGGATAAGGTGGGATAGGATCAGCTGCCAAAGGAGTGTGAATAAGTTCTAGAAATACTAGGAAATGCATCATTTAGGGTAGGGGGGAAAGAAAGGGTATGAAAAGGAGCTGTTGGTTGACTTGGAAGGTACTATGGAACACAAGCAACTGGATTTTACTTGCTGTCTCAACAGTCATTTCGCTTTATAGAGTTTGTTAATTCCTTTGTATGATGTCAGTAAATGGGAGTGCTAGGGGAAATAGTAAGGGCTCTATCCTGGATGAGGTACATTGCTTCTTTGACTCTCGGGGCTAGGTACTCCTGTGCGGTTCTTTCCAGGGTGCTGAGCTCCATAATAGGCCTAAAGCCATTCTGAGCTACTTCAGAGGCCTGAGTGGGGCTGACTGCCACTGAAATCCAGAGGAATTTAACTGTGAAAATGGCACATAAGCCAGTGCCTCAACACTTGCCTTACTGAATCTGTGGAGAACAAGGAACAATTTCTCTCTCTCAGGATGATGTTTCAAATGAGACTAGAAGAAAACTGCCAGTTCTTTACCTTCACAGCACCTTACCAAAGGTCTGGTTTATTCTGTAAATACCTTCATCTTTGTTTGTGAGCTCAGAGCAGTTAGGAGATGTAAAGAGAAGGGCCCAACACATTCTCTAGAGCGGTTCTATCAAAGGTGCAGTCATGAATTTAAAAACACCCTTTCTCACTAACTTCTTGGGCATGGTTTGAAAGTAAACATGCAAATCCATTTCAAATTTTCAGTGTCCAGATTACTTATGCACTGAACTTGTTTTATAAATCAAAGGGCAATTGTTCAGGAGCTCTGCTGAGCGAGGACAAAATCCTTGATTTTTTTTTTTCATAATAATGTCAGCCTTCTAGTCTGAATAAGGACTCCAGTTGTTTTAAAAATAAAATCAAATACTGTAGTCCCATTCGAAAACAATTATTCTGGGCCAAATCCCAGAAGGTGCTGAGTGCCTTCAACTCCCACTTTACTCATGAGGGACTAAATATGCTTAATGATATACATGATCTTAGAGATTTTCCTTAAGTGTAAGAGCTAGATCCCCTGTATCTTTTAACCTGAGGCACTGCTTACTCCTGCAAATAGAGCACAGCTTGACCCTGCAAGTCCTTAGCATGAAAGGTTGGACTTACTGCTGTGCCCAGTACCACTGACAATAATCTCTACCATCCATAATAAAGTTTTGCAGGATGAAGCCTTAAATAAAATTTATGTCACTGACCTACAACCAACAGCTGCAAGAAAAAAAGTCAAACTGCGATGAAAATTCCTAGCCCATTAACATGGATATTGCGCTACTTCGGCTTCAGACAAAAGCTGCATTAACTCTGTTCTTCAAAAATTTTACAGTCTAAACAGCTCAATTAGACTTATTAAACATCATCATACTGTTTTTCTGTGCAACCTAAGTCCTCAAAATTTAAGCATACTTTAAATATGATCCATTAAAATTGCACTTGAGAAATTATCAGTGAGGTAAATGAATTCCACTTCACAGCCTATGTGGTAGAATAGACAGATGTTAGCTAAACACCAATGTCTGGCTTTATGTCTTGTAAATTCCCACAGATTTATAAACAAATTTTCAAAAGGGTAAGGAGTTAAAGCTGTGAACAGTGGCTCGCTAAAACCTAAAGAGAAGACAGAGATTTGGTCTGTCCACAATGTTCCTATTTGTACAACACTCTGAGATCAACCACAAAGAGCACCCAGCATTAACTTCATGCATCTGGCACAGTACATCAAGTGTGCCCGTGTGTTTATGTGCATGGACCTTTTGTCTGTGAAATGGTTAAAACTTAAGGTTACCCATCCAAGGAGTAGAAAATGAAGGTTCTCAGTTTGATGGACAACAGCTCAGAGATCCCTGATGTCCCAAAATATTAGGTTTCTCTTCTAATAATGTTGGAAATATTGCCTACTGTCATGATTAATCTTAGCAGCATCTCTGGCTGATTGCAGGTGACGCAGTCACAGCGCAGTGCCTGTGTTGGTTTCCACACACCGTCAAATCTGCTACAAATGCAGGGGTGAAGGGGAAAGAACTGTGATACCAGGTATCCCAGTAGCTAATAGATTGTGACATGAAAGAAGGAAACCTTTATTTTAATTCAAAAAACAAAAGCCAAATAGCAAAACTTATGTACGTGCCTAACTTTTTTTTCTTCCTCAAGTGGAAAACATTCGCCTGCTAACAACTCTTGGCTGGCATCAAGGGAAAGTGGAGGTATTTGCAGATGTGGAGGAAGACATACAAAACATTTTTCAAATCAAAGGCTTGAATTATTGCACTGGGTTCATGAAGTTTCATAGGCATGTAGACACACCATTGTCTACACCCTGGAACAAGCTGCCCTTTCTTCAAGAAGGAAAAACAACCCAATGTTTCTTGCAATCCTATCTGTATGTATCAGGGAGCTATCTATATTTTGAAATTCTTTGCATTGTCTGTGGTAAGGGTGTGCTGGTTTGGCCCAACAATGGCAACATTGATTTTAGAATTTCAGAATTTTGGTGCATAGAACAAACTGTGAAACAAAACCAGCCTGCTCTCAATAGTACAACAACAGTGCTCTTATATAAACTTGCCTTTCCTCGCCATTTTACATAGTCAAAGATCAATACTGTTCATTCAGCCAACATTATTAAAGCCATTTATCAGTGACTTTTTTTTTGTTGCTAATAAAAGGGATTTTGCCGACAAAGTTATGTCATCTTCCGCTGGCTTGGCAGCAGCGCAGATAATTAGCTTTGTTGTGTCCCCAACAATTGGGCCTTGTTTATGAACTTACATTTATTAAGTGAAAGTATTTGGAAACTGATGGTACATTGAAGTTTCGTTGCCATGGGCAATAATCATCCCAAAAAAGTCATGACCTCCCTGTTATGCAGCTAGTAACTAATTGAAATGATACAAATTACTCTGATTCTCTGTCTGCCAATTTAGAGGCTGGTTGTGGTCAAGGGTCAAATGAGCTCCTATTCATGAAACTATGTTTGAAGTGGCTGCTGCCATAGCAAGGGGTTTGGTGTGGACGCTGCGACTCCTCTGGACATTACCCCATACTGTGGAGGAGAGCATTGCACAGACAGCAAGAGAATAAGCTGGGACTACCTTCGCCTGACACATCAAAAGCTTCCCCTTGTCAGTTATTTAGCAGTACTTGCTACCAACCAGGACATGGTTTACTGGGTAGAAATAAGTGTTGCATTCATCCCCAAGCGCTACCTTGTACATTTAACTGACTCGACAATGCCTCCTGAGGTAGCTCTAAGAAATCAAAGTATCATTCTGTTCACACTCAGTTTACTAGGAATAACAATACACTCCTTTTCTGTGAAACATGACAGGAGAAATTAAAATCTGATGAACTATCAGAGGCATCATCCTTTACAAATATTTATGATAAATCAATTGTGTTAAAAAAAACCCCATCTTTATATATATGGGGGACTTCAACACAAAAAAGTTAGTAGTATAAAGAGATTTTTGTCCTTTAGGAAAGTTTAAGCGATTCCAGGGAATGTTGCTCAAAGGCTTATTAAATGTGCCAAATGTACTGGTTTACTGTGTGAACATTTGCAATGCCATTAAAGAGATTTCTTTCTTTGTGTAAGCTTCTACAGCTTTAACGTGTCTAAACCTATTAAAAATGTGATAGAAGCGACTATGCCACATGAACAAGCCAGGCTCCTTGGATAATGAAGATTAACATTTCCTGTGTTTCAACATTATTTGAAAGATTTACCATGTAGTTTCAGGCCAGTATGTTTCAACAAACGTATTTGTCAATACCAGATCTGTGCAGCATCTATGAAGGTCAGAAATTATTCTTGTGGCTAGATTTGTTCCATATCTAGCAACGTTTCTCTTTTCAGAACATATCAGAAATATTTAACTGTGCATCTGCAGCCAGAGTAGCTCAGGACAATGCAAACCAAGAATAACAAAGTCTCAAGTGACATAATACCTTACCGGGCACTCTCGTCAGACTGTCCTCCAGGCTGCATTACCACCTTCTGTGCAATGAACAGCTATGCCACTGATTCCCAGATACACCTGAAGCAGCTGCAACTAGTATATATTGAAACCAGTGAGAATGGAACTGGGTTCTGGATTCTGCTCTGACCTCCACAACTCAACACCCAAGTGTGCTACAGTCACAGACAAGCTAAATGTTAACTAGTTGTGGTGAGGACTGTTCAACACCCATGAGACCATGGGGCTCAGAGTTGGCTCATTTGCCATACCTTGGCAGAATTTTAATTTGCATTATTAATTTCAGGTTTGGCTTCAGTCACTTTCCCTGATTATTCCCTAGGAATACCCATATGCATGAGATGTGCTTAATAATATACTTTCCACACATAGTCTCCTTAAAATACGATATAATTTTAAAATTACTACCACTGATGCTCATGATCTGAGTAGTTATCTACAGATGTAGGTATATAGTCAAGTGAAATAGAAAATAGTGACTTGGTTCCTAAGAAAATGATAGCTTTTTTTTCCTGTCTATATCAGTGTTTTTTCCTGGCAAAATTCCTACTTCTTGCCGGGTAACAAAAAATGAAAAGTGTTCATTTTCAAATTAAATACATCACTTTGGAAGTGTTGTTTTTTAACAAGACACTGTCATGCTCAGAGGAAAGTGGACACCTGTCATGAAAAATATTCATAGCAGAAAACCTAATTTTCCTTTTAACACAGAAAAAAAATTGACCAGCCTTATGATAGAGGTCTTTCATCGCCATTCCATGTCAGCACTGTCATTATATCTTCTATCATGAAGACAGTTAAGAACATGTCTTTGAAAATTTATTCTGGGGTTGCCCTTGTGGCCTATTGATCGTGCCCTCGATTCATGTGAGAGACTTGGGTTTGAGTGAGAGGGCTGGTAAGGCAGACAGGCTGTTCTGAAGAGACGGTGGTCCCCACGAGTTCCCACAGAAGCAATCATGAGCATTCAAAAGTTTCAAAGAGTATTTTAATTTCACCTTCTGCAAAACTTCCTGGGATGATGGTGTTGAAAGGTTTAAAGTGAGTAAAAGTCTTTTTAAGTATTCAGAAATGTACTGGACACAATCCTTCTCGAAGAGGACCCTCTGGGCAGTAGCACTGACAGAAAATATGGACTGATGTGAAGAAGGCACAGCATGGCTAATTACCCTAAACCAGGGGGTTTAAGAGGAGTATTTGTACCCAATTCTTCAGTCTACCACAACAGGGCAGCTGGAATGATCTTCATCATTTAGAAAATAAGTTCCAAAGAATAAAGTATGTATTTCCTTACTTAAAACCCTTTTAGTTCCTGCTTATATCTAACTCTGGTTCTCAAGTACAATATCTGGCAAACAGCAGGCCCCCACACGCAGTGTGCAGTATTTGTCCATTTGATCACTTCATTGGAGTTATTTCTAATTTGCACCATCATGAGAGATGATTCAAGCCAACCTGTACACATTATAAGCCAATCATAGGGATAATAAAAACCAAAGATCTATCGTTTTCCTTACTGAACCTGTCATGAGTCAGCAGCAAAAGCAAGAGCAGATAGATTACAGCTCTGGAAGCAGAACAGCATGTGTCAAAGACTCTCAAAGAAAACCTTATCCTGCTGAAGTTACTTGGTCCCACTAAAGCCAATGAACTCGCACAGACAAAATCAAAATCATACTTCATAAGGCAGTACTTACAATCAAACAGTATATTGCCTTCCAATTTAGATCCAATGCATTCGTTTCCAACTTATAACCACGTGCACAATAATAGGGGTAATCTTCAGGCTTATGCCCTCAAAGACACTTCACAGATACTGTTTACAGGTGTACTTTTTGCTCTGCTAGCAACATCACTGACCGGTTATGCAATATACACATTAAACATTGCCCAAATACATATTAGCATGAGGGAACACAACAGCTTAAAAGAAGGGGCAGTGGTTTGTTGAGTCAATAAGTGCTTTCTTCCAGACATCTAAATGAAGTGCTAGGTCTTTAATCTACATTTTTAAAACGCCTATAAACATACATTTGCACAATAAAACATAACCATCTGAAAGAGCCATTACAGCCAATTGTCCTTTGTGTCAACTAATTCCTTCCATTCCCTCCCAAAAGGGCTCAGCTGAGTCCCCCTTGGAGACCCTACTCCAATAACAACAATTCCCTTCCTCCCCAACCTATCAAGCCTCCACCACATGGGGAGTTTCCCTCCTGGCCAGCCTTCTCCCATCCTGATCAAATCTTCAGCCTCTGCTTTCCTCCTCCTCTGAGAAGGAAACTTTCCCCAAGTTAAAAAGGTCCTAAATATGAGTGCTGAGAGCTTTCACAGTCACTGTTGTGATCTGTAGCTACCATGGATGGAGTTCTTTGGTTGAAAAATCTGAATTTCATCAAGTGTCAGGAGTCTCAAATCTTCAAATTTTCTCCCATCTCTTCTACAGACTAATATAAATCATTTAAAACATAAACCTAGGGGCTGCGTTTGGTGGCTCCTCACCTCTCCTGCTGATATTGCCAATCTGCTGGTGGCAGTGTACTGCTACCTTCCCAAGCCAGCCCAGAGATCAGCTTCCCCATTCAGTGCATGCCTTATGTTTATTTTCTTTGACTCCTACCGTAAAAAAAGAAGACATTGCAATTCAAAGCACTAAGGACCAGATTCTCATTGGCTCAGCATTAAACACTGCCCTAATGTGCCAAAAAGCCTGGTGCAACCTGTAGTTACTTATATAATAATGTAAATCTTAACATGGTTAAAGGCAATAAAATCAGAGGCAGGGGGTTTTTTTTTCCATATACCGAAGGCTGTATGACTTTCAGCTTCAGTGAATAAAAACAACCAAAGAAGATAACACAAAAAAAGAAAACTGTCATGAGGAAAAATGGGCATGCAGAACTCCTCTGGAATATACCCTTTGATTTCGCAGGGTTATATTCCTGCTTTTCTTCCTCAAGGCATTATCCTCTTAATAAGCAGTACGAGTTTTGAAATATCCAAATTCATAACAGTTACACAACTCCTGGGATTGTTCCAAAGATGACAAACACATTTTTGAATAATCATTAAAATAAATGTATGTATTTTATATGTAGCTCAGTAAACACATATATACACATAGTTAGCACATACACATATATAAGCACAAAGACATAGTCAGCACTGCAAAAAAAATCTGCTCTTCTCTACCAGAGGGTTTTGGCACAACAGCCAGTCTCGCAACATTTCTAAATGGAGCTGATTCCGCCAGTGTTTTCTACATGTTTGGGGACCCGGTAATTTAAAAGACTTTGGATTAAAAACGTGTCAAACAGAACTGGGAAGCCGCTATAGAGTTTCTACCCCATCACGCAAGCCACTGGGCTACTGTGTGAGCAATGCACAGATCCTTTTTGTCCCTTCCTGACTTCAGTGCATCAGCTGGGAGCAAAGGACCTTCAGGTTCACCTTCAAATTACAGCAAAAGCTGTTACATTTGCCCACAGGGCCAACTCCTGATCATATTCCCCCAGGAGAGGTGAGAAGGATAAATGGCTGATGAAAGCTTCTTTCCTTAGCTTTTTGCTTTTCAAAAATTTTCTGTTTTTAAAACATATTTTAATGGGTTAGATTTTTCAGTAGTTCAAAAAAAGGTTACTTAAACTACCACATACTGGAGCAAACTTAATTAATGTGTTTGACTAAAATTCAGTAAGAACAGAAAACAGTTACAAAATACGAAAAATTGTATGAACTGATACCAAATCCCACATCTCAACAAATAACAATGGACTGTTTATGCTGCATTACTCTTTTCTAATCTCCACATATTACTGTAATTATTAACTACTAGTCCTAAAATCTATAGAGTTATCATTATTGTTATTATTATGAAACTCAATCTCATTTTCATGTCATAAAGATAAACCAAATCTCATTTCAATTAGTTGCAGCAGGAGGGAATGAACTTTAAACAGACATTTAATTTCTGAAAAAAAAATTAGGAAGTTCTTCATGGAAATGTTATGGCATTTTGAAGCAGATTAATAGTTCGGTATGAACACATCCACCCTGCAGCTAAATGACGGCTGTACCATGATCAGGAGACAGGTTAAATGAGCAAAATCAGTTGATACCACTGGTTTGGATCTAATCAAATAGTAGTCATTTTTATGACTTTTTAGCTATGTTATTTTTTTATCCTGCATACTACCAGAATTGTTACTGTGGGATCTGCTTTGTAATTGGGTTTTATTTGTCTTTAATGCATTTGATCGGTGAAGAAGTGCTAGGACCAGCAGGGTATTTTGTAGTCTGGTTCCAGTCATGAATGGTTTGAAATCACTGTCCCCTCTTGGATGTACCATGCTTCACAGAAACAATCTTGTGCATATTTTAGCATCGCTTGAGGGCAGGATCTAACTTGTAGCAGGGCAGCCTGCCCCCAAAACACACCTAGCCTCGGCAGTGCTGAGCTGAGTAAAGATTGTAGAATAAGGCTGCTTGAGGACAGTTTGATCCGTGATGCCCATGCATGTGACAAGGCTGATAGAGAGTATGCAACGAAGGGTGAAGTTCAAGACTGTCTTATCTGGGGAAAGGGAGTCCAATGCAGCATAGTTAACTCATTAACTTGAACCCAAAACTATGGATGTGGCTTTCCAGAAAGGTTCTCCATAGCGTTCAGCACCCTAACAGATACTGCAATGGTGACAGAAGTCCTCAAAGCCTTGGGAATTCCTAATACTTGTGGCATTATAGATTATTATGCATCTCAGACAAAGTTATTTTTACAGACACTTCTGCAAAGCTACAGAAATAATTATTCATTGCCCAGCAGTCCCAAGTTTTAAGCCAGAAGCTGAGAAAAAAATAGGTATGTCGATGGACTGGGGATCTTCCCAACATGCTGCCCATTCTGTCCTTTACAACAGAGAAAGCAGCTGTGCTGAGCAGCTGTACCCACACCCTGCTCGCACAGAACACGCCACTCCTGGTCAGCACTCAGATCATAGAATCACCAGGTTGGGACAGACCCACTGGATCATCGAGTCCAACCATTCCTATCAAACACTAAACCATGTCCCTCAGCATCTCGTCCACCCATCCCTTAAACACCTCCAAGCAAGGTAAATCAACCACCTCCCTGGGCAACCTGTTCCAATGCCCAATGACCCTTTCTGTGAAAAACTTCCTCCTAATCTCTAGCCTAAATCTCCCCTGGTGGAGTTTGAGGCCATTCCTTCTTGTCCTGTCCCCTGTCACTTGGCAGAAGAGACCGAGCTCCCTCCTCTCTACAACCTCCTTTCAGGTAGTTGTAGAGAGCAATGAGGTCTCCTCTCAGCTTCCTCTTCTCCAGGCTAAACAACCCCAGCTNNNNCCTCTCCTCCCGGCAGCTCTCCAGACAGACTTCTACCAGTCTGTAGCTCTGCACAGGCTTGTTGTGCCCCGAGTGCAGGACCCAGCCTTTGGCCATGTTAAACCTCATCCCATTGGACTCTGCCCAGCGGTCCAGCCTGTTCAGATCCCTTTGCAGAGCCTCCCTACCCTCCAGCAGATCCACACTTCCACCCACCTTAGTGTCATCTGCAAACTTGCTAAGGGAGCACTAAATGCCTTCATCCAGGTCATTGATGAAGACATTGAACAGGGCTGGACCCAGCACTGAGCCCTGGGGAACACCCCTTGTAACTGGCCTCCAACTGGATTTGACTCCATTTCCCACCACTCTCTGGGCCCAGCCATCCAACTAGTTTTCCACCCAGGAGAGTGTGTGCCTGTCCAGGACAGAGGTTGAGAGTTTCCGAAGCAGAATGCTGTGAGAAACTGTGTCAAATCCTTTACTGAAGTCCAGGAAGACCACATCCACAGCCTTTCCCTCATCCAGCAGCCGAGTCAGTTTTTCATAGAAGGCAGTCAGGTTAGTTTGGCAAGACTTGCCTTTTGTGAACTCATGTTGACTGGGCCTGATCACCTGGTTCTCTTGCATGTGCTTCATGATAGCACTCAAGATCACCTCAGCCATCTCACCCAAGGCTCCTCCCCAGCCACAGTTTACACAGTCATGGTTTTACCCTCTCCTAAAGGATGCTCAGGCTTCAGAAACATTACCTGTTTGACATTAGGTCACAACTGAAACGCAGAAATAAAAAGACACCCTGTAGATGTTGGCAAGCACGGCACAGGTCCTGTAGATATGAGTTGAATTGCAGCCTCATACAGTCATTGCAAAGAAGTTTCTCTCTCCTCTTACCCTACCATCAGGCATTTCCTTCCTAGCACTCAGGAAGGAAAAAGCAGTGAAACCACCAGGAGATGAGCCCTAGCTTGCAGAGAGGGGCACTGTCAGAGGGTATAGACCAGGACATGGAGAGCTGGTGACAGTCTTGGGATAAGAGCTCTGCAGAGAGGAGAACTGGACTAGAGAAGGCAGAACTGGAAGAAACTAGCAAGTGGGACACTAGGAAGTGAGTAACATTAGATTAAGAACTTTACTTATGTGAGGTAAAGAGGGAAACAGATTAAATTAGAGGAAATTTTCCATGTAAAGACAAAAAGCTGGCAAAAGGCAGAGTGAGGAAGAAGGGAGGAATGGGTGAGAAACAAGAAATATTTTGGAGAGGAAGGACTAATCCAAGAAGCAAACAGAAAGCAGAGAAGTGGAAGAGTCTGAAATGAGCGAGTCAGAGGAAAAGACTGTGACAATATCTTGAAACATGAGGGGAATTCAGTCTTCTGGTATATCAACATTCCTCTACTTTCAGCAAGGATCTGTGAAATCCAGTAGCAAAGTATGTTTCATTCCAGTACTGTCCTGGTTCACCCATCAGAGTGGCACTTTCTGATATTAATCAATCCATTAACTCAAAATCCTTATCACTGTGGTGAATCTAAAGATGCTAGCTCTTCAGACAAACTAAAACAATAGCTGTATACAAGATTTCTTACAGTATTTTCCAGTTGGACCCAGCTAGGCAATTTAAGGGCCCAGGAAACCACACAGATAAAATCAGCTGTAAAATAATAATAAACTCCAATACTCTATTTCAGGAACACCAGAATTAAGTTTGCTTCAAACAACTCTAATTCAGCTCCCTTTTATATTACAGCACGGCATTTAGAGATAACATAATTAACATAATTTTATCAGATTTTTTCACAGGACTGTCTCACCGCAAGGGCCCTTGTTATCCTTTTAATGCAGGGTCAGGAGTTATTTTGGTTGCAATATAAAATTGAGCAGCTTGTTTTCTTAAAGTAGATTAATCTTGAATTATGGCTGTGTAATATCATTGTAGGTCTCTGGTTAGTCAAGCAATACTCTCAGAGTTGGCAGTAGAACAGTCTGTTGGCCAGACAATGTGATTCCCATTTGCCCTTTCTCTGCTTTATATATATGAATACAGTATCTATTTAACAAAAATGAGCTACATAAATTCATCAAATTATCTCTTTTAAAATTTCAGGTAATATCTTATAACAAAACATACAGCTTGTGTGACTTCTGTGTTGACAAATCAAGCATGACTCTAAATTTCTCTTTTCTGCTTGATGCACTGATCACATCTTATGCAACAGTAATGCATAAAGAGCTTAGAAAACTTATTTTAGAGAAAAATAAAAACAGTTAGTATCTAGTTTAGCTAATAAATCACATGGCCAAGATTTTCAAAATGTTCTCACAGTATCTGTACATGCCTTTAAAATTTACTTTTCAGAGAACTAGAAGTTGGCACTTTATGGGAAAAATCAGGCTCCTTTTTGGACTGCTGCAGCTGGGTCTTGGACTCTCTAGCTATTTTGATCAAGCTGGCCCTCATCTTCTACCAGTCCTACTATAGTTATAAGCATCTACTATAACACTTCTTAAAATGAGTGAATGGCAGTGATTTTCTGAAAGCTTTTGCTCCAATTCAAGGTGATTAAAACAAGTCTGTAACTAAGGAAAATGTGGTTTTAGCCTATGAATCAGGTGGACCACCTGAGTAATTCAAATCATCAAGGCTTATTTGTTTGCTGTATTTCCTAATTGTTTCTGGAATCAGTTGAGTGCCTTCCCACTACGAGTGTGCCTTATTAAACTTACCCATGCAAGAGAGAGAGAGAGAGAGACTCTTGACATGCTCTGGATTGCTTCTGCTCCCATCTGTACTAACCAGCAGTGAAGAAAGTTTTATGGTGCTTACAAACCCTATAGCTGTAAGGCTCGCCAGTCACATTGGATTATGATTTATTAGAGTTGTTAAAATAAAATGGGAGAAGAAATTGTTATAGGTCTTGGAAACTACAGAAAATCTCCACTGAAGCCACACTCAGATCTCAAAGGAAATAGGATTCACTTGAGAGCAACAAAGTACTGTGAGGTACAGTTCTCTCTCCACAGCCAGTTCATTCACCAATGAGCGACTCTCTTTTGCAAAAGGATTTATTTTATACCTTCAAGAATTGCACACATACTATTGATGCCTTAAATTTTTTTATACTTCCAAATCTGTACTAATAATGATAATTTCGTATCATGTAGCATTTTCTATCTGAAGATTTATTTGGGTTTCAATACAGCCCATATGGAGTGGCAGGAATCAGCTATTTAGCAGCACATAGTGTCAGTTCTTCAGAAGGAAAAGTAAAAAATGTATTTCACAGAAACCTCGAAAATAATGCAGGAAGACTGAATTTAATAATCCAGTTGTAGCTAAGATGCCAGGTCTATCTAAAATAAAATCAAAAGAGGGACCCCAGGTTTTCAAGACCTTGGTTTCACATTTCAAGCTAGCATATGCTACCCATACAGCATTTGTTCATATCACCATAGGATATTAGAGAGTTATAGTTGCAGAAAGGAAAGTATGGACTACCTCTGAGTCAGTAACATCCCCTCTCCAGTCACAATCAGAGTTGAAGATTTTCATTTATATCTGGAATGCTTATGTTTCAGTGGAAAAAAAATAATATTATTATACTAAATAACTACTTAAAATGTCTAGATTTCCGTGTGATGAGAAGTTACTTTGGCAATAATGTTGAGTGAACATTTACTGGATGTTGGTGGTTCTCAAACAAAGGCTTTCACATAAAATACCCAACCTAACATCCACAAATTCTGGTTATGAAGATAAGTTGGAGTTTCATCTTCTTGTCTAACCCTTCCGACCAGTACTTCTCTGCTTCCTCATTAAAGAATTGCATTACCATGTCCCAATGGGGGTGTGTATATATATATATGTATATGTATATATACATGTATAAACATATATTTATATGTATATGCACACAAACATGTATGTATGTATGTATATAAATCTAACAGCCTTCATATTGATTATTTAGTGAATATTCTTCTTAAACATGTGGGAGGATGCAGAGAAACCAATTCCTTCTGGTCAAGACTTGATTGTATTCCACTACATTGCTGGCTGATGTATTTATTCAAGGGCACAGATTTATGCCAGACGCACAGGGTGGAAACACTGATTTCCACAATAATCTCTTCAAATCAGAAACATATTCTGTGCCTTGCTTTAGCGGTTATTGCCCAGGCACTGATCAGCCTCCATATTTATGGTCTTGCAGAGCTATGGAAGAAATGCACCACGCCTGTACGAGGTTTCAATACAAACTTTAAAAGTTCTGCTGGGTCTGACCCAAAGAAACCCCTCTGAAGGCAGAGGACTTCACCTTGAGCTGTGAGCTTTGCTCTGGAGAGCTTTGTCCTTTTTCCTGTAGTCATGCACAATCCATCTGTGCCACCACAATGTTTTGTAAAGCACCAGAACTAAATGAAATGTTCTGAGAAGGGTCATAGCAAAAAAAAAAAAAATCCACCAATAGGAATGTTTTTGCCATTCTTTTTTTACTTCTCTGCATTTCAGGGAGGGGTTTGCTATTAATATCTTTCCTCCGGATCTCGTTCCAGGCTAGACTTCACATTTTCAACCTCCATTCTCTTTATTTTAGGGCCCTTTCCAACAGTTTATAAATGTCACCATTTGTCATGTATAAATTCACTTTTAAAACAGACTAAAACTTTCCAAATTTCCCTTTCTGCAGTTCAATAATACTTCCAATTTTAGACCAACAATACTTTGTTAACAGTCTCTAATACTCCCTCTTCATAACGTCTGACAATGCATCTTGCAGGACGTGAGCTATCCCTTCACTTCAAGAGCAGCCTGGCATATGGAATCACAACACGTTTGGTTCTGAATAAATATAGCCCTTCAGGCAGCAATGTGTGAGCAGTATAAATACCAGCTGGCCAGTCCCTGCAATGTCCTGAGACCCAGTAATTTTCTTTGCATTATACAGAAGAAAAGAGTAAGTCTTTTAGTTATAAGGGTAACTTACCATGGTATCACAGTGCAGTAACTGGTCTAGGTAGCAGCTGCTCTTCCCTACTCCACCAACACCCACTGGAGATTACTGTCCCTTTAGAGCAGCCAACACAACTGTTCAGGTAGCTATTAGTTAGTCCAGATCTGTCAAATGATTTGGCTTAGCTTAAAGAGTTTCAGTACAAGGTTCTTTGAAGCACGATCACTTCTGACTGAGCTGGGTTAATGACTCATTACACCAGCAGTTGTGCTGTGAAAGCTGAAGGCTCATAACCTGCAGAGGAAGCAGACATCATAGCCCAGATCAGTTGCATTTGTAGTAGCCCTTCTGACCCTGAGATGACTTTTACAAATTCATATAAATTCAGATCCAGTGACTCTTAATAATATACCAAAACCTTGAATATCTCCTAAGAGATTCTAACACAGTGTCGCTAGGTGCAAGGTTATGCTGGTATTAGAGGGACAACCATACATGATGAGTCATTCACGCCTATTATGGCTTGGTGAGATTTATGCTGCATTACCATAAAAGAAAACTTTACCTTAAGTTCTTAACTGAAGTTGGTAGGAATTTATTCATGGACTCCACCTTTGGAGCTAACGAAGTTTTACAAGCTGATGTTTGATATCCAGACCCTTGATGGAAAAAATAATACCAGAGAGCTAGATCAACAACAACTCTGAGCTTGGTTTTACTCCTCTTCATAGGACTTTGTCTTTTACTTCAGTCAATGCTAGATCACTTACAGAAATCAAATAGAATCAATAAACACACTGCAGTTTCACCATATAAGAAAGATAATGACACAGCTGACTCCAGACTGACAACATGGGAATAAAGCCAGAAATGGGTTTGGCCTTTAGTCTCTTGCTAGTATTATTTATTGGCATTATAAAGGCACTTAAAGGACATGACCAGGCAGAGAACTAGGCATGGAGAGTGCTGAACGTATCTGTAGCAACAGCCTGTCTGTTACCCAGAACACTCAATCAAAGTAGGCAACCGAAATGCAAAATACTTGTTTTTCTTAATATCATGCCTGGAGCCAATAGAGGACAAGTGAAGGTGCACAGCTTACACAAAAGACCTGAAGGGAGAGCCTTAGTTCAGCTGGAGGATGTCTTCCTAGCAAGGATACAAACTGCCTTGTGCTCATGTACATTAGGGTCAGGTGCCCAGGGGAGGTTTGGGAAAGGGAAGGGCAAAACACAACATGTTCTAAAAAACATAACTTCATCACTTCTTCTAATGAAGGAGACAGAAGGTGGTCAGCCTGATGAGACTTAATCTTACTTGTCTGGCTGTATAGCTGCTATATCATGACCATTCACCAAGCTAAGGGTCCAATGGCAGATAAACTACACAAACATTGAGGAGGGCCTTTTTTTCATTCAGGTGACCAGTTACTTTTTTGCAGGTCCCTCTTCCCAATCTTCTTCTTTCTTTTTCTTCAGATGTGTTTCTTACTATCTCACTCAATACACATCTTCTTAAGGCCGACTACTTTTACCACGTAGAACAGCTTCCTCTACCTCCCTTTGCATATGTCAGACAGTGAGTCGAGTGGGTGCTCTTGTTATTTCCTCACAGAGGTTCAACAGGAGTTATAACCTCTGAAACTCAGGTCCTTAGAAAGTAAAGTTAGGTCTTAATTGCCCTCTCCTTATTTCTCAAGCTGCAAATAATCTACTGAATAGGACACACAGCACAACATTCTTCAGTCGACATTACTCACCATCAATCTGCTAATGGTATCCAATACCCATCTGCAGCCATGACTAGATAAAAGTCAGAAAAGTGACTGTGAAGGTAGCTTCATCGGCAATTTTCATCTTTCCATCCACTTTTTCCAACCTTCAACTGTATCACACCAGGGGTGCTCATTCTAGATCCTACCAGGCCATTGTATTGTTCAGTCCAAAAAGCTATGTACTATTCATGTAAACAGTGGTTAGGCAAGACAAATTGCTGTTTTGCAGTAATAGATATTTGAGTATCTGTTTGATTCAGTTTAAATTATTTCTGAATAAGATTTAACTTAAGTTTCATAAGAAAATTGTGTGATTAAAGACCAATTGATTATTAAGAGCGTTTATCGATGTGTAGTAAGTACCACTGTTAAATTTAAAAACATTCTTAATAGTCCTTTGGTATCTAATTACCCTATAATAACTCTTATTAAATTTAAATCAAACCAGCAGCTGAGATGCATAATTTAAACCAACTGCAATGAAAAAAACCAGCCCAATTACAAAAGAAAACCAAACAAAACAAAAAAAACCCAAATCTCAAACAAAATCCAAACCTAAATGACTTCAAATTAGTAGAGGTTCACTAAGATTTTGACTGAAATAAAATGGTCTCAATTGCTCAGTTGCTACTGTTCTGTAGTTCTTGTAGGTTGCAGGTGTTTGATTCAACCACCCTTTGGTGAGTATATGATTCACTGTGTTGTGATTGCCTTCGAAACTCATCTTTGATAGGCTATCTGTTAGCAATAAAAATATCAACTCAGTACTTCAGCTTCATCTCAGGCTGGGAAACTCCACAACATCCCCTTTTTTCTTCCACTTACCTTCCCAACCTTCTCCTAGAATCCTGTAAAAATGGGATGTTCTGATACCCAGAATTATCTTCATGTATTTATATGGCTCATATTGTCTAGATTACCCACAGAACTCTTTCAAAAGCAGTCTTGTCGAGTAAAAGCACACCAGTCTACGCTCTGTGTATGGTACTAGACAGGCAGAAGGGACTCTTTCATAAGCAGGGTAGAATAACACAGTGATGTGCTACAGGATCTGCCTATAACATTTGTCATGTGCCAGCCAAGCTGGTGTTTGTCACAACAGGGCTCAACTCTCAGACATGCAAATATCTTAAAACACAAGGCCACCCATAGCCAGATTCAGCATTAAATAAGATCTGTGCACAAAACCTAAACAGAACAATGGTTGTGCAATTCTCAAGTGAGAAATCGTTCCACCCAAATGGACCATGAATGTAAACACTGACTAACAAGAGTTGTACAGATTGGGCTATTAAAAGCAAGGCAGAGATGAATGGAAACGTCTGGGTAGGAACATAAAATAGACCAATTTCTGCCACTAAGTGGGAGTAGGAGTGTAACAGTCCTTGTATAAAGAGTTGCTGGCAGTGATGTTATTGTTAAGGCTGAAAAAGACATTACATATCAAATTCTCTTTTCACTTGTAAAACACGAAGATTTGGAGCTTGATCCTTCACTTCAAAGGTAGCTACTGCAACTACTTAACAAAGGAGAAACATGGCATGAGGTTTAACATGGCCAAAGGCTGTGTCCTGCACTTGGGGCACAACAACCCTATGCAGAGCTACAGACTAGGAGTCTGTCTAGAAAGCTGCCTGGAGGAGAGGGACCTGGGGGTGTTGGTTGACAGCCGACTGAACATGAGCCAGCAGTGTGCCCAGGTGGCCAAGAAGGCCAATGGCATCTTGGCTTGGATCAGAAACAATGTGACCAGCAGGTCCAGGGAGGTTCTTCTCCCTCTGTNAGGAAGTTTTTCACAGAAAGGGTCATTAGGCATTGGAACAGGCTGCCCAGGGAGGTGGTTGATTCACCTTGCTTGGAGGTGTTTAAGGCATGAGTGGACGAGGTGCTGAGGGACATGGTTTAGTGTTTGATAGGAATGGTTGGACTCAGTGATCCGGTGGGTCTCTTCCAACCTGGTGATTCTATGATTCTATGATTCTATGAGATGGATAAAAAAAAAAAATCATATCGGTTACAAAATGCTGCACAGACTGCAGACCCAGATGAGGGCAGGATTTCTGTTCCACTGAAGTCCAGAGTTTTGGTCTTTTGCAGACACCGAGATTTACCCCACCTCAGTGAGCCAATATAGAAATAGCTAGAGAATAACCCAATTATAGCAGAGATCACAGCCTGGAAAATACACATTTCAGAAGATTGGACAGACAAGATGACAGCCAATTCCAGAAGAAAATGGAAAGGAGGTGAACCTGCAAGACTGATGTCTATAATCTCAAGACTGGAAATGGAATCCTGGTGATTAGAGTAAAGCAGACATTCCGTTTTATCAGTACAAGCTTTAGAATATAAACACACACAAACATGTCTACAAAGATCCTTAACTCCTAATTTCTTTTGGCTTTATATAGAGGTACAGAGAAAAACAGATTTGAGGAAAAAAGGGGGAGGGTTTGTTCCTTTCTGTTTGGAAGAAGCTTAGGATTTATTTCTATTTCATCCATTAACAAAAAGTTTTGATTCATTAGTTCTGTTTGTGAATTCCAAAAAGGCTTGGTTAACGAATGCTCCTTGGTTCCTAAAAATTCCTGACTGCTTCCACTGAGCTTCTTGTAACTTCAGCAGAGAGTTTTCTGAGGAAAGGAAGAGAAGAGACTCCTGGTGGAGCTGAGCAAAGAGCTTTGAACATTTGTCTTCATTATGACCCAAAATGAAACCTGAAATTTTCAATGAGGGAGAATTTGTACAACGTGGGATATAGTTTCAGTGCAAAATTGAAACAATAATTCTAACATGGCCTTTTAGAATTTGACCTTTTTATCTCTTAACAACATTTAAATATAATACTGAATTTGAATATTTGAAATGAAAAGTAATTTCAACATTTGAAATTTCCACTTTTTGCTCTGAAAATGTCAAAACAGGATATTTCAACTTTCTGGGAACTTTTTTCCCTCCCATTTTCACTGGAAAACGAGAACTTTCAGCTTGTGCTGCTCATTCAGGTGACTCATTGGGACAACTGACTCTCAACAGAAAAGGGAAATCTGATGGACTACACTACAACCTGTGATATCAAGCCTAGACATTCATTCCCTATTGCCACTACCCAATACTGTTTATTTCTGGTTGCGGATGAAGAGAAAGCTTGGTTGGGTCTCATTTCTTAAGTAACTACTTTGTCACTTTGTTACAGAGAAATAGTCAGTCTATACCCTAATCTGTGGCTAAGTCTATCATAGAGTCATAGAACAACCAGGTTGGAAGAGACCCACTGGATCATAGGGTCCAACCATTCCTATGGAGTGGAACAAGAAAATACTTGGACAAGGGAAAATGCAGAATTTTCAGTGACTTCAGTATTTTCATCAAAGATAATAATCAGCTGTTTGGTGCTGCCTCCAGTGTTTCATGTCCTCAGAACACCATGGCTGAATTGCTGAATGGTGCTACCAAACTATATTTTTTGTAGCCTGCTTACACTGAGCCAGTCTGAAGCAGGCATACATTATAATCACATTTTAACCATTGCTTGCATACTTTAAAGAGCTCTTCACATTTTAGGTTCCAGTAACTGAAGGAGAAATGTTGTGAGTTCAGCTGAATAATACTGGAACTGTTCAAAGATACTTTAAAGATATTTGTGTTATTCACATGATTATGCAAGTATTTTAAGATGAAAACTGATTGTCAGCTGTTCCTGAAGGAGAAATAGTGGTGATAACACTTTTGACTGCTTTGACTAAAGCCAAATAGGAGTGCAAATCAGAAGGCTCAATCCATGGAGTTACCCTGATGCAAAATCAGAGTGAAAGAAGTCAATTCATCTCATAGTCAAAAACTTTTTGTCCAGTTCTGCACCAGGCATCAGAGCTCCGAGGTGCTACATTTGCACCTCAATCCAGCCATGCTTCATGGACAACTGCTGGCCAACAGCATGGCCTCAATTCCTCTTCCTCTAGAGTGGACCTAGTAAGTCTACCCCTATTTACAGGTCATTTTGAGATGCCTGAGTGAAGAGAATTACATAACAACTAGAAGTTATTATGTACCATGTATGTGTTTGCCTGTAAATAATAATAACCTGAAGCAGAGATAAGAACAGAAGTTCCTGCTGTAGTCTATGTTTATAACAAATTCATAAGCAATAGTGTTTGAACATGATTTCTCAGCTGTTCCTTTTTGGAATGATAGGTTTTGTTCTAGAACCAAGTCTACCCCTCTCATTATCTTGGTTATATGGATTTTATTGCTTTTAATATTTCAGAATGGAAACAGATATGTGAAGGCAAATTTTTAAAAAAAAACATTTTGGGGGTTTTTTTCTACTAATTTTTTGCACTTTAATTATTCTAACAATCTCTATTTAGAGCTTTTGTTTGCTTATAGTCCATGAAGTCACCAGAACTGATCTGTACTGCTTGCTGGTGCCCAACAGCCTGTCAGCATTATCACCAGTGCAGTTGCCACACTGTCTATGTCTGCTTTGACAGTGGTGGGTCTGCTGTCCCCAGTCCCAAGTCTGGGCAGCTGAAATGGCTGGTAGGTCTAATTTCACTGCCTCTGTGCATCCTACCAGGATTTTACACTGGAAATAAATTGTCACAGGGAGAATATTTAAATTCAGGAAACAAAATGTTCTCACTAATTCAATGTAGCCATCTCCTGCCCACTAAAAGTTATGAGTTATGTGTGAAGTAAAAAATCTCTCTGCTGCATGAGATAATGAGAAAACGGGAATTCTTTATTCATTGTACTTGTCCCTCTGCACATAACATTTGTATATCATGCCAGGACTAACCTGTGTCACTGCACTTATAGCCACAGACCAGACTAAATGCCTGCCCTTCACTGTTTTTACGTCATGATTCATATACTATCTCTGCTCTTTCTGACTGCCTGCAATTACTTGTGACAAATGATTCTTCAGTGTACTGTCTGCTTTACCTTTTCAAAATGTTTCCATGGCTCACAGATAAGTCAGCTAGTGTACACTGTACTGTCTTGTGGGAAGTAAATCCCAGGACACACAGAGGAACAGGTTCCACACCATTTTGCTGGCAGAACTGTAGACATCCACCTCACTCAGTGGTAGCACATCTATTCTGGACCAGCCATACCAGCAGTGCTGGGGCCCCTTGGTTACACTGATGCAGAGTTTCCAAAGGGATATGTTCTTACTTACAGCTATACTCTCCTAACAATGTGAATCTGTGTTTCACAAGTAGCTTGGTATAACCTATAGCAAAATATCTGGTCAGCATAAAATCATTATTTTGATATCTTGCCTGAAAGTACACCCAGCTGAATGACCCCTAGCCCTGCTCCTGTTGGTGTGCTTGTTAACCATATATACACCTGGAGGTGAATCCTGCCTTGCTTTAAAACTATGAAAATCCTGGAGGCCTGATTCTGCCTTCAGTTGCAGTGCAGTGCATCAGGGCAGCTCCACTGACCTCAGGGGATATAAGTGCCAAGAGACTCAATCTATTGCCTCCTGGTAACAGAAAGTGTGAATTAGCACTCTGGCTTGTGATTTGCAGCCTGCAATACAAAGAACCTACTCATATAATGAGTTTCAAGCAATGACCTGTTCTCTGCCAACATGGTGAATTAAAATACAACAAGTATACATGCAGTATTTTTTCATGGAAAATATTCCATTTGAAAGTGAAACCTGTTGAGAAAACTGATCCCAAGACTTCCTTCTAGGAACATCTTCCTTTCCTAGATGATATGCTGCAGATTTAATTTAAAACATTTTTATGGCACTATTGGCCTTTTTATTATTGTGCCTTCTTATTCCAGACTTTTTTTTTTTTAATAAATGCATTTTTTACAATTGCAAAACACTTCACTGTTTGGAACTGCACAAGACATTGCCATGAATGGATTCATCATGACAGCAGTGTACTGACAATGGCTTTAATGCTGGATTTTCTATTCAAATTATTCTCTTCTTGTCCTCTATTGAAGTTTGCTTAGGTATGTACACATCCCTTCTCATTACAATAACTTTGCTCAGCCAATCACAGAAACAGGATTTGCACAGCTAAGCTACAAATGTTTATTCTGGCCTCTTCCATACATACACCTCTGCATTAGTTGAAGCAGGAGTGATAACAAGCTCAGCCAGTGGGGTTTAGGCTGAACATTAGGAGAAAATTTTTCATGGAAAGGGTCATTGGGCACCGGAACAAGCTGCCCAGGGAGGTGGTTGAATCATCTTCCCTGGAGGTGTTTAAGGCACAGGTGGATGAGGTGTTTAGGGGCAGGGTTTAGTGATTGATAGGAGTGGTTGGACTCGATGATCCGGTGGGTCTTTTTCAACCTGGGGATTCTATGATTCTATGACATCATTAAAACAGTTCTTCCAGGTAACCCCTCTGCCTGGCTCTGTGCTCTCTCCTCCTTGCTTCCTCTCTCTGCTTCTCAGAGTTAACTCACCTCTCTGCTGATCTGATCTTGCCGGTGCTGTGAAGGTGTTACGAGTGAAAGATACTGTGACATTGCTGGCTGCTCATACTGCTCACCTCCAACATATTTCCCATTCACATGTGGTCCTTGGCCTGCCTGTGCTCGTGCCCATCTGTCCAGGAGGCACTGTGCCTGCCTGCAAGTCGCTCAGGTCTGTGGCCAGACACCAAGGGGTTTACATGGGCAAGGCAGCGTAACGCTGCAAACGACATCTGTTCTGCAGGAAGTATCCTTTGTGGGAGAGATGGCGTTGCCCACCCCCTTCCACTCGATTACACTTGTTGATCCATGTGCCAAAGCAGAGAAGGAAGGCAGAGCCGGGCAGCCAGTGGATGTTCACAGGCACTTGTGCCGGACCCTGGGAAAGAGTAGAAAGCAAGAGAGGATTCTGAAATCCCATGCTGATGCCATAATGCATGGCACTGAAAAGGATTACTCTTCTTGTACTCTGTTTACAGAAGCCAATATTCTGGGCATCCTCCTGCAAAATAGACACAAAATGCTACCATCTGCTCATTGCTCCCACAACTGGGCAAGATGCAAAGAAGTGAAAAGAATGCCAGCATGGGCAAGCAGTCTCCACCCAGCCCAAAGGGGGGTTCAACACACGGTTGAACCATACAAAGGAAGTTATGCAGAAGGGCCGGTCTTGTGGTGGGTCTTATTTGTAGTGCAGACAAGCATTTTCAGATCAGAAATATTCAGAGTCTCCTTGGCACCTTAGCCAAATAAATGTACTTCACTGAACCCCAGTAAGCACAGAGTCTGTGGATGTGGCTGGCCCTGGAAGAGAGCAAGAGTCCACTATCAGGCCTCAGAACTGCTTGTGCCGAGGGATCACAAGAGACAAAAGAAAAAAACACAGAGCAGTCATGCTGATGTGGTATTTGGCTTCTGCCTGGCTCCAGCCCCAAGCACCAACCAGCCAGCAACGCTGAGCTATGGCTGCTCTGTATGGCAAACCCTACGTCACCTTACCTCCTCTGATTTTGTTGGCAAGACAACAATTGGTGTGGATGTGTCTTCCTGCCCTCTAGATGCACCTTCATTTTGTCATTTAGAAGTACCTAGCAGGTCCACCAAGCTTCATAGACACATCCTTACAACTATGCCTTTGGTTGAAGAGAAAAGGGGGGGGAGAAAATCTTCTCTGGGAGAAAAGGCCTAGAGAGAATCCGCAGCATGAAATGTGGGAGAAAAAAATCTTCTCATAAATGCTTCCTATTCTGCTCACTGGTGTCCCTGCATCTGCTTTACTGTTGCCCACAGTGCACAGCCACCCCCAAGCCAAGTAAGCCAATTGCTGCTGCAGTCACAGCTGACTGTGCTGCCTCTGACACAAATCCCAACCCCAGAAAGAGGAGCTGGCATGGCAAATCCACGCTGGACAGCAGCACTGCTCAAGTTATTTGTTTTTATGGACAGGGATGCTGAGCCCAGACTCTGAATTGTCAAATCCCTCTTAGAATGCAGATTGCTACGCTAAAGCAAGGAAAAAGAAAAGCAATTCAGAGAGAAGAAAAGGATGGAAATACCTATCATTCAACAACACTGACAAAAAACAAACCCTGGCAGCAGGCTCCTATGCAATGCCTTGTTTATGCCAATGTTGGTTGCAGCTCCTGTTCAGATCAGAAGCACAACAAATTGTCTGTTTCTCTGAATCCAGCAGTCTCTGATAGCTGGTGACCATGCTGACCGAGCCTATTGCCTGGATTTGAATGGGAACGACAAATAGTAGAAACAGCCAAACTTGAGCACATACAAGATTTTTTAAATAAATCTAAGACTGTATTTACAAGTTCCAGCTTTTAAGGCCAGGATATTTTATTTACTTTGCTGTTGTTTTAATGATGAAAAAGCATAAGAGCAATCCATCTGTCTGAACTGAAGGCTTCTTATAAATAAACAACAATAAAAAACAACACATGAAATTTATTTTGCCAATTCTGTTTTGTCTGATTCCTCCCCAGAATCTAAATCAACAAGAGATCAGACTGCAGTTTGTGAGTAAATTTCTTCCAACTGAAACAAACAAAAATAGACAAAGATAACCATCCTCCTTATACTTTATGCACAGTAATGCAAGTTATTTTCCACTCCATTTAGACTTTTCACCTTCCTTTCATTTACCTTGTTTTTTACAGTTCAATAAATATTTTTCCAAGCTCCACTTGCCAAACAAAAGAGTTTAGCTTCAGTGTTACTCCTCTGACAAATATCCTTATGGTGTTGCACATGTGAGCCATTGATAAACAAATTAAAATTCTGTCCCAGCTCAGAGCTCAGCTGGCCCATTTCATCTTGCGGTATGGGTTTGTAAAGGTCTGGGTGTCTGTCATCCTCCCCTAACCTTGTCTTTGTCAAAGGGATACAAAAGCCTGCACGCTCGGGGCCTTACGATACTGATTAGTGTGAGTGACAAAGTGGAGTAGCAAGTCCACTCAGCCCTTCATAATAAATCTATCAAAGAGTAATAGAATTCCATCAATTCTGCATCATCCCCGAGGGTCGCTGTGCTGGGATGGAAAGTGTGTTCCGCTGGGATTGTACAACTGTTATTATTCAATTACACTCTTTTCTTCCTAGTTAAAGACCATGATATCATTATCACTTAATGAATACATATAATTGGATCTGGACTCTATGTTTGGCTGATGAATACCACTCACTATTCATTCAGTCTCAGCTCATCTTCTGACCATTTATTATAGACTTTTGGCTGAAAACCATGATGACAAAGGGAATTTGAAATTAGCTGAGATTTCATTCAATGCTCAGTTAGACACAAAGGCAAAATACAATTCTGACGCATAAATGAGGCTGAGACCACATGGAGAAGTTTTGCCTAAGTTAATAGCTGTTGATTTCTACATAAACACATTAAAGGTAAGTGCAAAGATATTTTTCAAGACTGTCTCATAAGCTTACAGGCAGGCAGGCAGAGATTTTTCTCCCTTTCTTCCCAAAACTGAAAAAAAAATTGACTCAAAGGTAAATACTGATTTTTAAGTTGGTGCTTTATTTCCCAACTTAGGCAAAATATTAGCTTTAAAGATGTCATCTGAGGCCATTATGATCTTTAACTCAGCACTGCTAAGCCAAACACCATTTTATGATTAAATAACATTTAAATCTGACAAAGCAAAAGTGCTTTCTATACAGTATATTTATTGCACCTAATATCGAGACCATCATTAAGTTTCATCAAACAGTGTGCCCCCAAAGGAAACTGGCCCTCCTAGTCATATTGTTGGGAGTAAATGTAGCATACCTCCTTTGGATCACTGGTGAACAGGCCACCTCATTAATCCTAGTTAGTAGATGCTGCTGGGCATGTGGAGCAGCCAAATCCAGATGCTACCCACAGAGCCTCTCCAGGCAGTTGGGGAATCACAGAGTACCACCTCAAGCCCTCCATACATCACTTCAAATTAAATTTACATTAAGTGCTACTCCATCAGAGCCGAGAGAAGCTGACATCTTTGGAAAATGCAGATGATAATCCATTAAATCCTATTATATACATGTCTTCTAATTTTACTTAAGCTCATGCATACCAAAGTGTGAGTTTGTGTTAAAAATTAAAGACCCTTTTACTAGAACAAAAGACTTTATGAACTGTTGACTTTGGGAGGGTTTATTACAGGATCAGGCTATTCTGTCAAGACAAGTAGACTTTTTTTTTCCTGTAAAATTTCTGGTTAATCATTTGTTCCTGGGATCTTTTTTCAAATGCACAATGTGTCTTTGCTATTTCCATCTCAAACTCTTTGTTCTCTCAAATAGAAGTACAGCCTCTTTAACTTCATCAAATGTTATGAATGAAACAGTGGGACACATATTGTCTCCTTTTGCAATTAAGAAAATATTTGCTGGCAGCTTCCAAACTGGCAAGAGTAAGAAGATGCTATAAAATCATCACAGTGAAAAAGCTAAGGATTTAATTGCCCTATTACCACATATGTTAATCCCTTTATATTTTCATAGTCCTTAGTCACAGTTACTTTTACTTTGATGAGTCTCTTCTAATTTCATAGCAATGATCATCTTATTTTTGATTCAAGGTACTTAAATTTTTATATTTAACTACTGTATTTTATGTTTATGTTTCTGTCTGATTTGGTTTTTTCTGCAAGACCTAAGGTAAAACTGAAAATATACAGATTTCAGAAGAAGGTAGTAATTATTTCAGATATTAGGCAAGTATATTATAAGAAAACATATCAAGAAATAAAATGCACATATAGACATATACACACACAATTAATTTAAAAGCTATTTATCAAACCTTTTGCAAATTTAATCAGAGTTTGGATTTCAGGCTTAGATTTGCTTAAAGTGTTTCACTGTATGTTTGTTTTACAGTACATGTAGTATAGATGTGTTAGTTGTTAACTACTGTCATTCTTTGGTAATTGAAAAGTGACAGGTCAGGCTGTCATCTAGCATAAATAAGTGTAGCACATAAAATTCAAGAGTATTAATAAGCTGAACTGAAGTTTTTCAATGGAATATTTCTGATTTATGTAAGCTTAGGACAGTTCCTCATATTATTTTCTACCACAGAACACAGAAGTAGCCTATGTTTACAGTGCAGGTCATTCCATTCTATCTGTCCACTCTGGGCAATACTTAGGGAGCTGGTAGTACCTTTCAAATGACTGCAGATGCTGTGGCAGTAGGCAACATCATGCTTTGTGTTTGAAGGTTAGCTTATGACAAATAAAACAGGGATGTGATCAATAATCAGAACTGGAGAGTTTGGTTCAATCTTCTTGAAGTACAGAGCTCATGCATGTTACTCTCATCAAAAATAGTAAAATCTGCTTTCATAAATACCTGTTCATCAGGATTATAAAATTACCCATATTATTGTTCCATAATATACTTTCATCTTAATGATTTGAGAAGCTCTCCGTCACATATAGGGCAGTGATCCTCACAGTGGTGAAGGAATCTGGTATAAAGAGCTATGGCAGAATACAGAACTGTGCTTATAGTTGTGTTTATAAATAACTACAAAAGTTGTTGCTGCTTACACCACTAGGAAGCATTTCTGAGGAGGTATTTTTGGATAGTGAAATGAGATATATGCTAAGTTGAGGGGTTTTTAGTCCTCTGCAAACGACCATTAACACAGATATGCAGGATCTGCCTAAAACATCAATTTTTATTTAAACTTCTACACTTTATTTTGAGAGTAATGCTATTGGGGACGAGGTAAATATAGTTCACTGTTCTCTGTATGCCATAAAACATCTTCACTGCCCCACAGAGAAATGAGTCTATCAGCCCAGAACCAAGTAGCTACTTCCTTTACCTCTGGACATTTCTAGCATGACATTTAATGTATTGTCACATCAGGAAAATATCATGGAACATCTATTATTTCAGTTTTCTTATTTCATTTCTAACAAAGGGATATAAGTTGTTATTTATCTGCATCTGATGGGTCAAATTTTGTTTTCAGAATCACAAGTAACTAGCAACGGAATTGGAAGGATCCAAAAAAAAAATCTTAACTGCTAGGTTATACCTAGAAATTACAAGGAATCTCTGAAAGATGGTGCTAAGTACATAAACAAAGCAACATGCTGAATTTCATATTAAAATCTGTGGTGTACGATGCAGGATGATCCTCTTTCTTTTCCTATTTTAGGCTTCCTTTTCCAGGGATTGGAAGACGAAGAAGCCATATATGAGCATAGTAGTAAACAAAGTCTTAGGCTCCACTGTGGAACTCAGTGCCCTACCTCCATGTCTGATTTCCACCAGAATAGAAGAGAGAAACCTAAAAATATTTCCAGAATCTAATATCTGAAATGTCTCTGAACAGCATCAAACCTATCAAAAAAGCAATACATAAAATAATTAACAGATTTTCAACAGTATCTATGAGGAGTAGTTTACTGAGGAATGTCAAGTACAATCAAAAAGTATCTAACACCAGTGTAACCCCTGCACCTAAAAGAGGGGCTTCCAAACCAAAATGATGACTAAAAGGATCCTTTTAGAGAGACAGTATTGCCACCAATGAAAAACATTTCTTGTATAGCCCTGCTGGAGGGTATGAATCTTGCCATTTCATGGAGTTCCCCAAAACTAAAAGAAATTTCAAGCTAATCCTTCCAAGAAAGAGCAGCCATAATCTGAAGGCTCATCTCAAGGTTGGGCTGCCACAACTTTCCACTTGGCCTGCTGGAGTTCCATAGCTGTGTTCCTTATTCACAGTAGATGCAATATAACATCGCATAATATAGCTTAACTTGGGCTGAGTAAGTCACCTTAGTTTTCATTTACCACATGGCATGGATCTGCCTCATGATTGCACACAGTTCAGTCTGTGATGCTCAGTAAGTTTCCATAAGTTGTGAATCCATGTGCTGAGAGCTCCAGGCATCTAGTGATGATCAAACTGGCCTTGCATTGTCATCTATGGGGCAGGGAATATGTTCTTGCTCTGTGGTTGTTTAATACCTAATAAAATAGTTCATGAGAGAGGCTCTTCCTCACTTCTTTCTAGTTTGCCACCATTTTATACAACTCTCTGATAACTTATTCTCTTCCTGTGGCTTCCTGGAAGAGGACTGAATGTTATTATTCACATGCAGCTCCACTTGGAGATTCAGCCACCACAGAGGTCTCAGTGCACTAGACATGGTACATACATACAAAGAGCAAGAGGTAGCCCTTGCCCTCAATAACTTACAGTCCAAATAAACAAGACAGACAGAAGGTCAGAGAGGAAACAGAGGCACAAAGAAGTGACGTGATTTGCCTGCAGTCACCTAGTAGATGATTGGCAGAGTCAGGATTAGACTAATAGATCACTGAATCAATCCACTGACTAAACACACTGCTTCCCATTATTTCTTGGGAGGCAAACCAGGAAGAATGATCTCACTCGGCTAAGAGCCATAATAAAAATAACAGCAGTACCGAGGGCAAGTTCAGAGCTTTCTACATGATGTGCTGTGGATCAATTGGTGGAGAGGCTGCTCTCTCCACCACCATATTTTGAATTGTCTTCACGGCAGGAATGATGGAAGAGAGAGGAATGGCTGACAGTACTGAATAAAACTCCATGTAAATTCCCCTTATGAACATCTGATCAGTATTTATATGGGCATAAAGGGTTATTTATTTCCCTGTCTCCATGAATGATTTACATGCTACTCTCCATTTTTATAATGCACCCACTCGGGCTTGAGGAGGAATGTACTCTGACTGGCTCTTTTTCCGAATAAACGATTTGACACAGAGCTGGAGCCAGGATGCTGGGTGGGGGTAGGAACATCTTAAGCATTTTTAACTGTCTTTCACAGGAGCCATTTTCATCCCTCCTTCCCATTTTTGACCCTTCCTTTTTTTCTTCCTGTCATCAGGTTTCATCTTCCCAGAAGCCTCTATAGACTCCAAACTCCTTTGCTCGTTTTGTAGGCAGAATACTCCATTTTTATGTGATATCTTTTTTAAGGATGAGATTCAGGAAAGAGACTGCAGAAGTTTTAACAATAATCACTCAGTGAATGAGATTGCATTCCCTAGGAGTTCCCACTGATTCTCTAGCTCAAGCTGTATCACTATTGCCTCCAAGGGCTTTCCCACCCAAGGGCCCGGGTTAGATTTTTTGAGAACTCGGTAATTCCACACCAGACTGAGCCTCAGAATTCGAGAATAAGTACTCTGAATACAGTATTGTGTTTTATAAAGGGCAAAATCAAAGTTTGGATCAATTCCTGATATAGAGTATACAGTTCAGCCAAATCTTAGCATTTTCCACATGTGAGTCTGAATAGTACAAAGAGAACTTGAACATTATGCTGAGGCATATAGCAGATAGATTCTATATGGGACTTCTAAAGCACTTGGCCTTCAAATTCTAGGCAGATGAGTGGGATTTCAACTCAAGAGAGCAAATATTTTCCCTCACTTCCAGTAATACCAAATACAATTGATGCAGTCCTGCTAAGCTGAATTTGATAGCTGGAATGAACACAGCAAATAAGTTTACAAAGGGTTGGACAAAGACCCATCACTTAAGCTTCTAAGAAAATCCTTTTAAAAAGGTCAACTTACCAACCTGTATCTCTACAACCTATACTCTGACCCTTCATATTCAACCCCAAACAGCTTAAGAAATTCAACTACACTGTCTCCATTAGGACTACTTCTGGATCACATTTGTCTAGTTGCATTGCAGTATTAGATTTGTTTCCGGGTTAATCATACTTGTAAAATGCATTCAGTGATGAAAAGAAAAAAGAAAATTACAAAATTAAAACATAGAGCTATCTACCAGATAAAAATGCATTTGTGTACACTACTTGTGTTGTCTAATTTCCTTGGCCTGCCATTCAAACAATTCTGCTATCAAAATGACTTGAAATGAAGACATTAGGGCCAGCACTGAAGCAAAACCACCAGCACAAATTCAAGGTTTTTCATCACCTGAACCAAGGAGGACAGTGTTAAGACCTTGTTATCTGGATTGCTTGTTGTGCAAACATTAGGCAAACTTCTTGTGAAGTCAAAGCAGCCCAAAACATGACTCCAGCTCTGAACAGCATCTTCTAAAGTTTTAAAATCTGTCCCAACTTTCCATCAGATCACCTGCAACAGCTTTGCTACAGCATAAAGTCCTGGGCAGGAGTCTGAAGTGGTGGACAGCAGACCTTAGTCTTAAACAAGGTTGTATAACTTCTGAAGAGAGGGAATCTCCCCTCACCCCCAGTGCTTCACTCTGTACAGCCACCAGACAGTCATCCACCCTCTCATTTTTGATGTCAGGGCAGCTCGCATCCTACCCCAGCCCAGGGCAGTCATGGTTTACTGATTGATAGGAATGGCTGGACTCGATGATCCAGTGGGTCCTTTCCAACCTAGTGATTCTATGATTCTATGACACCTGACAGTCACCTCTGCCAGTCACTGCATGAACCTGGCTGTGCAGCCAGGTTCCATCCACACCTCCTTCAGCACTGGGTGAAACCGAACAGAAAGAACAACCTGGAAATAGCAGACAATGACAAGCTCTCCCCACACAAGCCCTTTTAACACCCAACATGGTGCCAGTTCCACCTCAGCACCACTCAGCCTGCCAGCCCCCATCAGGGGCAGCCAGACTGCCTGGAAGCACCCAGTTGGTCAGGAACATCAGTCCTCACACGGGCTTGACCAGGAGCAGACCTGCTGTCTCTCACAGCAGCGTGAGGGACCTGGGGCAGAGGATTGAGAGTCAGGGATTGAGAACAGTTAGAGGAATGGAGCGATCCAACACCTCCTCTGTCAGTGGCTTCTTTGGCATCCCTGTCCTGGGACCAGTCTGATCATGTGCTGAGGCACAAATAATCTGGGATAACATTCCTTGGATGGAACCACCACTGTCCAACTTGTTCTTTCAGGCAGGCAGAAAGAACTGCCTGAGAGTTCGTTCTTTCAGGCACCCCATCGGCGCATGTGCTTTCTCCTCAAGGCTTAGTCCCATTAAATTCAGTGGGACTGCACTACTCCCTCACGGAGAGCCCAGTTACTGCAGCCACAATAATGCTCTGAGCCATCTGGATCACTGGATCAGCTGCTCTGGCTCCAGGGGTTCCAGCATCCAGAGCAAATGGGCCAAACCCACAAGAGGCACAGTCCCATGCTGTGTCCCCTAATGAGGCAAAGCAGCACAGGTTCACTGACTTTGGCACAAACAGCTACATTCATGTCGCTGTAGAGAGCCATTACTGATAGTTCTGGTTATGTTAGCAGGAGAAGTTTCAAGCGAACAAGATTAGGAGACTGTATGGGGAAGAAATTGCAAATAGTCCTGTCTGTTGGAAGGAGGACTCTGTTTTGCTGCTGCTCTGAGATTTTTTCCTTCACTTATTGTCCACAGTTTAAACTACCATAACAAAAGTAAAGCTAAATTTCACGCAGGCAAAGAAATAAGCAATCCTCTCTGAATTCCTTTGCATAGGTACTACATTCCTGCCTCCTTCAGGCTTCCCCAGCATGTGTTTAGTTGGTCAGATTCCCTTGGTGACCTGGTTTTACTAACATTTTCTCACACAACAAAGAAGAAATTATCATAAACAAAGAATATATTAATGTTAACACCAAGCTTTTCACCAACATTTAACTTTTATGGAGAGTCAATCTATTTTTTTCCACGACTAAGAAAAATCCAGTGATGTATAATTAAAATAACAAAGAAGAGTCCCATTCTATACAAGTGTAATTATGTTCATGTGGTATCACTGTAAT
This sequence comes from Piaya cayana, assembly GCA_013389865.1. Lineage (NCBI taxonomy): Eukaryota > Metazoa > Chordata > Aves > Cuculiformes > Coccyzidae > Piaya > Piaya cayana. The sequence continues at coordinate 101,889 of WAAB01025966.1, forward strand.
TGAAACACAGAAGATGTTTCAGTCTATATTAAAAGAGAATTTCTTTCAGTGGGTTTCCTGAAGCTCATTAGATATTCCCTGGCCTATTCTCCTAAGTAATTAGATTTTAACAGGATTTTCAACAGATCAGAGCAATCTCTGTGGGTGCCAATAGGAGACTCTCCCTCTGGCCTTACCAGCAGGGCAGCATGGATAACATCCAGGCTGGGAGCTAATAGGACAATTACTGGCCTCTTTTAAATGAGTTACATTAATGCACTTAAGCTAAATGGCTCTTTGTATGATTAAATATTAACATCTGCAAAATATGAAATCATGATATGCAATCAAGTTTTGTTGTTTTAATTTCCCAAATGCCGGATTTTGGTGGTGTATGTAAATGTGCATTTGATGGTGTATGTTAAACTTTCAAAACACAGATCAGCGCTATTTGCGTATGGTTCTTCTGGAGCTACTTAGTTAAACCTCTTAAAATAGCACAAGGCAAGAGAAAATTATCAAAAATTATATAAGAACAAGAAAAGTAAAAAAACCTCCAGTCTTCATTTTGAATGCCTCAGAGTGAGCCAGGTCAAAATTTCCTTTGCAAACAACAAAATCAAAATTTTTAATCCAATGCCTCTATACCTAACAGTTTCCCAACAGGAATAAGAAAAAGAACAGGAACCAGCTGAAATGTTAAATGGCATGGCCAGCAGGGGTGCATGCTGAAGTGGATAGTGCTTTTAAAAGACAGTTTTGTATTGGTTGCCTAAGGTTTCTTTTGCATTATATGAGAAATTACAGGTTTGCTTCTTCACTTTCCTGCATAGTACACATCAAATTAGTAGAACTTTGGATGCCCACACATACACACATGCATGTGCACATGCACATATACATGTACGGACAAATATACAGAGAGAGGGATGTCTTATTTAGTAAGAAATGTTGTCACTGCACTTTCAGGGGACTGAGTGATCAGGCTAGGACATACCTCTCATTTCTAAAATACTAAACTGGGACTTGATAGAGTCTATTCAAAAGTTCATTCCTGTTGAGGAAAATATGTAAGTATTGACTTAACGTGCATTGACACACAAGACAGGGTTGAGGGAGGTGTGAGCTCTGTGACCCTGTGATTAAGATTTGTCCCACATTACACGTATTTGTTGTTCTGCATATCTCATCCACTCACCAGACCCTGTGCCCTGTCTGTGCTAACCCTGACCTCTGGGTATGTGTCTGCTGCCTGAGTGAGTTCTCTTTGCAAGTTGACTCAGTTACCCTGGCATGCTCCAACACTCTGCAGCACACCCGCAAAATCAGCTGACAAGGTAAGTAAATAGGGCTTTTACGTGGGCTGGAAACATGCTCACTTTGCAACAAGGAACAGGCTATATTCTGATAGTTCTCTGTTATTTCCCCAGATTCTTGCTGTGTGGAAGGATTCTTTTTTTGTTGCACATTGAAACCTCTAAATTTTCCTCCAATTTCAAGAGCAGCAAGGACTGCACAGCACATGGGCAGTTCTACAGCTCCATCTTAGGCTCCAAAAGTTAATAATGTCAGCAATGTGGAGTGCACTCTTTCCAAATAAGTCTACAAATATGAAATAATTACTCACTGCAAGTCAGTTGTAGGGCAGAGAAATATTACTACTGTATTTCAGCTGGGAAACTAGAGCAGAGATAAAGACCCAAATCCTTCGATATCTAAATCCCAAATGTAAGGATCTGGTCTGAAAATTTTTGTCCAAATTTTTGCCCCAAATGTTGGTAGGGAGCTCGGACAAACTTTAATTGCTGCCTTTCAATCCAGCAAAAACTGTCTTCTGCTTGACCAAGTCCATGAAGCCTGAAGGAGGACCAAGTCCAGTACAAACTCTTATTTCCTCCTGTGATACAAATTTATCCTTCATCATAACTACCAAGCACTGTGTGGTGGAACTTAATTTAGGGTACTGTGCAGTAGTGTCTCCAGTTAATAGAAACAGCTACTCCTGCTGGTTACTAAGGGTTGACAGCGTTTTATCAGTTGCCTCAATTTGAAATAAATATAAAACTACTTCTTCTTAGGGAAAAAAAAAAATTCTGTCATCTTTCTTTGCCCAGATTCCCTAGACTTTCTGACCAGTTCCAGTCATGCCATGGTCTGAATGCATGCTACAGCCACAGAGCATTCTTCCAAGAGAGGGAACTCACCCCAGCTGCCTTGGGTGACACGCTGAACTGTCACCATCTGTTATTTGGAAACACTGCCATGAGATCTGGCCATGCCATAGCAGCCTCCTCATGAATCTGATGGAGACACACAAATGTTCACATGGTGCAGGAGCTAATGATGGCAGCCTTTGGAACCAAGATGGAAAATATTAGTGTAACAGCATGACAGGAATAGAAAACAAAAGGAAAAAAGCACAACAAAACAGAGACACAAAATTGGAATATGAAACTCAGTAAATATGGAGATGTTTTAGCCCATGATGTTATTATTAGCAGCATGCAGGCTTGTCCAGGAGTTAGACAAGGCAGGCTCCCATGAAACGCGTTGTATTGAATACCATGAAAAGTGGAGCAGATCAGTGCCTACAGTTAAGTTTATCTGACACTTCCCGTTGTATAAACCTGCTTTCAGTTGCCCATATCTTTGCCAGCCTTTACCCATTAGGGATGAAATGTTCCAAACTGTCTGCCTCAGGCTGGATTATCTTGCTACATTTTAGAAGAAAAAGAAGATTGCCCACATTAAAAGGAATCTCATGACCATCTGCTTGAGGAGATCTCACTTCAGTATGGTATGTCCTTAAAATTTGTCTGCAAGGCTTCCATTGCTTTTGGAAACAAACTCTTTACTCTTCCAACAAAAACTGTCTGGATTTGGGCAAATTAAAAAAAAAAAAGATTAAATTAGGGCATTAGGGTTTGTCAACTATGTCTTCTGAATTGCTTCTAGGCACAGTTCCCATCAACAAGGCAACCATGATCCCATCAGAGCAAGCAAAAGAAGAGCAGCCCACAGCTTTGAGGACTTCAAAGGGTCAGCAGGACTTCCTAGGCTCCCTCCTGCTTCAAGCCACTCTCCCACCTGTACTCTCAGCTCTTCCTCTACATCATCCCAACTGTACAGACCAGGAAAACATAACCCTAGTGCAGAGTTGATGAGTCAGATCCAGCAGTAAGGAGGCAAACACAGGAACCTGGAACAGAGAGGCAGATGTCAGGGACTAGGACCAGAAGAGAAGAGGTTTTTCAGGTGGAAGAAAACGGAGCACTACAGCTGGAGAAGGCAGAGATGAGCTCCAGACACTCAGAAGTGTGCAGAATGTGCATGCATATTCACATGGACTCTAGAAGCAATCAGACACAGTTTGCCATGGTGTGCATTGCATGGATATATTATTGTCTCTAAGACTGTACTTCTTTTGTTGCAGAAGTTGGAATCATGTAGATGGAGACTCTCTGTTCAGGCATGTGACAGAGACAAATTAATGTGACAAGAATAGCCCTAAATCAGGCCTTTTCTAACTTGGGCATGCTTGGGTTGGCACCTTAGCGCTTTCCTCAAGTAATTTTTGGAGGCATTCATCTAGCCTTGTAAAGCAGGCTCAGAACACCATGGGGCCTCACTTAGCAAGCCCATATCAAATAAGCATGATGGGCAGAACAGAATTTAGGATGGAGAAAGTGCCAAATGTGCCAAATAGATACATTGATGTTGAAAGACCTTGTGAAAATAGGAAGATACTGTAAGAGTTTTCGTGTGAGGGGGTCACACAACAGCTCCCCAGTACCTTGGGCTCAGCTTCACCCCATCTTTTAGGTTCGTCTCTAATAGTCCAGCTAGAAATAGGTGACTAGTGATCTCAATGTTTACCAGCACTGAGTGAAACTTGTCACAGGACATTTGGTTCCTGAAGGGCTGAGTCTCAGACCTGGGAGAATACATGCTGTATCAGGCATTCAGGTATATTTGTGTCACCCACCACAGGGTTCACGGCTCTGCCACATCTGGACAAGGCAGGTGAAAGAGGACAGTCCTTGAACCTTGTGGGGATGTCTCTGCCCCCCAAAGCCAGCTGTCATGAGGAAACACATCTGGGTGCATATTAGATCTTCACAAGAAAAGTCTCTCTGTTACCTTTTGTGATCTGGACCAGCATGGCTTTTACTGTACTATAAGGGAGATTTTATGAGATTCGCCCCTTGCAATGTGAAGGTTTTTATTAGAAACACGCCTTCCTCTCTGTCATTTATGATAAATAATGTTTATTGATGTTCACTTCCTTCAGTGAAGTAAAGTGTCAAACAGCACATCGGTATTTGCCAATTTTCTTTTCACATTTCATGTTATGTGCTTTTTATGTTACATGCCTGATTAAAAATTTAAACATTGTCACCGTCAGTGCTAAAATACGTTGCCAGAGCATCCCTAATTATGCTTCCTTGTCTGCTCTGAGCAGGGACTGACATTTCTGGGTCAAGATCTGGTTGTTGATATGCAGCACAGGAAGTATCCAATAGCTACTTGCTGAAAAATAGCTCCTTCTCCCATGTACAATTATGGTACACAATGCAGAGCAGGTACCCGGGGGAGACTGCTCATGCCACGATAATTCCTGCCTCAAGAGGCTTTATCCTCTTTCTGCACATCATTTTGGTTTGCAGTTGATTAACTCAAAATAAAAACAGAGCCAACGAAGTGCTAGGGAGCAATCCCATCTGGTGGAGCAGTGCCGGCAGGGGAGGAGGATGAGGGTCCCAGCCTGCTCCTAGTTCTACCCTCGCTGAAACAGTAGCTTCAGCCAAGGCCCCACAACCTTTCAGGAAGGCGTTGACCTGTGCTTCAACACTTGTCTAAACTTTGTTCATCCTCCCAGACACACTGGCTGTGTGCTCAAGCTCCCCACAGCAGAAGATGTGGAGGGTACCCACTTTAGACAGGCTTTAGGAAGTGTTACCCCCTTTCAGAGGAGGCTTTGGGGTTTGTGCTCTGTGCAGGGGTGAGCACAGTTCCTTCAGACCTTTCCATTCATTTTTTCAAGGGAAAGTCAAAATAAGAAGTCATCTTCAGGTTTTCCTTCCTCTATAGACGATTACAAACTGACAGACCTGCTCCCACTTGCTTAGTAAACATTTAGGAACAGGCTTTTCAACAAGGGGTTCGTAAGTGCATCACATGATTTTATATCTTTTCACATTTTCATTTTCAAGTACATTTTCTGACATACACAGGAACCTAGACTGGTCTGCAAAAATTCACCAGAGTATGCTAGGCTGTGGAGCAGGGCATCTAACAACACAACTGACCTCCAGGAGGAGCCTTTGTACATATAAAAATGCCAACAGTGATATACTCTTGGAAATATGGCTATTAAAAAAAACCTTATGATATTTGCTACATTTGTTTACAATGGTAGCACACAAAATATAGTTAAAACTAGACATGATTTCTGAAAGTATCAATATTCAGAAAATTTAGCTGTTCTCCTCGGGAGCTGGTGGTTGATGAACAGTTATGAAATCCAGCCATAATTTATTGTGAATGTTCAAATTAGTGAAAAGGTGGTATTATATATGGCTCAATGCTTCATCAGTGCTTTAAAGAGTGTCCTTATTTTACCCATTAAATGCACATTGTACGAAGACTGCTATATTCCAAGGCATTGTAAAAACCCTTCCCTGCTGTTGCCAGAATTTTTTTGCATTGTTATTTGCTCTCAGAAAGTATTAACATTTTCACTTTGGAAAGAAGAAGAGAACAGGAAAAATCAGAATTGAGGCTCCAAATTTAAAAATAGCCATTGAAATTCTAGAGGCTTTACTCAACTTTCCATAATTTTCTCAAAACAATAAGATTACTTTTACACATAATTTTACATGTAACATCCTTAATTTGTACCCACCAGCCCTGACTAGCACAGAATCATTAAAGGAAAACGTGTGTATGACTAAAGGGAACTGGCAAACAGTTGCAGGACCCATTACAATTATTGGATTTAGCTCTTTGGAACCTGGTTTTAAACAGAAAAAACAACAATACCAGCAAAACAGAGTCAAATCTGTGGCCTTCAGTATCCAAAACATGTGTTCAGGTAGCCTTCTTCTTTTAAGCATGACGTTGTCATATTTAACATTCCTAGTGTACACAGCATTAACTTGTCAAAGTAGAGATTGGTTTCCTGGACCTAAATGCTGCATCCATCCCTTACAGAAGAAAACACACCCTGCCAACGTGCTGCTGTATTTGTATAGTTGTACAGTTCATTTAAATTTTGAACAAAACTTCACATATTGTCCAGTAAGTGACTGAACTGAAGAAATGTATTCCTGCCTCTTCCAACTACTATTTAATTTGCTTGATTTTACTGGAATCAGGATTCAGTCTTTTGTTAATGGTATCCAGCCTAATTAATATAACATATTAAAACAAGCCCTACACCTTGCTTGAGTGGTGAGACACTGGAGAAGGTTGCCCAGAGAAGTCATGCATGCTGTACCCCTGAAAGTGTTCAAAGACAGGCTGGATGAGGCTTTGAGCAACCTGGTTTTGGTGAAAGGTGTCCCTATGCATGGTGCGTGGGGGGATATGGAGCTGCATGATCTTTTAAGGTCCCTTCAAACCCAAACCATTCTATGATCCTATGACACTGACATCTGATGTCTCTGAAAGTATGGCTGAACTACAGCATTAGGACTGGAAAAAGCTATCAAGAGCAATTATTTGGGCTTTTGCATCTTATTAGTAGCTGATAGCGTACTTTACCAAAACAGGGGGATGCTTTTACTATCTCAAAACTAAGCTGCAAAAAGGCAATAGAACAAGGAGGACTTGCTAGCAAACAGTGTCTGTGTAGGAGCACACATTTCAGAGCATCTGTAGAACATCAGACTGGATCTCCAGAAGAGTCACAGATTGTCTCTGTGCAGATCTGAGTATGGTCTTGGTGCTCTCACAAGGCTGAATGGTTATTACTCCTGAGGACACTGTGAGAGGCAGATTGCAGAAGACAAAGGAGGAGGCAGTCCTGCAACCCTCTTTTCCCCACAGGACAAACAGTGCAGTAACAAAAAAAACACCCTAGTGCCAGCAGTGGCACTTTTAAAAAAAACTTTTAATTTTATCCTTCAGTTCGATATCAAAATCAACATAAAAACAGAAATTCAAGTGTACAAAGTGCTTCAGCAACAACTCCTAGGAGGAGTGTTAACACATGCGGTATCGCATGGCCAGACACTAGAGCTGGGCTCTGACTGTCTCTTGGGCATCAGGCTCAAGGCACTTGTGGAAATCATGTCCAAGATCCTGAGATCCAGCTCTGAACTCAGAAACCTGTTATCACTAATGAGGATGGGAGTCATTTTGCAATAGCTGTAATAAACATTTGTTCAAACAAAAAAGAAAAGTGAGATTAGAAAACATGCAATATGTCCCAACATTAATGGAAAACCTATTTGTGCCATCTATTTTGGAAAAATTATTGAAGAAGAGTTCATCCATGTGAAAATATTAGCACTGTAATTCTGTCAAGGTCAGTGAGACCTAGAGATTTGCTGAGAAATCACCTTCATTTCACCAGGTAAATAAAGAACTCGTTTTTCAAAGAAGCCTATTGAAGAAGGCACTCCATAGCAACAGTTAAATTATGAATACAGCACATATGTTCCATATCATATCATTTACAGCACACTTTAGCATAGACATAATGCTTAGTAACAAACTACAATACCATTCACAAAATGCATTTAAATAGCATAATTTAGTTCATTAAATTCAGTCATTTACAGTAAATCAAAATTATCATAGGAATTGAAGAGAGTACACAGTTGTTTGTTTGAATAGTTAAGCTAGGGAAGTCAATTCCTTTTTGAAGGTCAAGGACACAGTTGTTTCCATTTTCTGTTGTAAAAAAGATACAGCCTGTGTCATAAGATAATTTAGTATCATCTGAATATGATCAAGTCCTTTCCCCCTGCTTGTTCCGTATTATATAACCAGCACACCTAGAATATATGTAAGTCAAGAAAAAGCCTTCTGTGTAATGTTATCAAATTAGACTTCCTTTTTTTTAATGGACTTAATGGATGTGATCTTGGGTTTTTAGAAGGATTTAGTCTTGCAAATCTGCAGCATATTACTTGGAAGCAAAGATGTATGTTTTCCCCATTGATTGTTTGGCCTGTGGAAATATTATTGCATAAGAAAAGTGAAATTTTTTTAAATCCTTTCTAAGAGATACATTTTGGTGTTTGCCATTGGAGGTGCAGTGCGTGTCTGTGTGTGTCCTGTTGGCCAGGAGGTCAGTGCAGAAGTGACTTTGCAGCACACATCGACTGTACAGGGAGCTCAGGGTGAATCCTTCTAGGGAAATTCTGGAATTTAAATCTTCCTGTGATTTCTTGGGCATCAGAGGGAGGAAGATGACAGGGCAGGACATGATGAATCCATGTACTCCTGCTCACAGGAGGGGAGCCCAGCCCGGCCACAGTCTCCACCACGCAGGGGCACCCAGGCCAGACAACTCTGCTTACTTAGCAGGGATGAAGGACATAGGCATTCCCAACAGCTCTATTGCATGGATGGAAGTGAGGAATTTGTTCTCTATGGAATATAAAGTCAGGGAGGATTTCAAGGATCCCTCAGTCTCTTCTCACATCACAGGCACAGACAAACCTGGCTTCATGCTTACTTACACTCCATTATCACTTTCAGAGAAATGAACAATCCTAATTTTAAAATGGCCAGCAAAACCCCAAGGCACTGGGTCTCCTGTTGAATTTATCCCCACACTTTAAAAACATGCACTTGTTTTTATTCTGAGTTTGCCTATCTGCTTCTTACTCCTCACTGTTGTCTTGCCTGATTGATACAAGTAGAAAAGACCATGACAAAAATTCTGTTGTCCTTGTAGAAACTGCTGGGTTATCATCAAGTCTTCCTTATCCTGCTCTGAGTTGAGACAAGTGAAGTTCTTTGCCCTAGGGCATGACATTCCATCCCTTTAAACAATTCCTACCATCAGAACCACTTTTAAGAAGCAAGAGCCCTCTGCAAGGTCTTCTCTCCCTTGCAAAATTTTGACTGTAATTGAGATGCCTCCATTGCCTCTATGAGTGAAATGCCAACTCTTTTCTCATCACCTGGAGGGGAAAACGAATGAATAAGATATAATTTTTCATCAACAGACTATCCAAACACCTTAAAGTGCTAATTAATTGAGCCTCATACCGTCCTGGTGAAAGAGGGAATGTTTCTTTTTCTTTTTTTTAATGATTACACAGTGCAGTGCAGCGTATAGCTATAGAAGTTTAGTCTTAAATGAGCTGGTTAGGGCATTGCTGACAGCCTAGTTACAGCAGCATGAAGGATGGGCAACTTTCCCCCTTCTTTCTTCTTCAATCAGCCCACAGTAAGACCTCTCACCAGAACCAAGCTCCTACCAGGACACAGAAGGGTACTGAGCAGTAGTGGTGCAAGAAGTTCAAAGGCCCACATGTCTGATCCCGCTTTCCCATGCTGCTCCAGCAAACATGCATCACCCACCATGCACAGACACGTCTGGTGTCAGGGTGAAGCAGGAGAAGGGAGCAATTGCCTACAGGCAGGTCCATTTTAGCATCACAAGAAGCACAGATTGCCCTGCCTGACAGCACCACTTGGGCTACACAAAACAGATCAAGGTCACATATGCCAATAATTCAGCCCTGACATGTCTTCTCAAGGCTACACAAACATCAAATAAACTTTTTGCAAGGGGCCAAGTGAAACAGTGCACACTGGAAGTTGAGAAAGCATTTCATTTCTTGTCCAGATGAACAGATAGCACTAATCCCATGTGTCTTGTCAGAGCTGTCCTCTTCTGAACAAGGCTCCACAGGAGGTCTAGGAACTGGACATTAGCATAGTCCCAGCACAGTAACTGTCTTAGAGATAGCTACATCTTAAACTGCCCAAAGTGTTTGCTTGGAACTCTCCCCATCCCCACTCATATCAAGCACCACAGGAGCCCCCTGGAGTAACACTTGCACTATGTGTGGGACACGAGCAACACAGCAACCATCGCTTGGCAGCTGAGGGCTGACCCTGCTTCAATGGAGCAAGGGAGAGCCTGAGAATAGCTAGGCAAGCAGCCAGCCATGTACAGGGAGGGACAATTAGGGCCTAAACAGAAATGAATTATGCTAGAGAGAGCAATTTGCTTGTTGACTCTGCTGCACAACAAAGAGGGAGAAGGAGAAACTGTTCTTAAGACAAATAACATTCTCCATCTTCCTGGGCACAAGGGATGAAGCCATGAGCAGGCACAAAGGGCACAGATGACAGGGCAGTTCAGATCCTTTATAACATATAACACACACTGCCATCACAGCTGTCCTGGGACTGTGAGGGAATGGACCTGTTACGGATTACATCAAGGAAGCATCAAGAGGGCTCAACAGAGTAAAAGTGCCAAAGTTCTCAAAGGACAGAACTGAGACCTGAAGGTCAGTGCAACAGAAATGTGTCTGCATGCAGCTGGAGCCTCCTCTCCTTTTCAGAGTCCTGGAGCACTGTGAGGACCAGCCTTGTAGTGCTGGTGTCCAGGGAGCAGGGTGCTGATGAAGACCCAGGAGGGAGGGCCTGTGGAATCACTGAGGATCTTTCTTAACTTTTTAGATCTTCAGCCAACATCTGCAGAGCAGACTGTTAGCAGTTTGTTACAGACTGGGAAACTAAGCTTCAGATCCCTGCAAACCAGTTTGGTGGAGACTGGTGCCAGGGTTTGTGGAGTTTGTAATGATCATCCCCTGGGAAGACCACAGCAGAGCAGAGCTCACCTGGGAAGGTGCAAGGCTTATTCACGTGCATGGAAGACACACGTTCAATGGCAGCTCTCAGCTAGGAACAAGTGCATGTGAAGAAGTTTCCCACCTCCACCTGCAGAAGAGCATAGTAAACTTGCCCTAGATCAATCCTCCAATAGTAATTTCCCCACTGGGATAATGTGTGTGACCATGTCCTCTGCACAAACCAGGCCAGTGGACAAAAAGTGGCCTGTTTTACAGCATGCATAGTTTGGATTATCATGTGTATCTCATGTGGGAGCTAAAAGTGAATTTTAGCTACAGCCTGCACTGCAGGGGTCTAGGCTGAGTTACAAGGATCTGTAATGGGATGTTTGAAATTTAAACACCCATGTATCCACTTGGGCACAGATATCAGACATCAGAGTCCCTAAGAAAGACAGACACATTCTCTGTCTTACATTGTGTACCTTCTTCAGACCAGCATGGGATATAGCTGTTCAGCAGTAACAAAAGAGTTAATCTTGGACTAGTTTTAGCACTGATTCTACCGCAAGAAAAGTCAGGCAGATTATAACCCCACTTTCCTGCTCTGGGGTATTTCCTGTACATCACTCTTTGAAATACATTTAAATCATTTCACAGAAAAAGCAGGATCTTTGTCTGTTTTATTAGTGTGGAAACTGAGGCACAAGGGAAAAACGGTTACTTGTTCCTGGAGAGTCGCAGCCTGGGGAAACACCAGCTTCCAGTATTCTGCTAACTGGTCTGGAAATTGGATAAAATCATTAACTCATCCTTGAAATTTTTTTATGATAGATTGTAACTATTCAGTCTGTCATCTCCAGAGCCTGCCTCTCTCAGGAATTATAACTATGTACCTGAGGGCTGCCACTACAGAATAGCAAAGGGATACATCACATCCTCTGCCAGGCAATACTTAATGTGGCTGTGTTTGATTGCTGCTGGGTGTTATTGGACCTAGTACTTCTACCATTCTTACTTTAATGCTACTGTGTTAATTTGGCACCAAAACTGCATTTAAGACTTCACAGTGGGACTGGAAAGCAGTAAGCTCAGGAGGAAAATTCTAGCCTCACTTTGAGGTAATTATAAATCTTTTCTCTTGCATTCAGACACTATATACAGACTGCTGCATTAGCCTAGAATTTTATCTTTAATTTCCACTTTTCTTCTTTGCATGGGCTTCAGCCAGTCTTTGAGAGGAGGGGGGTCATAGTTGAGCCTTAACAAAGGGTCTTATTCACAAACCAGCAGCAGTCCCATTTGCAGCTTCCCCCAGCACCCCGGAAGCGACTATGCAGTGACAGGAGAAACTTGTACATCAGACAGACTCCAGATTTCCCCTGCAGCAACTATTTCCTGGTAAGGCCACATGTGCACTTCCAGGCACCGTGCTGCTTCTGATGCAAACATGCATACTCCTCAAGCTTGGAGACCTTAGGCAGAAGCTATCTCAAGCCGTCAGCCAGCACTGCGCTAGCAAAGGTGTTATTATTTATTAAAAAGCCTTTGTTTCATTCCACAAAATAGCATCAGATGAAGTCGGAACCAACCTCACCAGTATTTCTTGGTCTACTTCATTGACTAACTGGGACGTTGAGCTCAATTTGGGAGCTGAACACAACAGTGTTATGCCTGGCTCACAGGAATATTACACCCCAGCAGTTGGGGAGATCCTGGGGGCAAGCAACAGCTGGTGAGTGCCCTTGCCATTATAGTTTTGTCCCTATAATCTTGCCCCTAAAGCTTCCTATGCAGTCCCTGTCAGTGCCCACACTACCAGGGGCAGCCCAAGAGAACCTTACCCGCAAGTCCCATCTTCCTTACCCTGAAGGAACACCATTTTCAAGGGACCCAGTGTGAGTTTTCAAAGCAGATGACGATTTGACGTGTTGTACGGGACCAAAGAAACTTCAGTCCAGCCAACAGAAGAGCGGTTGTCAACAGGCAGCTGAGAAAGTCCGTGGAGCAAGATCAATCCTTCCACGCAGGTGCCCCAGTGCCAGTGAAACAACTATTAGCAATCCAATTTTAGTTCACAACACTTCTATTCCTCTGGAGCTTCCTCCCAGTGCCTGGAGTTGACTGGGTTTTGTTAGGTAGACACCATCCTGGGGGTGTCCACCCAACCACAACACCCAGCACAGAGATCAACAGCAGCATGAGCAGACTGAGAACTGGTCTCACACTCAAAGTAAATCCACTCAAAATCCAGACTGCAGCAAACATCACTGCCTTCCCTGTGGGTGCTTTAGGGTGGACTGTGTATAGTTCAGACCTTTCAGCAACAGAAGCTGTCCAGATCCTTACGGTAAGAAGAGACCTCATCCACATGCTGATTTGAGACACCAAAGCCAGATTCCCACTCCTAATTTCTCACTGATGGTGTCTCTCTTTCTCCTCATTGAGGAGATAGAAACCCCAGGGGAGCTGGAGAGGGGAGCCAATGGTAAGTGAAGAACAAGAACAACGTCAGCAAGGCACAAGGCCACCCATAGCAGCATTCCCACCAGAACATGGAGACCAGGTGGCCACACATGGTGCAAGCCACCTTTCAGGCCATGTGGCATGGGCAGTGTTGCTTGAGCAGGGACGGGCAGGGTGGCAGTAAAGCTCTCTGCGCTCAGACTGTGACAAACCAGCACCCAAACAAATGTTTCGTGCAGCAATAAACCTGTTGAAGGAATAAATTAACTGTACAGCAAGGTTATGCTTTGGGAATGTCTCCACTATGGCAACAGTATCCACTGTACCTAGTGATTAGTTTTATAATACAATGTGGCTTTTAAGGCTCACTGTGCTGAATAAAAATTTAGGCAATTAGTGATCTTATTTCTTAGGAAGAACTACTTGCTACCATGTATTAATACAGATTTTGCTCAATTAAAATTGTTCACAGTCAGCAAAAACAATTTTTGCACTGTAATGAAATAATGAAATAATTATATGCAAGGGAGGACTTCTGATCTTTTTAATTATTCTATTCTTCATTTTTAAAAGGGCTATTTGAAAACGCACTCTTATAATTGATTGCTATAAATCAGTCAGAAGCATTCTAAGGATCATAAATATTCTAACTTTTAAAAGACAAAGAAATGCTAAATATTCAATGAAATCCTTCAATATTCAGAAAATTTAATCTAGGGTAAAAGGATAGACTGCTCTTTTGAAAATAAAAAGTAAATTTGTTGTCCTGTGAAAAATGAAATATCTTGAATGTCAGCAACAGAAATGGAATTAACAAGAGATCTTTTTATTGTTTTTTAAGGTCATTAGGCTGTGAATTCTATAATTATGGAAATTGTCAGTCCAGTTCTGTGGAGTGTTTGCTCCCATCCATAAGGTACTGGAATGTTCAATCAGTCTCTCTCGTGGGAAAGTTAGGTCATAACTGTAAGTGTACCAGCAAAATTGAATTAAGCAAAGAGATTTCATTAGTATTTATAGCCAGAAGGCATCTGTAAAAGTACAGGGCAAAGAAGTTATGTGGAAGTCAAAGGAGAAAAAAAAATGGGTTTCTGGTGACAAAGGCGAATCTGAAAGAGATATAAGTGTATAATGAATAAGAGCTATTGAGCGCTGCTCCAAAGAGGGAGTTGCAAAGATGTCAAATATTGATTTTCTTGTGTATGCCTTTGGACTACATATGTAATTGTTTGGATTTGCTGTCTTCATGATACAACAATATTTGTTGTTGAAGGTTAAAAAGCAGAGTGTGAAAAAAAACCAAAAAGTCTGAAACGTGTTGGAGAATTATAATAAATCTACAAGGAGGATTACATGAGTCAAAGTCTGTGCTTTCTAGCAAATACACATTTTTATGACAATTGAAAGGATTTGTCTATTGAAAGTATGGCTCCTGGTACTGCAGAAGCACACATTGCATGCAGAACCATTGAACCATATTGCATTTATTGATCGAAAATATACAATTTGCTCCTAATGAGTTTCTCCAAATTTTTATACCATGAAAATATTCTGATTGAGTATAAACGTGCAAAATACTGTAAATGCTACTGTGTGTGCTCTTTGTATGTGTACGCTGATAGATAAACATAATCCTCTTATGTGAGTTATTTGTTTAGAAATGACAGCGCCTCGATGGGTCTTAATACAGGACTGAGAATATATTTCCTAATGCTGATTATTGTCTTAATGAAATAAATCTCTTGAAATGTTTTCATTATGTAAACACAAGTACACAAATCACCTTAAAAATTATTCTCTTCTTTAATAGCTGCATAATGCTGACACAGTAGTTCTTTATATTTCTGCACAAAAGGGATTTGTGACTATTTGGAGTGACACATCATATGCGACATTTTCCACATGGGATCCTTATGTTGGCGTGCACAGCAATCAGATCTTACGGAGACTGGGAGGAACTTTGTCCCTGACTGATGGGATGTGGGCTTCATTAGAGTCTGTTGAAGAGCTAAAAGCAAAGCATTTCTCTGAAAAGCTGGAGACAGCCCAACTGCCAGAGCCCACCTCAATTATTCAATCTCTTTTCAGGTGATCAGACTGGGAGGTGGGGTCCTCATTTTCTGAAGCACTGGACTTGGCAGCATCTGACAGAGCCTGACAGTCAGCTCTCAAGCAAAGGAGTCCCAGGGAGGAGCAGTTTGAAAAAAAGTCAAACCTTAGCTGAATGGATCAAACTCCAGGTGAACCTTGGCTCTGCTAACATCAGTGTCAGAGCTCACATTACTCTCCATGGGGCCACAAGTTCACACACCTTTGTACGAGCTGGGAAGCAGCATAATCCTCAGGGAGCCTAGAGAAAGGCGCAATTCTCCTTAATTTGCCTAAATACAAAGATCTTTCAGGAAGGAGAAGCACGATCCTCACCTTTTCCTAATCCAAAGATGCAACTTGTTGGTTACTTTCTTGCTTCTCTTCTTAAGGGTATCAAGGCACCTCATCTTTCATGCAAGCCACTGTTGCAAAGCAGGCAGTAGTAACAAGAGCAACAGTGCGTGCTGAAAGCATGGTGGAATTAACAATTGAACTTTCAAACCCTCCTGTGCAATAAGTATTATTATTCCCATTAAACAGAGGAAAATGGAAAAGTTTTGCCCTCGACTCTTAACTCAGCTGGAGCAGTTTTACTCTGCATTACATGGGTGTAACTCTGTTTACTCTGTTAGGTATCACCACCAGTGAGGTGGGATTGCAGTGCAAAGAGATGAAGTGCTTTATGGACCAAATGATAGGAAAACCAAGGATTGGAAGTCGATTACCCCAATATCCAAACCTATACAAACCTCTCTGGGCTACGCTACAGAGTTTTTTCCCTAAAATCAACAAATAAGTAAGAACATATCCTTGGAACATTTACTGCATCCCTAGGATAAGACTAATCACAAATGAAATGTACATTGGCTAATCTTAAGTAAAAGTGTTTTGTAATAAGGCATGTTTAACATCAACTGCTATAAGAATCACAGTGTCAAACCCACCAAACTGGGAAGGTGCTCAGTTTTGCAAACACTCAACTTGAAAGTGCAGGGCAGGATAATGCTGTCCCTTCCCAGCCCCGCGATCTCACTGCCAAGTAGTGGAGAGGCTGGAAGTTTTTGGAGCCCCGCTGTCAGAGTACAATGTTGCCTAAGCAAGCATTAAGAGATTATGGTAATAATAGGTCTGCTTACACCAAATAAAAGGTTTCATTAATCAAGCCGTATTGAGATAAACCTGTCAGTCGACAGAGGAAACTAGAAATCAAATGCTGTGAAAGTTCTGACAGATTGTTAAATAGAAACCCTTTAAAACTGAATTTAATTTACTGTGATATTACAGATATTTATGCATCAATAGGCAAGTGCAGATTGAGTTCAGAGGTCAGCTCTAGTGCTTGAAAAATAAACGCGCAGAATGAAACAAAAGGTGACAGTTACCTTTGTCAGAAATTGCAGTTTATTAAACTAAGCATGAAGCTCTCATCTGATTCATGTTGAACGGAAAGGCACAGGGCTGGGGCATAATTTACTGCAAGAGATTGGTTAATGAATAATTACAAAAAATACTCCCCCCCCTTTTTTTAAAATTGCTTCTATAAACTTTACCAGAAAAAAACAGGAGCAAATATTGCACCATGGAAGCAGACAGTAAGGTACCAAGGTGCAGCAAGCACAGAGACCTTTCAGCAAGATTGTTCACTAATTATGCCATTAAAGCACTGCTCTCCCATCGGGCAGTGTGTGTTTGACTTCTATCCCTAGCACTTCTTTATTTAATTTCTCCTCTTGAAGTTTTTTCAACCTCTTTATTTTCAGAACTTCACCCGATTTGCAGTTTCTTCTGACTCAAGATATTCCTCTTCATGCCTCTTCCTCCTCCTCAGTCTCATGAACTCAGACAAGTGATGTGGGGAAAAGGTAAAATTGAAGAGAAATCTCTGCCCAGGTAATTCTGCCAGCAAGCTGGCCAAAATTGTTTGCAAAGGCAGGTGCCACTCACCTGGGCAGGAGATGCAGGTCAGCCTGTTTCACTCTTCAAAGGAGTCAGACCCCAGAGAGAGGTTGCTGGACTGTAATGGACAGAGAAAATAAAACATCGCTCCTGTTTCAAGGGATTATCTGGTCTGGTACAGACAAGCATAAATTTTTTTGCCATTGACAGGATGGATCCACATCTAACATTAATGTTTGACTTAAATATAATGGTTATGTTGCACAGTGTGGTTTTTGTTCAGATAGATGGCTGCAATTTGAAGGGGAAATTTGGACCTACTTATAATCCAGCTAACACGGCAACAAGGCTCCTAATGACTCTTCCAAGCACAGAAAGAAGTCCTTGAATACAAGCAGTCCTAATTGAAAATGAGTATGTCAGTGCTATATGATATGAACATATTTATCTGCCAAACTTATATGAGATCATATCTAAATACATGACTCCAAAACATATAGTATATTACATTTCACACCCGTAAGAAACACGTAAACCATGCAGGACATGGTAGCTAAAGTTATGCCAGACGAATGTCCTTCCCAGAACTACAGCCTGAAAAATCCTTATCAACTTGAGGACCCTCTATTCATGCAAATAATACTGTAACAGAAGAAACCATAAGAGGTTTTTGAGAAAGCGTCCTGTTTGACCACATAAGGGATGCAGGACTGGGCCATTAGTTAGTAGTTAATAGAAGCCAAACCAGCAAGATACTGCAACAAAGTCTCAGCTGTGAGCCTCCTCTGGTCATTATCTCTCCCTGAACACCGAGCATTAATGCAAACCAGCCCTGCAGAACCCTTCCAACCACAACTGAAGTTACTCGAGAACTGTGATCGCTGCAGCTTTAGTACAGGAATGACCATTGCTCCAGATTGAGGTTTGCTAAGAAATGAAACTAAAATAGTAAAATCTATCAGGAGAAAGCAAGGAAGGAAGAACTATCATATTTCATATATATGAAGATTAAAATTTACCTTACAAATTTTAAAAGGACTTAGCTGGAAAATGAAATTCTACTTCAGCTTTAGAATACAGTTAACTTGAAGCATATATTTAAGCCCAATTAATTTACATGGTTTAAATTCTATGTTGAGTAATTCTAGAAACATGGACTATAGGGCAGGAAGAATATTTGGGAAGTTCATCGTTTTACTTAGAAGACCATGGCAGATCTGACAAAGCAGAACCTGTGAATGCCAGCTGCAGGGGTACATAGAAGTCAGTGATACTCCAGAAATAAACCAAACACATAAGAAAGGTGAGGAGCCACCTCCTTACTTGTTGATCCCACATAAGCTTTACCCCATTCTGAAACAGCACCAGGATCAGACCAAATATCCAGTGAGTCCTAACCCCCATCCCAAGAGAAGTGCAATTAGTCTAAACATGCATTCCCAGGCCACAGGTGCGTGAACACAGAGGCAGGTCTCAATGGGCGTAAGGATAGAGCAACCATACTCATTCACCTTTGAAAAACTGCAGCCATCTCCTGTTCCTGGGCGATTCAGTGAAAAGCTAGACAGTGCAGCACGTGGGCATCAGCTGGTAACCTCCAAACCCAAAGCCACAAAGAATCAATAAGAACTTATTTGGAATGGTTCCTAAAAACCTTTTTCATTGTGGTAGCACAGTTACCCATGCCCTGGGAGCTTAATGCTCTTAGGGTGAAATGTGGCATGTCCTCATGGCCTGAGAAATGATCTCTTTCAGATTTTGAGGAGGAAAGCCATCTCCCTACTCATCTGTAGTGGAGCAGAATAAAATCAAGGTGTAAGGAGGACTGAGCAGAGCCTGTAGAAGGGTGACCATACAGTCTCATAAGGACAGATCTGAATGTTGGGCACTAACTGGGATTGCTCTCTGTGAACCATGGCATATCCCCATGCAGCACTGGGAACAATAATGTTGTCCCATGCTTAAATGAGTTGTACAAGTTAAATTCATCATTTCTGTTCAGTATTTTGAGATTACTGGATTGAAAGCTTTATGTCAACACAAACGTCGTCTTCTTATGAATGAATGTTAACTCTGCATTGGTGCTAAGAAGTATAACAAGCAGTAATGACGTAAAATTGCTCTGAGGGGAGGTTATAGAGAGGAGAGTAACGGCCTCTTCTCCCAAGTGACAGGGAACAGGACAAGAGGGAATGGCCTCAAGCTCCACCAGGGGAGATTTAGGCTAGACAATAGGAAAAAAATTTTCACAGAAAGGGTCATTGGGCATTGGAACAGGCTGCCCAGGGAGGTGGTGGAGTTACCTTCCCTGGAAGTGTTTAAGGCACAGATGGACGAGGTGCTGAGGGGCAGGGTTTAGTGATTGATAGGAATGGGTGGACTTGATGATCTGGTGGGTCTCTTCCAACCTGGTGATTCTATGATTCTATGAAAATATGAAAATTAATAAATGACCTACATAGACCAACTATGAGGAGAAGTGTCTCATAGGCAGTGGAATATTTTCCCAGGGGAAGTAGGGAAATCTCCCACAAATTGGAGTTTTGAATAAACCCGAAGAAACTGAAGGAATGTATGTGAGTTCTCAAAGTAAGTGATCTGCAAGTATTGCACTGAGAATTTTTACCAGTACAGCTTACAAGCAGCAGGAAAAAAACTGAGTGAAGAGGAGTCAGGATGGCTGTGAGAGCTTCCTGCAGCGCTGAAAGCCACCCAAGTAGCTCCTGTCCATAACCAAGAGTTGGTGTGCACCTCGCATCAGACACCCAAATGGTGGGATGGCAGCCCCTGCACAGCCCCATGACCCTCTCCAAGCCCAGAGCTATTAAACCTTCCTACCCTCCCACACCAGCGGTGGGTGGCCACTGCTGAAACACAGCAGCAGCCTCACGGCCGGAGCGAGCCGCCCGAGCCCATCCCTGGGCAGGATTAGGTCTTTTACCCCCAAGCATCCTCCCTGCTGTGCAGACTGCACTCCTCTGTAGCTGAGAGCTGCGACAGCCTTCCACGTTTTATTTATTTAGATGAGTTTACAAAGCAATTAAGACATTTTGGCAAATGCTGAGGTGCAGATTTCCTCCCTTATGATAGATCATTCCTGGCTTTTTTTCCCCTCTCCTTCTGGACAGATAAATGTTTCATGGTCCCACAGACATATTTTCTCTCTGCCCAGTTGCTTAGAATCCATTTAAACATGCCTGTTGAACTCCTCCATCATGTAATATTTTAACAAGAGCTCCTAAATAAGCTTTGTTTACAGACTGTAAATACTGCCTGGCGCACTCAATTCTTAACTGGAATTCCTCTTGGAAACCTTTTTCACCTGGCCAAAAGCGTAAAATAAAAATACAACAAAACCAATAACATTCATGTCATTTAAGGAATGAACACTGATTCTTCCCATCCTCCCCTTTCAAATTGAAATATCACCCATTAATGATTTTTGTCAAAAATAAAACCACCCCGATTTTATCCATCCTGTCCTAAACATGAGCTAAGTTGACAATGTGTGCTCTCATCACACAAGTGCTGGAAAGTCTCATCTGAGCTCTGTACTGCTTATGATCCCTAAAAGAAGCTTCTGAAATCAGTAGGGGTTTACAGCATGCCTTAGAAGGCATTAAAATACTTTAATAAAATGTTTAATAATGATTCCTTTAATAAGGTGAAGGACCTAAATTGAATTCACAGAAGTACCCTAATGGTCAAACTGACAAAGAAGGTTTGTAGGAGGTGGCTGGAAATGGCCTGTGTTGNAAAAGAACAGGTCTCTTTTCTCTCTGAAGCCTCTAGTTATGTTTCAAAAACATTTGTGGAGGTCACAGGTTTTTTAATAGAAAAAATGTGATAACTCGATTGTGTATTTAGGTGGTGGAGGAGGGAAATGTTGGACTGGCAGAGATGTGGGAAGTCAGGACAGCCCTTCAGTGACTCTTCTTGCTCTCTCACTAAGCCAGACCTTGGAGGGGTTTAGCAGCTCCTATTTTCTTTACAGAAGAAAAAGCAGAGTCCCCCAAAATGCGTTACAACACTCTCCAGATAAGGAGCTGGTTTAACAGGTGAAGAGGTGCTTGGGGAGTTTTTGATGGAGAGATTACGGACCTGATTACATTAATACCTAGCAAGGGTTTTAACCTGCATTTTGGGTAAAATTCGCTGTTCTGCAGAAGGCCCATAAAAGGCCTGTGCACCACTTACACTCCACCAAGGCACCATTTGGATAGTGTACGTGGAGCTGCAGTGATGCATGGGCCCTGTGCTGGCCGCCTGCGTCAGGAGGGATTTCATCCATTCGGTATCAATAATATTCAATGTGTTGGGGAAAAATATTAGCAGAGTAATTTTATTAACAACAGCAATAATTCACCACTTGTCTTTCTGTGTTTAATAAAGGGAATCGAGGGTGTTGTACAGGAGCCAGAGGAACGGCTTACAAAACTGTTGTGGAAAAAACAAACAAACGAAGCCCTGGGAAGCATGAGAGCACGTGGAGGGGGAGCTGGCTCCTGCCGATGTTCTGGTTGCGCTGATTACTATAAATAAATTCTGAATCACCTCGTGGTGCTCCTCAGGCTCTCTCACAAGATGTGAAATCTCACTGGAGTGTCTCAGAGTTAAGTACAGGTTAGCTTCACGCTGGGAAGACAACTGGGCCAACCCATGGAGGGCTCCCAGCGATGCTGCTTTCAGAAAAGGGATTTCCTCACATCCCTGGAAATCCTCTTAGCTTCTTCTCAGACATTTACATCTCACAGGCAAGGGAAACAACTGAGAAAAATCCTGCTGTGCCTTCCTCACACCTTCTACCTATCTGCAAAGTCAGTATAAAAACACACACAGGCAGCAGTTTGAAATGAGGTCCCACCACTGACTCTCTCCAAACCCTCATTTTGAGTTGTGTCCCTTCTTTTTAGGTTTTGTTTCCCCTTTCTGAGGCAAGTCCCCATGTTTGCTATCAAATTGGTGCCACTTGCACCATCCCCTCAGGCCATGAAGGGAAGAATGTTGTCATGCTGATTTATTCCCCTTCCTCAGACAAATAAAGGTATCTTCTTATAAAACATGTTTTCCCTCCCTAGCCCGCCAAGCCTCCCCTCTCCTTCATGTACAGAGGTTTTGAAGGAGGAAGGATGGCCTCAGCACATCCCTTCCATGACCAACCATCCCTTGGAGCGTGAACCAGAGGGTGAGCACGTTGCATCCCAGAGCTGGGACGGAGGCTGCCACATGTCTCCCCTCCCACCACCCTAGGAGCTGGGCCAGGGTCATCCCTTCCCACCCATCCTTTCCCTCAATAATGTCAAATAAAGCAGACTTAATGGATTCTTTGAAACTTGTCTCTGCTTCCCCCCCCCCGTGTATTTATTATGCATCACAGGAGTCTCCACCAGGGACAGGGATTTGACAGGGTGTTTAGAGGACGTGTTTTAGCCATTTTGTTGGAGATATATGGGACACAAACAGGATCCTTCCTGGAATTGAGGCTGCGGGGCACCCGGGGCTGTGTGGGCACAGGGTGCTTGCAGACACAAACTGGGGTCACTCCTCTCTTTAAAGTGGGGGTTTGCAAAATAAAAATCTGAAGAATAACCAAATTTTGACCAGACAACAGCCAACTGATTTGAATTCTTTTAAATCAGATCTCAACTAACTTTTCACAGAAGGCACACAACCCAATTTTCCCAATAATAATTCTGCATTTTCACTTATTTCATTAATTTTGCTCTCTCCCTGCTTTGTGAAGCACCTAAATCTCAAAGATGTACTGGGTTCCACTCTTCTGAAGATGTTTGGTTTATTTTGAGAGTCCCAATAAGCTGCATTAATGGGGACACCCAGTGCGCTGCTTGCTTTTGCCAGGTCCCTGGGATGTTCCTGCCTGTTCCCAGTCCAGGGAATGTCCCCTGCAAGCCGAACCAAGCCAGCACTGCTGGGTCCCCCTCATCCAGCATCCCGCCCTGCACAGTTCAGCTTCCAGGGAACGAGGAGGCAGAGAGGAGGCAAAAAGGCAGTGCAAATAGGTGCCCAATGGGAAATGAACATCGAAATCAAGGCAATTTGTGGGTTTACATAAACCCTGTGTTTCCCTGGTGTTCAGATTCTGCCAGTGAGGCTGGACACTGTGCGGGGCTGCACCGGTCCCCAGGCCCCGACGGCTGGGGGCTACCTGTGACAGCATATGCATGCACATATATATATACACACACATTCATATATATACATACACATACATACATATATATATATATGTATGTATGTATGTATGTATGTATGTGTATGTATATATATGAATGTGTGTCTGTGCTTGCATATATATGTGCATGCTTATGCTGCATATGTATGTATGTGTGTGTATATATATGTATGTATACACACATACTCGTATCCAAGTCACATCCCTGCGTGTGTGAGCCTAAGTGGTGCCTGACCCCCCCCTTCCCCCGGGCAGGGAAGGGAGGGGAGCTTTGGGGTAGTTTTGGGGTTGAAAAGGCTGCAAAACGTGGGAAATCGGTGACAGCCGGACCTGCGCGGCTCAGCAGGGAAGGCAGCGCCAGCAGCGCGGGGTGCGGTGTCCCGGCGGACCCTGGGGGGGGACGGAGTCGCCTCCCCCGCTCCCGCAAGGTTGGGGGGGTGGGGGGGTGGGAAAGTCCCGCGGCTGCGGAGCGCCGGCACCCCCTCAGCTTGGGTTTCCCTATAGGCGAACTGGGGCTAAATAATGAATCGATCTAAAATTAACCGGAGGAATGGAAATGCTCTAAAAATAAGGCAGCAGCTGCCGTGGTCGCAGCCCCCCGCTCCCGTGGGGAAGGGGGAGCGGGGCCGCCGCCTCAGGGGCAGAGCCGGCCGGGCTGCGCGGGGCGAGGAGCAGCGAGAGCGCCCGCGATTTGCGAAGGTTGCGCGGAGGGGGAGGCGGGGGGTGCATTTAGCGAGGAGCTGGGCTGCGGACGAAGCCCCCCCAAAACTTGTCCGCCTGCTCCCACGCCGGCGTTTTTGATTCATTTCATACATTTTATTTTATTTGACACCGAAGGCGTTTCGGGAGTCGGCGGGGCCGGGGGCGCTGGGTGCGGAGCGGGTGCGGGAACGTGTGCGCTCACACACACACACACACACCTTCTCTTTCCTCCCTTCTGATCCACGCGGCGATCCTGTATTCTCCCGGCTTGTCTCGTTTATTCTTTTGTAGCCAGGCGCGTTGTCCTGGGCAGCAGCGCGAGCGGGGGCTTTGTAAAACCGGACAGATAAAAATGAGCGACATCATATTGTTTGACAGAATGATCCAAAATGATAAAGTGCCTTCTCCGGAGGGGGTGAAAATGGTGAATTCCTAAAAAACAAGAGCGTCGCTTCTCTCCTCCGCCTCCCCGCGCTGCTCGCAGTCGCCTAGAGGGATCTGCCGCCTGCACCAGCCCGGATCACGTCCAGCCACCCTTTTCAATGGGAAATCATCTTTTAAAAAAGGCTTCATTTATTTATTTTTAAAGAAATAAAGAAGGGGTGGGGGGAACGGCTTCGGCTCGGGACCCCCCGTTCTCATCGCGGCGAAAGAAAAGCACAATTTTCGAGAGAAAGGCTCGTTTTGATTAAATCTGACATGCTGCTGATAACTCCATGCTAATGTGAAATAATTAACATAATAGCCATAATTAAAAGCACGCTAACAATGCCATAAATTTATCACACAATTTTACTAGCTTTCTGCCCCTAACTGCTCTCTCATCGTTAATTAAACGTGTTGCCTTTTACAGAATGGATGTTTATACATTTCCAATACAAATAAATCTGAAACCGTTTTGGAAACATGACCAATTTCGTTTTATACCGAGGTCTGCCGGTTTTACCAGC